>BMAU01003312.1:0-600000 GCA_019973935.1 Trichonephila clavipes | reverse complement strand
ATAAGGAGGGTATTAACTCTTAGTTACATTAGTAGTTAATTAATTAACTCAAAACATAATGTTTAAGGTATGCAGACATGTGTGCGTGCGCGCGCGCTTACATGTGTGTGGTGTTTATATAGAGAAAAGAGAGCTAAAGCTAAAAAGTAATTCTATAAAAATAGAATATTTTTAATTTTTACTTGGGAATTTAGTTTATTTAATCTTCTAATTTAATTGAATATTAATTTAATTTATAAAAAAAATGTTTTCCATTATAATATTTTAATGGAAGTATCTTATTTCAGAATATCATTCATTGTGGTGATGAAAAATGTTTACAAAATACGCTGGTTAAGCTCTAAAAATTCTTTTTTTTTAATTCCTTAGAGCTACGTAATATAAAATTTGACAATTTAAAAATGATAGCATTTTTTTTTACTTGGTCATTTACTTTATTTAATTTTCTAATTTAATTTAACATTAATTTAATTTATAAAAAATGTATTCTATTATAATTTTTAATGAAGTATCTGATTTCAGAAATCCTTCATTGTGGTGATGAAAGATGTTTACAAAATACGCTGGTTAAGCTCTAAAGATAATTTTTATTTTCTTAGAGTTACGTAATATAAAATTTGATAATTTAGAAATGATTGCATTTTTTTTTCAAATAATCAAATTGATTTTTTTGTTATTATTTGAAAGATTGAATAAAAAAAAATTTTCAAATAAATTTTTCGTCGTATACATTTTAATTTTATTGCTAAATGCTTTAGTTTATATTTACATATTCGTTATCAGAAAACATACAAAGTATAGTATTAAATACTCATAGCTAATTAAAGTGTGTAAAAGCATTTTCACAAATGCAAAATATTCTTAAATTCAAATGGACTAGTAACAATCTTTTTAAAAGAATTACTCATAAAATATGTTTAAATAAATGTTTTTAATCTCTCTCTTTATGTGTATTAAATAAAGAATGAACATTTTTCTCCAAAAAGTTTTTGTATTAAGAAATAATGCTAAGAAAAATAAAGCACAACTGTTTTTCTGATGTTTATATATATTAATGTTTGCAGTAGGTACGAAAAGATATTAGGGTTGAAAAACCAATATTATGTTTGAAAACAAAAGCAAAAAAAGGGCTCAAATCACATTAACCCTTTAAGAGAGTATACACGTCTTGATCTGCAAGTGCGCTTAATGCCCCGGACATATATACGCGTCCTTCCAAAGGATGACTTTTTGCAATATGTTGTGCTGTTTAAAACTAGTCTCACGGCTTTGAAATACAATAAAAGGAGATTGACTGTACTTCTAAAGAATTTACTTATTTCGGAGATAGGGTGGGGAAGGAATTTGAAAGGGTTCCAGGAAAGAGGAAATTTATAACTAAGCAGTTTTTCATAACAATTAACGCGTCTTCTAAGGAAACTGCGGTACGAAAATGTGTTTTTTGTGCAAGGAAACGCATTCGCTTAAATTATCGCTATCAATGCATTGAATTTGATACTGTTTTATGTGTTCAATCATATTTCAGGACACATCACACAACAAATAAGTTATACTTTTTAAAATTATATTTTAACTCTGGAGATTAAATTTGTTTATTTTTTATCCTTATTTTTCTCCCCCTTTTTTTAAAAAAAAATGAGAGTAAACAATTTTTGGGGTGGAAAACATCTCTCTCACCCCTCCAATTAACCACGAAACAACGGCTCGCCATCAGGAAAACGGTGGCACTGGGGGGAGGGGGCAGTGGATTTCGTAACTTTTCCTGCACAGTTAGGGGTCAAAACAAAAATTAATTTACTTAAATTAATAATAGCTTTTAGATGTCATAAAATTGAGGAGGCCGAAAGAGAAATAATTAATTTGCTGTATAAAGTGTAATAATTTTTCCACAGGAATTTATACGTTTTGTACTTTTCCCTAGCTTCCATTTTCGATTAATTTTTCAGTAACATGGCAGTAGAAGAAACACGAGATCTTATAATTCTGAACCACGGCCAAGCGACGAAGATGACACTTAAAAAGGTAGAATTACTCTCCTAACATCCACAAAGTGTGGCCATTAAGGCGCTTCTGAAAATTTAACGTTCTTCAGCCTCGTTACAGTAGAATCTTTGGATGGACGAAACTCGAATCCAAGAATGTTTGATTACCCAATCCCTTTTAGCCTATTACTGATCAAGCAATCACGAACTTATTTTTGATTAAAAGAAGGCATGTTTAGTTTTAAAATTAGCTGATATAAATAATATGAAATTAATTTACCATGGATAAATCAATTTTGTAACGAATTATGTGTGGTTTAAAAAAGAATTTTTAAAAATATATGCAACAATTGTGGCAACTAGGGGCATAAATTCTTGGAAATCCCCACAAAAGGGAATTTTAAGCTCATCTTCCCTATCTAATGGGGAAATTCAAATAGTAAAAGGAGAAGTAATAAATTATTTCGATTGGGACTATGGCAACCATAAATCCTGTGCCAATTTATTTTTCTGCAATCGATTATTGTTCTTAACATTATCGCCTGGTCTTATATTGTGATTCTAACATTTTTCTATATGCTACGTGGTGGTTTGGATTGTCAATAAAATGATGGAAGTAAACTTGCAATTTCTGAATTTGAACAACATGAACCTTAGAATAAGAAAATATCAAAACTGTAATAAATACCATAAGTAAAAGCAGTTAGCGAACATGAGGCGAAAATAAACAATAACCGAAATGTTAACTATGTGATGTACTCAAAATATAAAATCCTCAATTAAGAACTAATTCATGTAACGCCATTGATATTAAATATTACTTAACAAAGTATAAATTATTACACATAAAAGATAATAAATAAATATGAGGTACATAATAGTAAGTTATGGGGTCACAGGGGTGTTAAATTTCTCTAGGGGTCCGAAAATATAAACAATTTTCAAACAGATATAATTTCTTTAAATTTTAGTTAAATAATTTGAATCTTTTACACATTACTTATAAAGGAATGGGGTTTCAGAAAAGTATAAAATGTTAAAAAATATAATCATAATTTTAAAAATTATAAGCATATGAAAATAAGAAACTTTTCTATAAGAAATATTTATTAAGTTTTACGTCACGCATGCTATTTTCTAAAAGAGTAGGTTTAATTACTAGCTATAAGTTGATTTATAAAGACAAATGTATTCGTAATACTTTGTAGCTACTTTTATATAAATAGAATAATAACTTACATATTTTAATAAATAAAAAATACATTTTTAAAAAATATTTAAAAAATTGCAATATTTTACAAATATTTTGAAATACAAAAGATATATAATACTAAAATTAGGTAGGGTTTAAAGAGTAGGATGCATTGTATAATTCTATAAAGTTCTATACATCAGAGGCTAATATTTTAGAAAATAGCGTGCGCAAAGCAAAAAATACTTAATATTTATTATAGAATTTTCATATGCTTATGACTTTTAAAATTATTATTATATTTTAAACATTTTATACTTTTCTGAAGCCCTATTCTATTTTAAATAATATGTAAAAGATTCGAATAATTTAATTTAAATTTAAAAGAATTATACCCGTTTGAAAATCGTTTACATTTTCAGACCTCTAGAGAAAATTAACACCCCTGAGACCCCTTATACTAAAAAAATATGCTATGACAATGTACATCAATAAATAAACATATATATATATGCCCCATATTTGAAACATGATACATAAGATATTTTTAATGTTGGTGAAAGTTGTCATGGTGTATATCATATTTTTTTGGTATAATTTCAAGCATTTTTATCATATTTCTTTTTTTTTCTTTCTTTTTTTTCGCATTTTGAGCCTTTATATTCATACAAAATTCCGCACATATTTTAATACAGCAAACTACTGTTTAAGCTATTTTATAATTAAACAGAATAAAAGTTTTGAAGTATTTTAACAATGAATTGCAAAAAAAAATATATTGAAAGATCAAATTAAAATGTAAAGACAGATTAATTAAAACTTAATTGACAAGCTCGAATTTTTAATTAAATCTAAAGCGCAATCATTTTAATCAATTTATGTTAAGTTAATTAATTCTTTTTGTGATAAAGCATTTTTCAACATCAAAGTTCTTGAAAGTTTTTCTTTTAATCTGTAAAGAGATATTTTTTATTTTGAAATTTCAGCTATAGGTATTTGCTAAAATATTTAAAGATAGCCATAAAAATAAATACGTGAAAAAACTCAATTCTTTGTAATTAAAAGAAAGCCAAAATTTAACCAATTTTTCAAATTAAAGAGCTTATGAGTCTCGTAGCTAAATGTTCCCATACATTGTAAATCTAATTCCAGAAAGGACAGCCACAGAAAAATAAAATGGTTTGCTGTAAATTAAATGTAATTGGGTTTCTCATGAATTATTATATAATTTTTAAAAGAACGATACAGTTAAGTTGAGTCGACCTCAGAGTTTGACTGTAACCAAAAATTACAATGGGGAAGTTTCATGTTACGACACGGTCACATTGATAACTGTCATCCCCTGCTTCCAGTCAATCAGTTCATAAATTTATATGACGCCATACTTGCATAATAAATGCAGTCACGTGTTTCTAACCATTCAGTTCATGTGCTTTGCCATCTTTTGTCTTGAGTGAGTGTGGGACAACACTTTCTTTTAAGAAGAACATGTTTGTCAAAAATAACGCACACGGGTAAGTACAATGCTTTTCCCTTAAGAATACACCTATAATTTTAATCCTGTTATTCTTGTAATTTTTATTTCATGCAAGCACAAGATTCTGAAAAGGGAGATTACAAAAATTTCAAACTGACATGCAAACATTACACTGTAAGAAAGACGATACATTTATGTGTGTAGGGACAGTTACAGTTAATAGATAGTTGTATTAATTTACAAAATTCTACTTCCCATTTAATACTTTTTTCCTCCGTAAAGAACGTACTCCATTTTTTTCCCACGTATGAAATTAATCAGCTACACTTTTTCAGATTCCAGTCTCATGCCGTTTCCTTTTACGGTTACATACCATTATTTTCCTCCGCTACTCTCCCTTCGAAACCGAAACTAAAAGTTGATGATTCAGTAATTTTTAAAATAAACATACATTCCCCCCCCCTATTCAAGATCAGAGACAGTTGGCGTTGTTTCGCTACTGTTTTGAAAACTGTCTTCATAAACGAATAAAAAACTGCTTGGCATAATGTTTATATGATTGCTTCGAAACTTTACAAATATACCTATACACCGGTGTCCAAAAGTTAAGCATAATTGATAAATATGTGATTAAAGAAGGAACTGTTAATCAGAATGGCGGGAAACGTAACATGTGAGTGTAAAATTTTTATAAAATAAGGAAGCAAATCACAAGAATGATAATAGTTAATTTTATTATCCAAAGTAGCAGTTTGAAAGAAAACTGTGCACAGCAAGAATTCACACTTTAAAGAAAAAATGAAAGAAAACCTTAAATAAAATGCTGATGCTGCAGTTTAATAAGGCGTGAGGTCACCTCTGACAGCCAGGCACGCTGCACACATTTGCTATGAGATGATGAATGATTTGTGGACTCAAACGATTCCAAGCTTCTTGGAGAGCTCTTTTCAGTTCTGTAACGGAGCTTTGTGGGTGCAAAAGGGCTGCGATTTGTCTCCCGAGTACATCCCATACATGCTCCATAGGATTTAAATCAGGGGAGTTCGCAGGCCACGACATGCGCTGGATGTTTTACGTTTCAAGGAAGTCATCAATCAGCACCGTTAGGTGACATGGCGCATTATCATCCATGAATATGAAGTCAGGATCGATAGCACCTCGAAACAAGAGAACATAAAGCTCAAGAACTTCATTTCTGTATCTTTGAGCAGTCAAAGAAATGGAGGTCTGTGCGGCCGTCCATCGTGATGCCTGCCCATACCACTACTCCCCCTAATGAAAAATGATGTATTTTCTTTATGTTTCTAGGTTCAAAACATGTTCCACGTTCTCTCTATATCGTTACCCGCCGAAAATCACTACTCAGACTAAACCGAGACTCGTCATTGAACATCACATTGGCCCACTCTCCCACACTCCAATGTTGATGTTTCAAACTCCAGTTCAAACGAGCGCGTTTATGCGCAGACGTGAGGGAAATGCAAACTGCTGGTCTTCTGGCATACAGGCCAGCATGATTGAGTCTCCTCTAAACAGTTTGTCTCGAAATTCGTATTCCTGTGGCAACTGTGAGCGCCGAACCCAGTGCTCTGGCAGTACTGCCCCTCTGACGTCACGCACTTATTACCAGATATCGGTCTTGGCGAGGGGTTGTGACTCTTGGTCGACCTGATACTGGTTGTCGGGTAACATCTCCCGTTCTTTGAGATTCTTGACCAGTCTTGAGATCCCAGACTGGTCCACATTCAGAATTCAGACACTTCGATTTGTGATCGTGAGGATTCCAGCATTCCAACGATTCTTCCTTTCGTAAATATGTCCAATTGGCGTCTTTGTGCCATCATTCACCTTGTTTGATGGTTAACATTCGCACAGCAGTTGCACGAAATTTATCTGAAGTGCCTATGCTGCGTTAATCGGATTCTCCTCGTTCCGACATGCGCCGGTGTTTCGCGCAGGACGTAGTTGACTGAAAAGTTTTGCATAAACCAAATGTTTCTACTTCACCCAATTAATATCCGCAAGAAATTTGGAATAATTTTACGAATATTTACTCCATGTTTTTCGCATTTTACGATTTATGATTAACTTTTGGACACCAGTGTATGTATATATGGAGAGAGAGAGACATATATAATTCTCTAATTACGTTTTGTAAAAAATTATAGTAGTTCAATACTGATTAATTTACTCTGGTGAAAACAATTAAAGGAAGGAATGTGGTTTTTTAAAAAAGAAGAAAATAATTAACGCCTATATTCATAGAAGGTATCACTGATAGCTAAGTGTTTCATGTACACCTCTGACATGCAGTGACCTGAGATTTTTTAAGGCAATTTGTGTTTGGTAATGGTGTTTGTGTAGAGATACCTTATTTGCTCACTGATGCTTGTAGTGAAAACGTTTTGTTTGACGTTTTGAAACTCCTCAGCTTAGCTAATCCTTGTTTTTTAAAACTCTTTGCTTATCCATGGTTGATACGGCCAGTCGTTATCATCTAGATGAGGACTCAAGATAATGAATAATTGCAAGACTCGAGGGGGGACAATCACAGGCTATCTGCTTTAGGCACCTAGGGGCTTCGAGAAATGGGCTGTCCAATCTGTGAAAACAGTTCCCAGAGAAAGGAGCAGTGGTCTACTGACCTAGTTAAAGTTGCAAAAGGGAAAAAAATGCTGATTGAAGAACATTATGTGAGATTTCTAGCTTAAAGAGATAGGTCAGCGACAGTGAAACAACTATCTGGCAACCTGTCTAATGCAACAGGAACATCCATTTCACAGATAACAATCGACCAGAGCCCTGAGTCAAGGAGCCCTGTAGTCTGCCACACAAAAAAGACCGTCTAACATGGTGAAGATCTGAGTCTTTGACAGAAAATGATTGGGAGCTAATTATCTATAGTGATGGGTTGCAATTTAATATGGACAGCGACTAAAAACGTATTTGCATCTGGGAAGAACCTGGGAATTGATATTGGCCCTCTAACATTGCCAGAAAGCCCACTACGATCGAGGTAGTCTGATGGTCTGAGCAAGCAACATGGCAGATTGTCACATTGATCTTCATGCGTTCGATAGTTGTACTCTAACAGGTCAATGATACAGAAACGAGATCCTTGTACCCCGTGTCAGACTTTTCCGCGGAGTATATGGACTAAATTTCACTATGGACGATAATGCACGCTGACATAAGTCTCACTTGGTGCATGAATATCTCCGATAGAAGGGTATCCAACGATTGAAGTGGCCTGTGATATCCCTTAACCATAGTCCGATCGAACACGTATGGGACAGCCTTTGACGCTCAATTGCAGCTCAAAGACCATCTCCAACGATCGTCGATGGACTCAAGAGTGGTTGCAACTGCCACAGAGGCTGATAAGGACTCTGGTAAACAGTATGATACACCGATGCGAAAGTTTTATAGCTGTTAGAGGCGATTTCAGATTGACTGGGTGTCAGTCAAATGCTGTGCTGGATAAGTGACCAGCTTCCAGATTTGGGTTGCAGGTTGAGCTTTTTTTTTGTTTTCCCATATATTGTTCTTACATCAGATGATATTTTGGCCAGATTTGGTTTTATTTGCTTTTTTTTGTTAATGTTAGTTTTTATTATTCATTATTATTGCAAAAAAAATGTCCTTTCAATTGTTTTCTACCTGGGTGAATTAATCATATTAAATTTGAATATCATCTATACCTTTTTAATTTACTTAACCATATCGCACCTTGATGTTTCAATGATCTATGACTAGTTTACAGCAAATGAATGCTCAGTTAAAACCGAAAACTGAATTTCAAAAAATATTGCCTTCAAACCATATACCTAATTGAAATGCATCAATATATTATACTTGTATCTCTTATAGATCTGAGGTTAGTTAGTTTTCAGTAAACTACTTCATTACGACACAAAATTGGATTTCGAGATTTGTGTTTAAATTGCGTACCTACATAAAATGCGTTACTCTCTACCCTGATTTTTTTATTAAATACATTCCTTCAAAATTGTTAAGAATGTTCTACAATATTGAGCGATTACACAATAAGATAATATTTTAAGAAATGTACGTTCTTATTAATAAATATCATAAAAATATGTTTACAATTCTCAAATTTTTTTGTGATGTAAAAACTGAAATTAAAAAAATAAGATTTTTTTTTAAAAAAATTAAATACTATAAACTGAAACGCAAAAGATCTTCTCCGGTTAAATTACACTGAAAAATATTGCAGTTGCATACTATAACAAAGAAAAAATAAATATCACTTTGTTTCTTTGCTTTTTAAACAACTGTTTTATGCTTAATCTATTACTAGTACAAAAAAGTACACTTTTTAAATTTAAATATTATTAATCACTTTAAATGAAACACGATAAGTACATAATTATTTTTAGTAATAAATTAAAAAAAAGTCATAAACAATACTTATCTACAACAAATTAAGCTTATTTTCTCACTTTTAGCATAAAAAATTTATTTTGAGCCATTACTAATAATGATGGGCAAAAAAAATATCTTCGAATTGAATGCTAATCATTATAAATCCCGTTGGTTAATTTATCTATTTGTAATTACAAAAACGTTATCTAAATCCCATACTTTACACCGAGTTAACCATTTTAGCGAGATATTTTTTAATCTGTAATTATTCTTTCTTTATTGGAAAACAATAAACTCAGCAGTCATTAGTACCCACCAGCAGAAAGCGTTCCAAAATTATACAAAAACCATGAGAAAACTCCGCATCAAAAATGAAAAGACAGATTGCATCTGTCAATGAGCATCATTAAATGCGATTCGAAACTCAATGTATGTATAAAGCATAATAAAAACATATCTCGATTAACTTTTTTGTTATTCGATTGAACGTAAAAAATATTTAGCAATTTGAATAACAGAATTGTATTTATTTTGCACACATTATGAGAAAAATTATATTTTTATGACTGGTTTTTGATAATCAATCTCATAAAATTAGCTTAAATTTACCGGAAGTGAAATAATTCTTACTGGTGTAATGAGTATTATTCCTCTTAATGATAAAACTTTGCAGCCGAATCCAAATAACCATCTAAAAGAAATGTACATTTAATCTTAATTACCAAATCATTGACGTTCAATATTCATTTAATTATTGTGTCACGTCGTTAAGCATTGAAGGAATTATGATTTAGTATGAAATGTTCAATTATCAAAAGTTAATTGCATGATTCTTCAAGTAACTAAAATTTATTAGACACTAATATTAATATTGCACATATAAAAGTTGTTTTATGCGATAATTCATAGTGTTTTTGCTCTTCATAAAAACATAAAGTGTAATGGAAATAAACAAGAATCAGTTATTTTTCACTCGTTATTCTTGTATTGTCTACATATAAAAAAATGCATTAAATTTCAATTTTAAAACAGCCTCATATTAAAGCTAATTCCAGATCATAAAAGAAGAATTTCTTTTTTATTTTTTTTTTATTTTGAGGATAACTAAAAGAATTATCTTTTTGTTTGTAGAATAGATGGGAGAAATAGCTTTTGAATAATGTTTTAAGGTATCCGACTACACGTTTGGAACCGTGAATTTAAAAAAGCGCATGAATGGATAATTTTCCTGATATTTAGTGTCACTCAGATTAAAATACATACATAAAATTGTTTTAAAAACATTTTGACAAAAAAATTTTATTTAAATATAATATTTTGGCAAAAAATTAACTTTTCATAATCTTTTTTTCCAAATGTTCTCCCTCTGTGAAAAATGGATCTATCATAATAATATTTTGCCTGTATATAACTCAGACCTCTTTACAGAGGCTCAACTTGAATTTTTGAAAAATTCACATTATTTCCAGATTAACCACCAATTGAAAAAATTATTGGCGTTTTTTTTCTTAAAATTTCTCCCCTTTGTTGTCGTAAAATATAAATAAACCCACTTCTAAGTTGTTAATTTTTTGCCAAAATATTATATTTAAATAAATTTTTTTATCAAAATGTCCTTAAAACAATTTTATGCATATATTATAATCTAAGTGACACTTAATATCATGAAAATTATCCATTTATGCGCTTTTGCAAAATCACGGTTCCGAACATAGTCGGATACCTTAAAAACAAAACAAATGCAGAAATGGATTTATATAAGCGCGCGTTACAGGGATTTAATAGAACTGCAATTTAGTGGCGAGTTTATGGATAACTTACGATGAGTAGAATTATTTCAGGGACTTTTTAAATAATTCACATATTCCACACTTTTTCATATAAATAAGATTGTAACAATTTACAGTGAAGGAATGAAACATTTTTTTAAAAATTTATTTAGCCAACTGCAGATACCATTTTGTTTGGTTAGTTGTACCAACGTTTATTTATATTTTTTCTCGAATGTTAAACTTTCGTTAGTGAATTCGAATCTAATTGATGAACGTATGAACTTGCAAAACTCATGATACAAACTTTTAGCGATTTTATAACACACGACAGTGAACATTTTCTACATAATTGTAATGAGAATAAGTGCACCATTGAAGCAAAAACGGAAGAGAAAACTAGGAAAGAAACATAGATTATTTACTTATACAGATCTGATTCGAGTTTCCTTAAAAATATTTATTATAATATTAAAATTTCACACAGTTTTATTCACCAACTATATGTATTTATGTTTATATATCATAATATCACTTTTAATCTAAAGTTTTTCATATAAACTTCCTTTAAGCTGTATAATCAATATCATTTTTTCTAAATGCCATTTTCATGTAATTTTCCAGGTTAAAATTATTACACACTTCGTTTTTAGAGAGATTTATTTTCAGTTCCTAGAATAAGAATGCATTAATAACGTATACGTGCCTTTTTCAGTGGCTGTTTGGCCACCAAGATTTTACCTTAAACCACCTACGCAATTTTTAGAAATAGCTTCTACTCCCCCTACAGTTTGTCACATATTTATATCATCCTGTTATTCTCCCAATTTTAATTCCCTACCTTGCAGAAAGTGAGGAGTATTCTGTCTCTTATTTGAACTGTACTTACAGAAAATGGCCTTCCCCCTCATGCTTAAATTACATTAAATAAAATTGTTATCCTTACTAATATTATAAACTCGAAAGTTTGTGTGCATGTTTGGTACTTTTTCACTCAAAAACATTGAATGGATTTTAATGAAAATTTACAATAATATAGCTTATACATCAGAATAACACATAGGCTATAATTTATAAAGATATTGTGTGAAGTGTCCAAAATATAACGATATTTGTCAAGAAAATAGGAAAAAATTCTGTCATCTGCAAAAAAGCCCGTGAAAGCATATATCTATCTTTTATGTATGAAGCAAAGCTTTGCATTTTGTTTTGTCTACGCCAGGGGCCAGGAACTGCGAAAGCTTGAACAGGTGGAGTGTGAGCCTGATTACAATTTCAACAAAAATAAATACAACAAAAAGTAATATTAACGTATTACACTTCCAGATATATAAATTATTTATACTATTTTAAGCGTTCATTACACAACTTTATTACGCTACTTTTGCTGAGCAGAGATCAGCTTAGGAAGGTGTTTTCAAAAATCGACCCACAAGAGAGTTATAGATAAAAAAATCCATTTTATCTGTTATTAGATCTACAGACTTAAAATTTAACAAACAAGGGATTTTTTTGTTCAGCTGAGATTGTTCAGCTTTTTTTTTTTGTTTAATTTGCAATTCACGTAAAATTAACTCATTAAAAACTTATTTTTCCTTCATTCTGTAATGTTTAATTTTTCAATTCACCCGTGCAAAGAACGGGTATATATATAACAGCTAGTTAAAAATATAATTGAACTCCAATTTATCGAAGTTCTATTTAACGAATTTTTCTTTTCCCTCGATTAAAATAAAGGTAAAAAACCTCTAATTAAGAAATAATAAACCCCGAACTAACAAATTATTTTAACGGCCGATTTTTATTATTAGAGTTTAGATTAGAAAAAATTGCATTCCTGTTCAAATGACATTTCAAATTTTGTCCGCTACAGATTTTATTTGTAAGCAGCAAATTTCTACAGGAAAGAGTGCAAACCGTTACTAGATTTTACATGCGCAGATGTGAGACATGAGTGCAACCTATCATGTAAGTTTTGAATAGGACTGGAAATTCCTTTCCAAAATTTCTATCAAAACTGTTACATTTTCTAATACTTTCTTTACGTTCTTTGGAAACTGTGAAACACACCTCACAGAGCACCATGTAAATGACGCAAAATTATCTTCTCTGTCTTAAGTCGAAAAAGAATTATTTCTAGTCAGCAATAAAAAAAACTGTGTCAAACGTCTGTTAGTCATCATTTTAAAATTTCCAAATATCTGTAATATTTTTAGTTACCGAATAAAAAATATGCAATTCCCAACTTTGGATATTTTTGTGTAATTACTTATTACAGAATTTCCAAACGGTAAATGCAAATAATTTTTATTTTTATTTTACTATGAATAAACCTAAATTGACGAATAAAATATTTTATCCCGATGAATTCATTTAATTAAGGGGTTCAACGGTGTGTGTGCTTGAGAGAGAGAGAGAATGTGAATAAAGGATGTACATATCACAATCTAAATACAATATCACATTCTAAATGAGTAATTATAGTGTAGTGTGTTATCTTTCACGTAATCACGTTTGTCTCAAACTTTAATGTCCACAAACATTTATTGTACTTCCTCTAAATTTTCCATAAGGAAAGTAATGCACACAAGATAATTTTAATCGTTCTGAATAAAAAGAATCCAAATTAAAAGAGCTGCAAATTGCTTTATTGTTATGAAGTTCATGAAAAATGTAACGAAATTCTAGATTGAAAACAAGCACAACCATCATCTTTATTAACATCATTACAGCCGCTATTTACCTTCTTTTACTTCACAGCTATTTAAAAAAGGGTATTTAACCATTTAGTTTTCCAATTACAATTTTTTTTTCTTGCTTAATTTTGTTTACCACAGGCTGCGAAACTGAACCATATCTCCAACATTATTATAAAAACCGTCTCAATTTAAAGGTAATAAAAATGCATATGATATTTTATATTCATTCATTATATCGAAATTGAATCTGCAAATAATTAATCCTTTTCAAAAAATTCTTAGTGTAGAAAGTAATTCATATCAGTTTTATTACTTTATACTTTTCTGCGTACCTTTTCCTTCCAAATACAAGTACATTTCAGTTATATGTGTAACATATAGTTATATATGTCTCAAAGTATACCATACACATTTTAAGTAAATATATAATTAATTGAATGAATATATAAAGAAAGAAAATATACATAATGATCCTAAATAATCTTATTTTCCCATTTGTTTAGCATAAAATGTTTTATTTTATTCTTAAGGAAAGAAAGTAAGAAATTTTGTAGCTTTCTGACTCAAACTATCATACGATGAATATTTTAAAAATAAAATTTTAGTACTTTTATTAAAATAAAATTTATCAAATATGTTTTAATTTTAATTAAAAGAGTTATAACTACTTTCATCATACAGTGACACAAATTTATTCTAAACATATTTGTTCGCATTTTATACTTGATGTAATTTTTTACTATTACTATTTAAAACTTTTTAAATAAGATATGCAATAGATACACCCTTAAATTTGAACGAAGAGTTTTGTCTTTCATATTAGCCAAAAGATGGCAGCACAAATCATTTTCTGATCGAATTGAGGGAGTAAATGTTTTGAAGGGATATCAGAAGACACAATGTGAACACATTAAAAACGTAAAATGTTTATAACTGCAGTTTCCTCAAGCTGAAATATTTAAACATTTCGGCGTCTAAAAGAAAAGTAATTCGTATTAGACAAAAAAAGCTTCTTAACATTAAAAAAATAAATAAAACTTTACCGTTTATAAGAGCTTACAAATTTCTCAGAAATATTTTATGCCTAATAATGAAAAAATGTTAGTGAAACTAAAAAGTTATTTATATTCTAGCACATTCTTTTTTTTCAAGTTTGATATAAACCTCCGCAAGCAAAATTGATAAAAATGTAATGGCTGTTTAAAGTGGAAAAGAACCGATTTATATTTTTATCTTAGAAAAATGTTTTTAAGAGGTGTTTTTATGGAGAAATAAAGTTTTGTGTGGAATGTAATCTGAGCTCTAAAAATATTTTATTAAATAAGAGAAGCTTAGGTGCCCCGACACTACCCAAAATTCCACTCGGAATTTGATGTTTATATTGTGTTTTATTACTTTTGATTAGATAATACTAATTAGTTTGTTTTTCACACATTATCTGGATAATAGAATACACCGCTTGGATATAACATGGGATATCCTTATTTTTGTATATAAATTAAATTTGGACCTGAGTATAATCTAGTAAACAACACTAACGTATGTTAACAATTTCATTTGTAGAATTTATTAATTTAGAGTTTTAATATTTCTCGTTAATTTATGTTCCAATAAACCCTCATTAATCAAGGCCATTTAAACCGGATAACCTCTAAAATAAAATCATAGTTATTAAATTCAAAAGCATCATGTTTTAAGTAGTGTTTTTTTAAATTTTTTTTTAAACACATCACACCACATTTTTTAAACACACCAGTAAATAATGTACTGATTTTAATTTTCTCTCGTGTAATTATTTCATTTAGCCTTATTTTAAAATACGCATCATTTTAAATTGTGCATAGAAAAATTTTGTGGTTAGTTTTATACACGTTTTATTTTATTGGTTATTTTGTTTAATCCAGATTTTAGAATTGTAATGAATCCGGTTTAATAAAGTGCTGCTAAATTATTAGCAGAACATTTTTATTAATTTTGGAAACTTTAATGATATACATATTTGCCAACAAAAAAAAAACACTTTAAATACCTTTTAAATTTAATTACTACTAAATACTTCGTGGTTAAAATAAACATTTGATAAAGATACTATATTCACATTTAAGAAGACTATTTTAAGGCTAGGTACTATAAAAAGTCACTATTGATTTCATTAAAGACCCATTAAAATTTCTAATTTAAATCGTTTTGAAAAAATGATATTTTTAAAAATATATTCAAACTTTTCTTAGGCATATATATTTTAAATATTTAGTACTTTAAAAGAAGCTTATCGGCTTTGTATTACTAAATTTATAGTAACATTAAAGAGTAAAAGTAATATTCTAATTCGTATAATAAATCTGTGTGTAAGCAGTCATTATTGTTACTGTATCCATATACTTTCCATATATATTCCCCGCAAAAAAATCAATAGCTGTTCACTAGTTTCTATTGTTCTACTCCAAGAGTAATCAATATTTAAATGAAGTAAGAGTAGAATCCAAATATATTTTTATAACAGCAAGTTACTGCATGAACAATATTGACCAGGAATGTAAGCCAACATGGCGGCCATTGATGTTGCCGCGTCATTTCGATCGCTTGAGGATTGTTTCGAAAAGTTGGAAAACGTGTTATACTGTGCAGGAAATCCAAGCAAAAAGTTGCGTGAAGGTGCAAAAACTGCTTTGTGTGAGTTGAAACCTCACTTTTTAAAAGCTTACAATGGATCTATTGTTTCAAAAAATACTGATGATGATGTCCAGGCGTCATTGAATAAAACCCCATCCTATGCTAGTATCGTGACGCCATCTATTGTTCAAAATATAAATCATTCCTTAAACAACGTAATTGTCTGTGCTAATGAAAACCATTTTACATCTGAGGAGGTGCGACAATTAATCAGAACTGAATTAAATCCAAGAAAAATACAAGTAGAGATAAAAAAGATAAGAACCATCAATAAAAACCGTGTGCTTGTGCAATGTGTCACAAAAGAGGATAAAGACAGATTTTTGAACGCAATAAAGAAAAAGACAAATACTCTTCAAGTGTCTTCTCCCAGGAAAAGCCCTTGCGCCACTAAACCCCACATTCACTTCACTTCACTCCCAGGAAAAGAATTCCTAATGTACTTTTGAAAAATCTTCCAAATGAAATTAGTAACCATGAAATTCTTCAGCCTTCGAAAGAGCATAAACCGCAATTGGAAAAGGAAACAAAAATCATTTCACTCTTTAAAAATTCGGAAACTTTCGACATTTGGTTTAGAAATGAATCCAACCTGTGTGTGTGTGTCGTAACTTGTGCCTGAACATGAACTTCCTGAGAGAAAACTGGAATGTATGCAAAACCGAGGACTTCATAGCCATTAACCGCTGTTTTAAGTGCTTTAGATATAATCATAAGGCTGCTGATTGTGAAAATGGCTTGTGCTGCTTCAAATGTGCTGGAGAAGACAATAGTAGTGAATGCAATCTCTCTACTCAGGTTTGCGTTAATTGTATTAGATTTAATAAGAAAACAAGAGACCCAAATAAAAAGTTGATGTAAATCACAACTCCAGCGGCTGTAAATGTCATCAATTAATGGAGAAACTTATTACATCTCAGACAAATTATAAATAGTTTTTTCTCTCATCCGCATTCGTGTATTTTTCAACTTAATTTGTATAAATCGAAAAGTGCTACACAGCAGCTTTTTTTTAAATATGGAAGCTAGAAATATTGATCTCGCGTTGGTTCAAAAACCTCATTCATACAAGGGAACTCTTCTTAGATTTCCATCTTCTTGCAGAGTTTTCTTCAGTCATTCTGATTGATATCATTAAAGCAGCTATTATTGTCAGAAATAGAAATATTTCAACTTTTCTGGATCTAAATTACCTTGATTACAATATAGTGACAGTGCATTTGAACATTAATAGAGTATCCTATTTGTTTGTATCTTATTATTTCGAACCCTCCAAGAATCTTGATTTTGATTTACAAAAAGTTAACCAAATATTTTCCAACATGCCCATAAACAGACTGGTCTGGTCTAAGGACGCCAATAGTAAATCTGAAACATGTGGTTCAGTCCCCTTTCCGACTCTAGAGGCAACAAGCTCGCTGAATTTATTAGTGCCCATAACCTCTTTGTCATTAATGAAGATTGCGGTCCTACATTTTGTAGCTCTCAAAGATCTAGCTACATTGATGTAATTACAGTTCGAAAGGATTTACTGGAAGATGTGCCTTCTTGGCATTTGCCTGCTTATGATTCTCTCCAACCACAAAGCAATTGAATTTGATATTGCTCTAAATTTCAATTCTCCAACAAAAGGTGGCGACCGTTGTATCCATAATCTGAAAAAAAGCGAACTGGAAACTCTTTTTGACATCTAAATGCTTGCTGTCAAGAATTAGTGATCAAATAGTCTCCTGCCAAAATCCAGAATCTGTACATGATCTCGCAAATGAGCTAATTTCTATTCTTCAAAAATCTTGCAAAATGTCCATCAAGCAAGTGAAAAGCAAGGAATACACTGATTTCCTTGGTGGACAACAGAAATTGGTTGCATGAGAAAACACGTTAATGCTGCAAGACGGATATTCCAGAGATGTAAAAATGGCACTTTAAAAGAAATTTATAATTGTAAATATTATGAGTTAAGAATTAAATATAATTTTAAACTTTTGGATGCCAAAATAAGCTCATGAAAGAAATTTTTGGATGAAATTAATATAAATAATGTGTGGGAAAAAATTATACCATTGGAGTCAAACAGCAGTTTTAGAAAAGAGTTGAACTCAGTGGAGTTGCTCTTCCAAAGTGGAACTGTGACTAATTCTTTTGAAGAGATAGTTATGAGGTTATCTCCTACTCTTTTCCTAATGATTGTGAGAATGATGATAATGATTGTCACAAGGAAATACGGAATGACGCTCATATCAATAGCAACGTAACGACCCGCCTTTTACCTTCCATGAAATTGATGCTGCTATAAATAAATTGGAAGTTATAAAAAAGACACCTGGCCCTGACTCTGTTCCTAATGAAGTTGTCAAGAAATTGCATTAGATGCACCCTGATCTTTTCCTAAAAGTTTTTAACTCATGTCTTCGTCTCAAGAATTTTTCTCGCTGTTGTAAAAAAACTAGGATTATCCTGATTCCCAAAATCAATGATGGCCATGTGTGATAATCCCCCTGGGATAATTATCACTTTGGATATCAGCGTGAGCTAGAGGTGAAGGATTCACGGAAGAACTAGACGTATGCATTATCTTAATATAACTTTATTAAGATTTTAAACTTAATCCTTTAACAAATTAAATTATAATAATATATGTGAGAGAATCTACGGTGGCAAAAC
Source organism: Trichonephila clavipes (assembly GCA_019973935.1). Classification (NCBI taxonomy): domain Eukaryota; kingdom Metazoa; phylum Arthropoda; class Arachnida; order Araneae; family Nephilidae; genus Trichonephila; species Trichonephila clavipes. The sequence goes on along the minus strand of BMAU01003312.1, from coordinate 581,158 downwards.
ACACAATATATATATAATACCGAATTAACCTAACTCGAACCACTATCAATAACTGACTCTCCTAAACACGATTCTAATACTATTACAGATCCTAATATTAAAAAGTCAATCCTACCTTGCTGTAGTATCAGTAACGATCACAACAATTCTAGATGATGTCTTGCAATAACTCGAGTGCAATGGTATGCACCTTGATCAATGGATCTCTATCACATATAACTACTATTCTTCGCCATAACGTTATCTAAACTTCTTCAATCTAGAACAACGAACTGTTTACTTTCCTCTTATTGCCATCGCACTTACTCTAACTTCTGATATTTAAAAGCTTCCTAATTTGAATATTTCATTCACACTTCACTTCTTGGATTTAGTTGAAAATTAATTCTAGCCCCAAAGAATCCAAAGGATATGTTAAAGAAAATACGCGTGAGCCCGTCACACGTGTCCCTAAATTAGACAATCTAAGGTTTATCAGTTTGCAATCGACTTTGGGTATGGCCGCGGTAGCCGAGTGGTATAGGTATCGGATCGTGGCTTGCGTTGTCACGAGTTCGAGCCCCGTACCACTAAAGTCCCGCCGTGCAGGGCAGCGATGCACGTTAAATCTGTCGAGAGCTGAAACGTCCTCCCGTTGGTGTGGTGTGGTAGTTAGGAGAGGGGGTGCCAGCTCAAGTGTCATCCACGTCACTTGACCATGGTTCAAAATTGCGTGGTCCGTCGCCAAAAGCCCTCGTGTAGCTGAACAGTGCGACGTTATATTCAATCAATCAATCAACTTTGGGTAAATGTTTTGTAAGACTCATTATCAACAGAATGGCCTGGCGTTTACACAAAGATAATTATTTCAATAAAAACCAATTTGGTTTTATGCCTCAAAAAGGTACAGTGATGTGAAACTTAATGAGATTGTTTAGAAGGGGGGGGGGAAGAAGAGAAGCTTTCATACAATCCTGCTTTTCTTGGGTATTAAGGGTGCTTTTGATAATGCTTGGTGACCTGGTATTCTGAATCTTTTAAAAAGAGCAAGCATCCCTGATAACTTATTTGCCGTCATTTACAACTTCTTGAAGGATAGATCTGTAACTTTATCTCTAGGTCATTCCTCAAAAGAGAAATTTTTGAACAAGGGATGTCCCTCAGGGATGCGTTTCTGGACCTTTTCTCTGGAACATCATTATAAATGATTTTTTTTGAAAAACTAATGGCTTTTTCTCTTCATGTGAAACGATTGCTTTTGCCGATGACTTACTTCTTTGTTTCCAAGGAGAGACTTTTCATGATATAAGCAGACAAACGCAGCTTACTCTTGACTTTGTATCATTCAATAAATAATTATAAATTAGAGTTTAATGTTGTCAAGTCAAAGGTTAGGATCTTGCAGAAGAGAGAAAACAACGCCCTCACCCTTACAACTTCAACCTTAATGGAATTCCTCTTGATTGTGTGAAAGAACTTGAGTACCTTGGTCTAGTTCTTGACAGTAAATTCTGTTGGAAACCACATATTTTGCTTCTTTCAAATAAATGCGAAAAAATTCTGCTAGGGCTTAATAGAGTTGCCAAAAATAGCTTTAGGCTCAAGTCCAATGTATCATCTCTCATTTATAAACTAGGAATTGTTCCATTTACCTGTTATGGTTCACGAATCTGGGGCTCAGACATGAAGAAGAAATAAATTATCGGCTTTTGCGAAAAATTCAACGAAGAATACTTCTCCGAGTTATTTCTGGGTATCGAACGATATCTTATGAAGCTGTGTTTGCTATTTCTAGCTTTCCGCCGATTGACATTTGTTTGAGCATGCGCAGTGGGCACCGCGTGGTGATGATTAAGTGTATTAAGCGAAACGAGAATAAGAGTTTTCAGAGAGTGTGTGTGGGAGATCAGACGAGCGAGAGCGTGGAATTACGGTGCCCATCGCAAGCGTTCCGACATACGCCCCGAGCAACCGAGTGTCGAAATTAAAGGTGTTTTGTCAACATCCTCGTCTGGTTTCCTGAGAAAAAACACATAGGGACCTCTCCCCAACAACATCTTTATAATCAGAAATAATGAATTAAAGATTGCAACGAGGAACTGTACCAATAAGAGTCTAGGATGTCCTGCGAATTTCTGAGCTCCCTCATGTGCTTCTGAACGATTTCCCCTTAACTTGGTTAATTACCACACAAAAATATTGAAAACAACTTTCCTGTTGTCTGCTTTACAGATGGTAGCAAAATCAACAGTAAGTTTGGTCTTGCATTTGTTATCTTCCGAGACTTTATTGAAATTGAAACTCGCCTGTCTAGAATAAGAAATGAATGTAGTGTATTTCAAGCTGAATTACTTTGCATAGCTCAGGCAGTCTCTTGTATCTGTAAAAACGAAAACCTCAAATTTCTGAAATTCGAGGAATTCTGAATTTTTCGAAAAACGAATTTCTGAATTTTCAGCGATTCTCTTTCATCTTTATATGCCTTGAATAACCTTAATTCCCCAAATCAACTATTTGTTTAAACGCAAATTAATCTCAATTTTCTCGGAACCGGGTGGTGTACAAGTTTTCTTTTTTTTCGTTCGAGGACATACGGGAATCTATGGCAATGAACGTGCTGACTGGCTTGCAAAAGAAGCGACAAAATTAAGTAATTTGATTCCTATGAGTATACCGAAATCATATTATAAGAATATTTTTAAGAAAAATATGATTTCCGAGTGGAATAACTTGTATCAAATATCAAATAATGCGCATCTCACCAAGGAATTTATAACTTCTATTCAGGGCCGTTTAAAGGCTAAGCACTTTCACCCTAATTTTAAACTTACCGAGTTTCTAACTGGACATGGAAACTTTAAAATTCTGTTGAAGCCTGTTTGAAACGCTTCAGATTTTCAACTACTGGTCAGTGTTCTTGATCCATTGACACAGTCCAGGATGTCAAGCATCTGATACTTCCTTGTATTAAATTCTCTTCCGAAAGAATATGCTCTTGAATTTCCTACAAAATAATAATATAGCGTGGCATCCTCCTTTCTCTGCCTTTATTCAAAGCAGATCATCTTTTACATTGTTTTGTTCATACATTAATAGCATTTTTTCCTGTATTATTTAGATTGTAAATTTTGTCTGTTTGCTAACATTTACCGCACGTATATATATATATATATATATATATATATATATATATATATATATATATATATATATATATATATATATATATCTGTGTGTGTGTGTTTATATGCACACACTCTCTCTCTCATGTCCATAAATTAAGGATAATGAAGTTCAGGCAAAGAAAGAGACAGAAGCAAAACAAATTTGACTTATTTGTAAAGTCTATTTATTAAACAAAAGGTAAAGAGCAAAAAAGATGCTATATGTTTGGCATAATTACTCCTTGGAGCAAATTTCAAAAAAGAACCCATTTACAAAAAACAGTATAACATGGTTAGTATGATGGTTAATACGGACGGTGTATGTCTCCCGGACGATGCAATACAGGCATGCTGAGTATCAAATTATCAATCTGATCTTGGGAAATATTACACCACTCATCAAGCAATGTCCTCCGAAGTTCCGGTAGACAAGTGGGAGGAGGTTAGCGGGCTGCAATTCGTCGGCCAAGCATATCCCACACATGCTCTATTGAATTCAAGTCCGGTGAGTAACCTGGCCAATCCATATGGGTGATATCATCCGATTGAAGGCATTCGTCTACAATGTTTGCACGGTGTGGACGGGCGTTGTCATCCATAAACACAAATTCAGCAACCATGGCTCCCCGAAACAAACGTACATGTTGCTCCAGAATGACATCCCGATAGAAGTGGCCTGTCATCGTTACACTCTGAACATGCAGGTTAGTTCTGGAACCAAGAATAATTCCTCCCCAAACGAGCCATCCTGCACCACCGTATTGGTGTCGTTCAATGGTGTTCTCTTGGTGGTAACGGGTACCTGGCGCTCTCCATTTTAAAGTCCGGCGAGAATCAGACTGCAAACTAAACCTGGACTCGTCGGAAAACATCACACAAGACCACTGTTGTGGTGTCCACAATGCATGCTCTCTACTCCAGGTTAATCACAGGCGACAGTGAGTTGCGGTAAGTGGAACACATCTGACAGGTCTACGAGCATATAGACCAATGTGCCCTAAGCGTCTGTACACGGTCTGCCTTGAAACTGTCGTACTGGTAGCTGAAGAGAGCTGACGAGACAGGTTTGATGCTGTGCTCCGTCTGTTTCTTTTGGCAGTAACTGCCAAATATATATATACCGGTCCTCATTCGGCGTTTTAACTCGGAGGCGACCTGTGCTGTAACATCTACTCACATTACCATCATCTTGGAATCGTTGCCAAATCCTGGAGACGACATTCTGGGTGATTCCAAGTTCCTCGGATACTTTCAGCTGGGTACGTCCACATTCCAGTCGTCCAATAATTCTACCACGTAAAAAATCATCCAAATGCTTTCTTTGTGCCATAACTAGGCGGTTATTGCACTGAAAGGCTTTTAAAGCGCTTGTGAACAATTTTACTTCTTTGCCACCATTCCTTATATACCCCTCTCTTACACTCTCATCAATGTGACGTACTATCCGCGCCATCTAGCGGTTCCTGTAATTTGCAAATTCTTCTTCAAGATGTGTGTGATAATTCTACAGGTGAAATTTTTATTTTTGAGTTCAATTTCTGTGTGATTCCGAATTATACTTAATTTATGGACATGAGTGTATGTTTCTACGTGTGCACATATGTGTGTATGTATGCATTATGTATTTGTATTTTGAAAATCTTATTATGTTCGTGTTTCCTAATCTTCCCAATTGTATAATTTTAATTACTGAATGTCTTCGTTTGCATGTGAGCAATTTTGTATTTTATTCTGTATTTATAGTATTTGCATCCATTTTTTTTTTCGTTTCTTTTCCCTTTTGATTCCCATTTGTGCCTATATCCTTCCACTTGAAACTTTCTACCACTATTAATTGAGTATTGACTTACGTTTGTAAGCCTTGTGTTATACTTGTCGGCATACAAGGAGTCTACCTAGAGTCTCAAAAAAAATATTGACCAGAATGATCACAGAGATTATTTAGTATCGTAATCGAATTTCATCTTGATTACACCCAGTCTTTCTAAAGTACATCCCCAGATATGAGAAGCAGTAGTTCTAAAATTTTTTTCTTACACTTCATGTCCTCTGAATTAAATTAATTATTAAAAAATTACTAGAAGTGAACTGTGGGACAAAGTATAGTATCTCTAAGCAAAAAATCAATGATTTATTTTTTTATTGATATTTTTATGAGTTGAAAGTTTCGTTTTGTAATTACAAATATCGCTTGAATCCAACAAGCGTATTGAGCCGTATTGATTTATTTTAGGTTGGTCGATGTTCTATAATTGGGATGTTTCTAAATTGAAAAAAAAAAATTCCAAAGGGGATTTTTTTAAAAGGACACGTGACTCAGACTGCTAGAACCCTTAATTTTGTGACCATATCTTTATTAAATTTAGTATCTCTAGTTCTCAGGGACATTATCAATGAAAAACTGAATACATATCGTTTATATAAACAATTAAAATAAATTTTTTTAATGAATCTCGAATATTTAAACATATTAAAAAATATATATTTTAAGCGAATATTACTTGGTTTTAAGAAAGACAAACAATTTGTTTAGTTACAGCTATGTTATTCTGATTATTGTAAATATTAAAATTGGTGATATTGTAAACAAACATTGACTCCTCCTTCTATTTCTGTATTACGAAATAACAAATTTCTCTCACTCTCTCTCTCGAAACTGGATAATATTCACATAATTCAGCGGACATTGACATGAAAAGTTTTTCTTTTTATTAAGATTTTATAGAAATATATTTATAAACCACATAATGAATAATTAGGAATTCCAAGAACTTTTAATTCTACTTTTCAGAAGTTTCAAAATCATAACATTTCAGGAAAGATATCTGTAACTTGATTTGTGCCTCAACTGTAATCTAACTGAAACCTTCAGAGGGTTGGAGGGAATTTTATATTAGTTCAGCCTTATTCAACAAAATATTTTTGAGGCAACAGAAAATCGGTGCATTTTAAATACGTCATACTTTTATAATTTTGATGTTAATAATATATAGGAGTTACGGCTAGTTATAATGCTTTCCCCATCTTTTAAATCGAATTCAAAGTTGGAAGATATGCTTCAATATTTAATTACAAGTTTGAGCTCCACAGAAACTAATTACCTAAGAATTCCCTACCTCCTAAAGTTCCTCATTTTCATTTTAATTTTGGTAATAAGTTACTTTATAACCCGTATGAATCCATGAAACTTTCTATATTTAATATATAAAAGGATATCAATCTATAAATTTTAAAAATTATTTAATTCCTAATTTACGAATTCCTAAATTAAGAATTTGTATTTGCTTAATTTCCTAGAATTTATTCGATAGCTATTTTGAGATAAACATTTCGACAACAAAAAAACTATTTTCTGATTCTTACTTTCCAAAGTCATCATTTTTCCACAAACGAACGATTGCATTAAACTGCACTTTCGACGAAGATATTCCGAAGGAAAACATTGAAAAACACCGGAAATAGGTTAGCATTTTAATTTTCCGCAACGCCTAAATAAAATTTATTTTGATCAACCTTAAGCTAAGAGCCATGAAAGTGAAATTCAAGGAACAAAATGAAAGTAAAAAGATTCAGTCGTTCCTGAATTTGAAATTTCGACCGTGATGGTCCAGAGGCCTCCATTCATGCATCTCTCGAATTATACGTACTTCCCAAGAAACCAGTTAGGTTGACCTAAATTTCAACCAGTAAAGATGAAGCTTCAAAGGTTTAATGTCTCTGGTCTCTTTCTTCCTTTATTTCATCTGCCATATGTTTGGGTCTGGGAGATATCTGGATATATAACCCTTTGTTAACTGACACGGGATAGTTTCATTTCGGTGGCTGCTTTCTAGATCTGTTTAATAGAACTGACTTTGCTGAGTTACCGGTTTACCCAACAATTACCAGATGGGGGTTCTTAAAAATGTGTGCGTGATTTTTTTAGTGATATCATTGGTTCTATGCTTTGCATTTTCACAGGTAATAAAAATTAATTTAATTTCAATTACTTTTTTATGTGCATATCTTTTTTTACTATGTAACGTAACTAATATGCTTTAAATATAAAATTTATTTATAAACGTTTTTAAATCTTTATGTTTAATTAACTTTCAAAATGTTAGATACTTATTTTGTATTTTTAAAATAGATATATAAAAAGCTGCTTTTTAAAAGTTGATAAAATGTCATACTACAAGATTATATCATGTGTCTTACAAAAACAATTTATTAATACAATATGCGTTTCATTGCTTTAATATCGAAAAATAGTTTTTTTTAAGATTTTTTTCAGTTTTAAATTAATTGATGTGACATTTGAGAAAGATGCATCACTAAATTTTCCTAAGAAGAAAAATCAGTTAAATATGTGAAAGTAATATGTGTGTGTGCTTCATAAGATTTTCTACATGTTAAATATTCAGAATGAAAGTTTATAGACACAATATTTCTTACACTAAGCAAAGGAACCCGTATTACATAATTTTGGTAATATACTTGTAACGTGTGTGTGTGTGGACTGCATCATGTGCATCATAAGTATAATGTAGTTCATAAAACATTTTATTTAAACTATATTCCAAATTTCCAATTTATCCGACTATAAAAAATTCAGTACATACATTTTTCATTTTATTTCTTCTCCGTGTATCTCATGTAAAAAATTTTTGAAATTAAACAAATCATATTTTTATACTCTCTATGAATTTGTTTAACATATTTAAATTTTCCAGAATTTAACTGCACACAATAAAATATTTGAGATTTTCATGGCATACCATGATGTTCTAGTAACATATGTAATATTCCGAGAACATTCTAAAGTCTAGACAGTCATGAAAATTTTACAATACGTTTAATTTTTAACAAATTAAAATAATTTAAAACATTATCAATTACATTCCCTAAATTTATATTTTTGCGTATTATGTGTAACTGATCAAAGAAATCAGTTAAATTTTAAAAAATACTTATGAAATACGACATATCTTCGAGAATTTATGTCATGTTCCATGTACAAATATATGTACATGTGCATCTTAAGTTTACTAGTAATTCAAAAACACATTACATACTAGATATTAAAAATGTTTCATATATAAATATATACATTGCATCTTAAGTTTACCAGTGATTTAAAAACATGTATACATTAGATATTAAATATTTAAAACTATTAAATCTAAATTTGTTTTCAAGGCTCTAGTGGCTTAGAGGTTGCGTGTCCACTTCATAAGCCCAAGGTTGTGGGTTCGAGCCCGCCTGGAGTCGATAGATTTTCTGGATGCGAAAGTCGTAGGCACGCATGTCATATGATTATGTGGCACGTAAAAGATCCCTTGAGTATGAATTTGGGTCTGTTCCTCTCGGCAGTTTTTAGCATTCGACGGTAGTTGGAATTGGATAAAATTCTAACGTCACAGTTTGGTATATCGAGCCATCACTAGATGGTGCCACCAATGAAATGGCTTCTACTCTTGGGAACTTGCCGTGTCTGCAAAAGCTTGGTTGCTAATGTGCAGCCTATTGAGGGGAAAAAATTGTTTTCAAATAAATAGTAAACAAAAAATATTCTGTTCGTGAAATGTAAAAGAGAGAAATAAAAAATACAATGACAATTTAAAACTATAATGCATGCACAATAATTATTTGCATTATATCATCCTTGCACAATATTTTTGTCGAATCGTGATTTTAAGTTCTACAAATTTATCATTCATTGTGAGTGCTTATGATAAAAACTTCATGCCAGCTTGCCAGAAGCTCAGTGACTGAGTAGTAATGTATCTCACTTCCACTCCTCAGGTCCGAGGTTCAAATCCCTGGATGGGTAAGGTCGACTCATCCTTTCATTCCTTCAATGGGTTGATAAATGAGTACCAAGCTTTCTTGAGAACTGAACACTGGGGGTTTCATGTCAGACTGACCACTTGACTGAATCATCTGCACATGCACTCCAGCACCTAAGGTCACGTAAAATGAGATAGGCCTGGTGGGTTATTGCGCCACTGAGTTCAGTTCAGTTATGATAAAAACTTTTGAAATGAGCTGATGTATTTATAGCGTATCGGAGCGCAAAGTCCTACGCGTGACGTAGAAATTTAGAAAATGGATTGCCATCTCAGATGGCATCACTTGACCGTGTTTCAAGACTTGCAAGGTCCACCGCCATTATCTTTTTCTCAATGCACATTTAGAATATCCTCGTTTTGCTGAAATACTACACATTTGTAATAGTATGAGAGCTTAATTACTGTAATTATAAAAACTATCACACTGTTATTAATGCTACTGCATATACATTTTATGTGCTGTATGCATTATATGCAAGTGCTAAGTGTTTCGAGACTATCGAGTGCATATAATTTAGTCTGACAGACTTCGTTGAATCAATCTACTTATACTCAAGTAGCGATTTACATAATATAATATTTACGAAATAAATAACTTTACTTATCTTTTATTGAAGTTTCCAAGTTCTTAATCTTGGAATATTTAATATTAACTTCTAGTGTAGATTTAAGTAATACTTTTTCCTGTGAGTCAATCTCTCTGTTAAATTATCAACAGCTTCATTATTTCAATTTAAAGTTTTAAATGTTCTCTGGCACTTCCTATTATGTTCAAGTAATCTCTATCATCCTTTCAGATCTATTTAAACAATAATGCCAATTTGCATGTATCGAAATCAGTAGCGCACACAGGAATTTTTCAAGGAGGGATCCAGGGTCGAAAGTCCACTATTCTTGTATCATGTTCCAATACGCCACCCAACATATTCTTTTGATTTTGTCGATTCTCGGGAACAAAAAATAGTAAAAAATTAATTTTTGAATTATTAATCAGAATTAATTAATAAAATCAATTATTAACAACAAATACTTCATTAAATTTTACGTACTATATACATAGGATTATAATCAATCGAAAAAAATCAAGAGCTTTGGGAGGGGAGTCTGCACCCGGGGACCCCCTTGTGTGTGCCACTGATCGAGATTCCTTCCTAAGGTAAGGTTCACAAACCAAACAAAGCCATAAAGAGGTACCCCAGAAGGTTAATTGAGGGAAAACGTGCGAAAACCCCTTGAATTATTGAAGAGCATGTTTTTATCTGCGTGTACAATAGTTGGTTCAACTAATAAATATATGACTGTATTTACCTAAAAGGAGAAAATATCTTTAAGATTACAGTTTAAAGTGTCAAGAACTGAATATATAGTTAAAAAAAATTATTGTTGTCCCATTTTTAAACCTCAGTACTTCCACCTTTCATGATGCTGTATAAATTTCGAATTTGAAAAAAAATTTAATTATTAAAATCAATTACTTTAAAATGTTTTGCACTGAAAACATTAAAATAAACTTTAATTTTTTAATAAAAATATGCAGTGGAGCAATGATTTACGCAACGCATAAACCACTTATTTTTTTAAAAAAAATCCTCAAATATGCTGCAGGAAATTAATAATAAGAGATGCTTCAGGAAATGGATGACATTTTTAGACAGAAGGGAAAATAAGTTTAAAAATAATTTCAGTGAAAATAGAATGAATAATTGACATTTTCCTGTTAGATAGTCTACAAAACATATTTATAATAACACACGATTGTATACTTGTATTTTGTTCCATTTTTAAATAATAATAAATCACCTAATAGTTTGGATTTATTTAAATGCCTACATAAAAAACAGCTATAGTAACTCTTTAGTGTCTTAAAAGTCCAGGAAAATTTATCTCTTGGGCATTTCTTCTCACTGATTAAAAAAATAATCACAAAATTTATTTTCAGCTCCCGTTGAGAAAATACAAATATTTATTGGAAAAAAGTCATTTACACAAAATTTATTATTCCTACTTAGATTCTAATACAGCAGCATTACGAAAATTACAAAACATCACAAATACAGCCATTTTTAAAATGCATTCTAAATGTAATACGTCTCACAAGATATTGGCAAATTGTGCAAGTTAAGTATATTTCGTTCTATTTCAGACACGAAATAGTGATGTCATAAAACAATATGTATAATTTAATATGGAAAATACCTTTTTTGAAAATTTAGAGTCATATTCTCAACAAAAAGCGTATTTTCGTTAGACTACAAATGTGTTTTAACAAAATAAAAAAATCATTGTATTGTAGACATTTGTTTATTCTCAATTGTTCAGACTTACGGTTATTTTCCTCGATTTTTTCTCTATTTGTTCAAGTGTTTCTTACATTTATGAAACAATCATATAGTTCTTTATCCACTTTAACGTTTCGAAATTGCGTAGAGTTTATATGCATTATTCAAAAGAGAAAAAAAAGATTGCTTATTTCTGTCGATTGAGTTCTTATTTAATAAATTTCCGCTCTTCGAATATCAATACAATCGATTTCCTTTACTAACATGTTAACTTCTATACCAGACAGAGATAAAAGTTTTCCCAAGACGACTTTATCATGTAATTAAGACACATAACAAAGCAAAATGTCCGATAAAAATTAAGACATTTCTTTTTTTATCTTCTTTTTGGACTGTCTTCTCATGTAATATGCCCTTCTCCATTTTTAAATCAATTTAAAACTGCTCGAAGTACACAATAAATACTTTTGTTTTATTGTTGGGTTATAAAAGTTTATATGATTAACCAATTTAAATATTGATTTTGTAATATTCTTAATAAATTATTTTCTGTTTTGATCATGTTATTTGCATGTGATGGTGTGCAGTTAGTGGAACTGTGAATGTTTATTTGAAAAACTCTTATAATAAAGTACTTATATAAAATGCTTAATTAATATATTTTTAACCAAGATAAAATTTTATTATTTCATAGAAGACAGATAATAATGAAAAGTAATGTAATAGCAAAGTGTTTGAAAAATAAATTTCCAATATATTGTTAACGAAATTTAGATGCACATATTGAGGAAATTATCTTCATTTACAAATAGGATAATAAACTACATTATCTAATTTTCCCTCATAGATACATTTAAATGTATAATAATAAACTGCATATTGTTCCAAATAATGAAAATAGCATAAAACTAATAAATAATTTTCAAATGAGATCTTTTTTATAATAACAAATCAGCTATCTGTAGTAATTTAAAGACAATCCACTTGCATTTCTATACGATTGAATCCATTATTAACCTACTGATGTGCAGTATAGTAATTAATATCTTTAATGTGTTTACTTGATGTGGTGTTTTTAAGCTAATAATGTATTAAACTAATTTAAGTATCTGAATTTTTATGTAATACAGTTATATGTTCAAAATCTTATCTGAAGGGCAAAAAACGTGAATTAATTTAATTAATATATCTTAAAATCAAATTTTCAATATATTTGTGCCTTCGATCTGTGATGGTAGAAAATAAATAAACAGAAGACTAAACAGTAATTTTGACTGAAAAGTTACTAATTCTGCGTTTTAAAAATAAATCCCTATATTATATTATTAAATGATTTTTTGAATATATATATGGGTTATATTTATCGAAATGTGAAAGAAGAATAAAACCAAGCAATCCATTTATAATAGATTTTTGTGTTATGGATATTACGTAATATAAAAAAAAAATCCAATTTTTTTTTGTTACATAAAAAGGAAAATATTTTTAAGAAATTAAAACATAAATTTTTTTGAGAAAACTTATTTCAAAATATTGACCAATTAGACTGTATATTCATCTAACATAAATTATGTTACTTTTTAAGTTATACACATTACGCTTCCTCAGTTCATACTGCCTTAGCTTGTTTATCTTTTATTTTTTATGGTGTACTTCAATGGAATAAATAATCATCAATATGTGATTATCAAAGATTCCTTCATTCTATGTCGAAAATTTGGCCTTTATCCTTATTCGTAACTCTAAAATATGTAACTTAGGAATAAATACAATTTTTTTTTCCTTGTGAGCAAGATCCAAAATCTAAATATTCTTTAAAAAAAATATGCCCTGGTATGCCGTAAGTATTTGCCCATTTTTGTTGTTGTTGTTTTTAAAGAAAAAACGTAACACAAATCTCTCTTAATTATAAAAAAAACTTTTTCACATATTGAAACCATTTGTTTTGAAAGTTTGCACATAAATGGACAAAATGCAATAATTCTCGGCATACGACTTTTAAATCTAAGTAATCACATTAAAGTAGCTAATAACAAGTAATATATTAAAAAAATGTAAGTCAATTCTTACTTAGGGCAACAAAGAAAAATTTTATATTAGTTACTTTTTATTAAATAACTAAAATAAAATTTTTCTTTGATGGCAAAATAGAAAAAAAATTTCCTTACAATTTCCCATTTTCATTTCTATATAGGGTGTCGTCGGACTATTATTTTTGGTTGTCACTATTTATTCATTAATTAAATTTAATTATTCCAATAAAATAGTATAGTAAAAAGAAATCATATTCTCAGAAACTAGGCCATCCCAGGTGGGATCCGAACCCACGACCTTTAGATTAGAAGTCAATTCTGCTCCATGGACACAAAGAGCGATTTTCTTTTATATATATGGCTTGGGCTATTATTTTTGTTTGTAAGAATGCTTCCATTAATCAAATTTAATTAATGAAATAATGTTTGAAAATATTGTATTAACATCAAGTGACATCCGCTACAAACTTTAAAAAAATGTATTTGAATTAGAGTGGATGCATTAAAAGTATTTTATTGACGATTGAAAATTTGAACACGATATATATATAGGGAGAGTGTAAACTAATAGTAGAAATTGAAAAACAAAATTGCTAGTCTCAAATCTCCATTTGCATATATATATTTACCTAGGTTTTGCATGTAACTTATTGCACTTTTTTCCTTTGAAGGACTATCCAACCTATTGGGAAATGGATTTACCTCAGACAAGATTTACTTGCAAGGATAAAGTAAACGGCGGGTATTACGCGGACATCGAAACCGAGTGTCAAATGTACCACGTGTGCCATAGAAACAAATTTGGTGCAATGAGAAGTACGAGATTTCTTTGTGGCAATGGGACTGTCTTCGATCAACGACACCTGGTGTGCCAAGATTACAGAAAAGTTCGAAGGAGATGCCGGGATTCGGAGAAATACTACAATAATGTTGCCACACTTTTGGAGCAACTAGAAGCTGGATTAAGATCAGAAGAAGCTGATAAGGCCATCATGAAAGCAGCAGAATTCCAATTCGAAAGACTGAAATAAGAACTTGTTGGATTCATTTATTATTTTAGATTATTCTGACTTTTTTTCCCCGTGATTATAGTCATAAATACGCCTGACTAAAGATTTTAGCTTTTACAATTGTCATAATGATTTTATACTTGCATATTTATTATGAAATTTATGTCATGAATTGTAATTAAATTTACAATCATTTAATTTGTATTTGTTTCATAAAAAATCCACATTAAGTATTCAAAAATCAACGACAGTAGGAACTTATTTTAAAATATATAAATAGATCAAAATTGATCAATCACAGTTTGATTTACTTAAAAACATTTAATAATTATTAATCCAGCAAAAAAATGAAAACAAATTCTCAACCACGTAATAAATATAATAAAAACCCATCTGACTATTTGTTAGAATTAAATTTAACATCTTAAACTATAAAGAATCTTACACACATAAAATTTTAAAAATATATATATTTAATAAACAAAATAAACACTTCTTATTTTTCAAAGTATATTTCAATAGACCAATATGCAGCAAATAAGAGAATACTGATTAACAAAGTGAAATTTGTAACAAATAAATTTTGTTGCTTCACTCTAATGTTATTCTTTCTTCAATATTTATACAATCATTTTTTTACAAACACATTGCATTTTAAAATCCTTTAAAATAAGTTTTCACGTTACATAATAAGCTTCGTTTAAAAATAAAATCATTTTAACTATTCTTTTTCTTAAATTGGAAGAAATATTCAGTCTTTGACAAATGCATATATATCTTTAAATAAAAATATAATGGAGGAAATTGTTGAACTCCTAAATTAAAACTGTTCATTTTTATAACACATTGAGTTAAAAATAAATTTCAAATTTGGCTATTGATCATTCTTTAGTTTACTTTTCTGCTGAAAAATCAGTGCAATTTGTTGTAGCATATTTTTAAAATAAGTTATTTGAATTCAAAAGGAACAGGAAAACGTATAAAATAAATTATTGATATCACTGAGAAGAAGCCTGGAATCATCAATGTAATAAATAAAGTAAATGATTGATGTTGATAAATAAGCATAAATTATTTAGATAGTCCGTATCACATGCGCTGATATTTATGCTCTTAAAAATAACTTCTACACTCGTTAACCACGTATATATATGCATGTATTCAGGTTGACACTAATTTAGAGTCAAGAATTAAAAAAAATATGAAAATAAAATATTTTCTTACAGTAATGGTGAAATATCTCAACTATGTCGTATTATATCAACAATGATGCCTTAAAATATATTACATTTAATAATTTTTTGTGAAAAACCTAAAGATTTTTTATTTAGAAGAACGAAGTTGTGTGGCTGTATTTAGAACAGCATCGACTGAATATTCAATAGAGTAGGTCGCGAAAAAAAAATTCTGATGGTTTGAAAAGCTGCTTTTCGACTTATTAAGTCATAAAAAAGAGAAATAAAAATTCAAATAAAAAATGGCTTTTGTTTGCATCTTGCACTTAAAATATTAAAAAAAGTAAAGATTTCACTATTTTTTGTTAATTTTTTTTTATAATTTTTTAACTTGCCAATATTATAAAGCGAATGCTCTAAATGAAAAGTTTAGGATATGTAGAGCGTGCAAAAAGAAAATTTAAATAATAAATGGTATAAATATAATTTAAATTTAGAGTATTTTAACACTAAATGTGAGTCTATTATTAAGCATAGTTTGTTAAATTTTCCAAATAATGTATAGTGAATATCGCTTAACACGAAACTGAAGGGACGAAAATATTTGTTCGTGTTAAAGGATATTGCAAAATAATAAACCATACATCAGCAAAATTAAGTTTATTAGAGTTTATTTTATTTACATAGATATGTATTTATGCATACATTTAATAAAAATAAATTCAACAAAAACCTACACAAAAAATTTAATAGAAAATTTGCAAATTTTTTGAAAAACAAAACATTTATTGAAGTTTTGGAACAGAATCTGGTATATTTGTTTGCAATGTGTTTCTTAGCATAAATTTCCAACAAATTGTTCTTTATCGTCCATTTTGTTATTTATTTGAAAATTGGAGTGTGCCTCTAAATAACTGAGCATACTTTTCATGAGGTTCCTCACTTCGGATGACGTGGGAATAGCAGGAGGTGCATTATTCATTTCATTTTCATGGTCGGAATCTATATCCATGATATTTTGTTGAACTTTAAATAAACTCCTAAATGTCTTTGTTTGCTATAATTGGGTTTGTACACAAATTATCATCATCTACTGCAACGAATTCTTACGATAATACAATGGGGCATTCCAATCTGACTGGTGTTTTCCGCATTTTGCTCATTCCCAGAAGGGAAATATTTTCGTGTTAAGCAATTTTAATTTCTAAAGAAAGAAGATGCATGGAATTATCTCGTAGTTTATCGGGACTGTTATATTATTTCATGTTAATCGATATTTCGTCTTATGCATTTTCGTTAGACGTAATCTTCACAGTACTTTAAAAAAGTCAGATTTTAAGAAAATTCTGATAAAAATTGTCTTGCTTCAGATTGAAGAATCTTGTGACGGGGTTTTATCGCGCCTTCTCACTAATCCTCTTGGGGAATTTTTGGGGCCAGAATGGCATTTCAATCCAACCTTCTCAAGAGGAAACCGCGATATGCAGATTACTGTACAGATATATGTGGGAGCTTTAGCATTCGCGAGTTAGTCGGCTAGAAGCCGGAAAGTGGAATAGAATTCTAATAGAGGTGGGCTAAAAGCCGAATAGCGCTATAAGAAAAAAAATCTGATGGTAGCGGAATAATAGAATACAAGAAAAGACGGAAAGCCGAGGTGCTGCTCGCCATTAGATATCGGTATGAGATTAATTATAGAACGGCGGACTTAAGCTTATTAAGGTATCTACAGTAGATAAAGATTCTGTGGTTAATTTCTCATAAAGATAGCGAGTAGGATTTCAGGTGATATTTTACTTAGAATTGATAATTGCGTAGTATCACTCCTGATCATATTCTTCTAAATAAGACTTGTGTTGTGTTGCTTAATATATATTTAGACAATAATAAATTAGATTAATTATGGAGAATTTGAGTGGTCAATCATTTATTCCTACAAATCTAGGTCGCGTGGATGAGGAGATGATACCCCAGGATCGAGCTTACTTTACACACACACACAAGCTTACTTTTGAAAATGCTTCTGTCTTAAGTTTAACACAGCGCATGACTGCGTGGATTTGATGGAGAAGGTTTATGGATTTGTATCTGAATAATCCATTGCACCATAACCTTATGGATAGATTATGGGATCACAGGTGTTGTTAGATGAGGGATTCCATACCAAACACTGACTAATGATGTTATTTTTTACGATGGTCAATGTTTTTGTTTTGGGATATGAGAAGTAGTGTGTGTGGGGGGAGGGTCAGGATTAAAGCCTGTAAGTTCAAAATACTTATGTTCATGCAATAAGCTTTTAAAGAACATTTTCAAAAATAATAGCATTATTTCATAGCTTTTTTTCAAATTTTTAGCTTAAATAAGTAAAAATAATAAATAGGAAATAATTTTTTTTCATTTTTCATTGAAAATAATAGTATTTGGAGGTAGGAAGAAATGATCTAAAAAAAGTCGAGCAAAATGGAGACTGAAGGCTCGAATAACACAAGCACAGTTCCTGTACCTGACATCTTGTTATACTTTTACGTAATTATTCGTTGTGTGTGCGCGCGCGTGTGTGTGTGTGTGTAAGACAGAGAGAGATATATGTTTCATAATCAGATAACTACGGGAATGGAAGCATTTCTCTCCTGCTCACCGAGTTATTTTTTTACTTTCGGTCATTTACAAGTAGATGTTAATGAGACAATTCATTTCACAGCAAACATTTTTATTTTTATTTTCGTATGCGCTTCCAGTGTTATGTGTTAATATCAAAAGTGTGAGAAAAACGAATCAGCGCCATAAATTCTATTCTAGAAAGGATTTTAAGTGCAGAATATTTGGTAACCTAAGTGATTTTTTCCAACTAAGCTTTCATCTTCCAAACATATATCAATGAGTTATTTCCAAGAATGATATGAAATGACATTATGATCCAGCAACAAACAGACGAGTTGCTTTTTAAAGTAATTGTAGCGATGGCTAACAAATTAAATATTTATACGAAAACTTCTCTATTTTTCTTGCGGGTTCTTATTCCAAAATGGTAAACTTAATTATATAATAAAAAATAATCATCGTAATAAAGTTCTACCATTTTGAAGTAGATAATGGTTCGTTCATAAAATGGTATTTTCAAAAGTGAATCTGCTCTTCTTTTTGATGTAGCAGCAAGTATATACGATATTATCGTGGAACTCATTTACCAAAAGTAAAAAAAAATATGTAAATGCATGTGATTTTAATTCAATATAATTTAGATAAAGTCATCCAAGTTCCTTTCAATGAGTTATATTTTATATTCCTTTAAGGAGAGTATAGTTAGAAGATTTTTGATGATTGGACTTGCCGAAAACGAATGTGTAAATTAGAAAAAAGACTTGAAAGAGTCTCAAACTGATCAAAGTACTCAGAATGAAACTCTAGAGACCTACAAACTCGAATGCACACTAAACCCGACACTGAACAAATAAAAACGAATGGAGGTTCTCATATCCCTGATAATGAAAATATCGATGACCAATTCAATATGGCCCTAATGAAAAAACCGTGGCAAATGAGAATCAACCTAAAAAATAATATTGGTCCGGAATCATAATGCACTCTGATCAAGAACCAGCTGCGATAACTTTATACTACAACAACTACTGTAAAATCCGGCGTATAACACGTACTTCTAAGACAAAAAATAAGACCGAAATGTATGGGTGCACGTTATACACCGGGTATAGAAATGATAGCCTTAAAAATAAAAAAAATATGTGGGCATAAAAAAATATTTTTCTACGTATATCAAAATATGATGTTTACTTAAAAGAAATTGCATTCCTTTTGAAATTAGTTCTAGAAGTATATTCTTTTTTTTTTCAAAATTTTGGTATAATATCTAAAAAAAAGTGACTTCCAATCATAATAGCATTATGCATATACATTTCAGGTTCCTTCGTAAGAAAGGAGGTGCGCGTTATACGGCGAATATATCTAAAAATTGAAAATTAAGCTTGAAAGTACAGGTGCGCGTTATACGCTGGATTTTACAGTAAATAAGACACAGATTGCTAAACATAACCAAACAGTGAAATGCTGTGTCAAACTTGCTACAGTAGCATATCGAAAAGTAAATAGAACAATATCATAAGATTAATTTATTACAATCAATACTCGAATTTTCTCAAAAATCTAACTTTAAAATTCATTACTTCCATAGAAATATAGAATAATTTTAAAAAATATGCTGTAACAACTACATTTAAACCCTGCCTTCCCTTGATGATTAGTGGCAGCCAGGGGGCACCACCTGTTCATTAGAGAAGCGGGAACTGGTTCCCCTCGCTCTTCTGCCCAAAATCGCTACCGGGGAAAGAGGTGTACACGTGGAGTCAGGGAAAGCCTGTTTCCCTCCTTTTAGTCCTTAAGCCATTTTCTGTAACGATAATGGATGTGTGTTGTTTTTGTTGTTTCATTTAAGTGACCCCTTGTGTTGTGGAACGTAAGAACATTAAATAGTATTTGTTCCAATAATGAAAAGGCTTCTTTATTTCAACACAATGAATACACGACATGGGGGATTGTCATAGTGGCGCCCAACGTTCTAACCGGACCAGGAAACCTAGATGCTGATCAACGCTTCCTTGAGCGGACATGTTGTTTTTCTTCGACCAACTGACCACGTGTATGGAAATTTTAGTGTGTGTCGCCCCGACAGTCCAAGTTAAAGTGCTTGATTGTATCTGGAAATCATCGGTTTTAGTATCATCCTGATACTAACGTAAAAGTGCTCATCTTTTAGAAAATTGTCAGTTTTAGTATCATCCCGATACTAAGGTGAAAGTGCTAATCTTTTAGAAAATTGTCAGTTTTAGTATCATCCCGATACTAAGCTGAAAGTGCTCGTCTTTTAGTTGGAAAATAATCGGTTTAGTATCATCCGGATACTAAGGTGAAAGTGGTCGAAAAGTGAGGAAATAATCCGAAGTGAAATTGGGTTGATTTATGTGTTCAAAATACCATCGTGATCAAGAAAGTGGTGTGCTTAAGATATCTGCTAAATATATTCAATATATCGTTTTGAAGTGTGCGAGTGGTGCTTACAAGATATCTGCTATTTTGAAGAAAAAACAATCTCTTCCCGAGATTATGTGTTACTGAAATCTTCACCTGTACTTGAACAAGGAAACTGAAATTAAATCTGTGAGTAGATGTAACAAATCTTTTGTACAATAATATTGAGGAATATGATCATTTATCTTTCTTGAGATATTAGTATTTGTATATTTTGCTTCTATAAGCATTTTTTTAATTATAATTATTTCAATCTGCTGTTGAAATAACTGTGAAATTCAAATAGTGAAAAAATCATTTCTGCTTTCAGGAAGAAGCAACTGATATAACATTATTGATAAATATGTATTGGTGCATTTTAAAATAATTGCTATATAATAATTTGCTGTAAATAATTGCTATATTGAGTAAATGGTGAAATTCTAGGTTATTATTATTATAAGGAGCTGTTGAATATATTTTTCCCTAAAGTTAAATATTAAAATAAAAGGTAAGTTCTGCTATCAAGCAGAAGGGGAGAAACCTCATTTAATTATCAAACTTTGATATATGTAATGTTTTCAGATTTAGATATTTTTACTGTTTATATTTCATGAATTGATATATTTATAGCTTTCAAAAAGTTCTGTTTGGTGATTTTAAATTTTATGTTTCTTGAGAATAGATTTTTTGTTTCATTTGCATGAGTCACATCCTGTGATAGTGGAGTAATTGTTTAGTTTGTGTATTTTATTCATTGCATTTCCGGTGTGTTTTTTAGAATTACGTAAGGAAGGTTTCATAAAATATATAAGTATTTCACAAGAAATATTTCTTTTTAAAAAAAAATGAATAGTAAATAATCTTATATTCCTAATTGAGTCCCAGTGTGATACATTTAGCTTTAAATGTTTTGTACTTACTAAGTATATAAATATATATTTCATAACATAACATGTAATCACGTTTTTTCAATATGCTTTTGTGACTCATGATTAATTTTATATTTCATATACAGTTGAATTTATGGTATTTTATTTAGATTTTCTGAAGATCTTTTTTGTAAAAAATGTTTTGTTTATTCCCTTTATATTGAATTTTTCTTTTTATATGTTTTCTCTGCAGGGAAGGTAGTTGTTTAATGATTAGTTAATACGTATCCATTGATATTAGGAAAACCAGTTTAATTTATAACTTCCTGTATACTTTAAAACCTGAATCTAGTTTTAGTTTTAAAGACAAATATGGCTTTTCTCTCAAAAGGCAAGAAAATAGACCTCTATAATTTAGCAAGTGAGCTACGAGTCTCAGTGACTTTAGAGGATAAAATAATTGACTTACGCGAAAAAATCACTTCCTGTACATTCTTTCAGAATAATGAGCAGTTTGTGAAAGAGATGCTCGATAACATTGTTGATGAACGGAAATCGCTTGAAGTCGAAGCCTTAAAGAAAATAGAACGGGAGGATAAGTGTCTTGCTGATCAGAGAGCATTTGAGCTTGAAAAGCTTAAATTACAAGCGCCAAATCCTCCAGCTTCCGTAGGTAATTCTTCTCAAATGGTTAATCAATGATTAAAATTAAGAAATATTACCATTTATACAAAAATAATTCAAGAAAACATAACGTTTCGAATTTACCGGTTTATTTTTTCTCCGTACTCGTTTCCTAAACTTCACATTTAAAACAATGCCGTTATGATAATAGTCAAATATTATAGTTATAATTGTTCAACCGAATTAAATAATAATACGAAATTGACAAAATCAATGAAACATCTACAGTTTTCAAAATTTCATGGGCAAATTTTATTTTTTTACTTAATTTTTTTAAAAACATTTTTACTCGACAGATTTACCTTTTATTTAAGAATACAATTTTCCCAGGACATAACGTTCGAAATAGCAAAACAAATTCAACCCCACAGCAAGTAGGAAAATTTGCAAGTGTTGAAATGCATCTGCTTTCTTTAAAAATATATACCAGTTACACCCGGAACAATAGCAATCGTGTATTGATGTTGGCAGACGCAAGTTTCAATTACTGCAAATAATACGTTATAGAAAGATAACACGATGCTATAAATAAAAAATTGTGGTAAGATGGAAATATTTATTTTTGGGCCTAATTATTATGTTTACATCTCGACTTATTCTTTGAGCCTACAAAATGCATTAATAAAAAAAATGTAGGAAGAAACACCTTAAAAAGTTTTTTCTAACAGTTCGGAATTGACGTGTTTATATATTTGAAAGTTTAAAGGAAATAACGGTCAAATCTCTAATTCTACTTACATTACAACCCAGTTTGTTTAAATTCAGTTACTCTTAGATGGTAAAAAAATGCAATTTTTAGATAAAAATTATGTGCACTCGTAATCGTGTTAAAGTAATATAATGCGAGTGGAAAATACTTAATTGATCTTACCATGATTATCAAATAATGTTACTTTGATTATAAGTTAAGAGTATAAAAGAAAAAATATGTACAGGGTTATCAGAAATAAACAGATTACAAAATTTAATAATTCCCAAACGTTAATATGTCAGTTTGTAACAATGTTTGGGTGGATCCTAGGAGGACACTCTTCTTGGTGCCAAAATTTTGGCGATAAAGTTTACAATATGTGGTAACCCTACAAAATTTAGTGAAGCAGTCACCCTACTCGGACCGGATTTTTTAAAGTTTTTCAGGATTTGAACAGCCGTCATTTTTTTTCCGATGGTCATGTTGAAGGGTTTAAACCATTTTCTCACCACCAATGAACAAATGGCTGATACAGGAAGCAATACAACTGAAGTATTTAGTATAAACATATGTATGAGACAGCAAATATAATTTTTGTAATTCAAAATCTCCCTCCACTCTCTTTGTCTAGAGAAATTGTCAATTTCTCAAAATTAAGTATAACTAAGTAAGTGAAAATATCAAAATAATCCTCAAAGATCTATAATACTTGTCATAATAATATTTATGCAGTCTCATATTTTACGACTTCAGAGTAAGTATCATTAATTAAAATTTAATGGAATAACATTGGAGAAAATAAAGCTTCGAATACTTTAAGATTTGAAATTTAACTGTAAGCAGCCTTTAAAGAATCTTAAAAAGTTATGGTTCCAACAATTACACAATCAGAAAATACTGTAATTAGACCGTTTACGGGAACAAAAAAATCATTAATTCTACAAATTACCTATCAGAATATTTGATAAAAAATGTTCCATTTGGAATGTTTAAGTGAATGCAAGAAATAAAAGGAACAAGAACGAAAGAAAAAAATAATTCGTTCATTTAAGTCAGCATTATTAAATATTTTTTGGAATATTGAAAAAAATATAAATATGAAATAAAACTAAAGAAAATAAATGATTTATATAAAAATATAAAAAACATACTTTGTGCCCGATTATTTTAAAAGTTAAAAAAAGTTAAAATGTATTTTAAAGACGATAATTCGTCTTTTTGTTAAAGTCAATAGTTTCAATTTTAGGATTATTTAATTTAATTTATATTTTTATAAAATTGCTTTTTGAGCTGTTTATATGAAATGTAATTTTTAAAATAAACGGTAATTTTTTTTTTGAAAACTGTAAAGTTTTCACTACATTTGAAATTATGTTAAGTATTTCATAAATAAATTAGTTTGTAGTGCAGAATTTTCAAAAAATTAATAATATTATAAGTTATTGTAAATGCAAATCAACAAAAATCAATCCTAAAGTTGAAATGCTTTCGAATGTAAAATAGCTTCTATGTAGTTTAACTGTAGGAAATCAAGATAAATGTGCACTGTATAAATGATATTTTAAAATATCAAAATATTTAATAAAATTTTGATTCATATAATTTTGCTAAAAAAATAATTTAATATAAAAAATAATAAAATCTACCACTTTTTAGGGAAAAATGCTTCAGTTTAATTAATATTTCACTTTTTCATAATTATTTTTTCCAACACTTGTCTAATGAAAATACCTATTCATTAATGAGAAAGTGATACAAATTCGGTAACCTATAAAAAAGTGATAAATGCAAATAATAACATATAGAAACAATGCTTCGTTGAAATAAAATTCATAATGATAATAAATATTTCCGATATTGAGAAAAAAATTTGAAGTTATTTTCCCAAATCTCTCATAAAACTGAACTCCCAATTCTATATAATCTAATATTATATTCATAAACCAATTATATCCTGAAGTTTTTCATAATAGTTAGTTAAATAACTTTTTCAAAAAAAAAAACTTTTACACTTTCCATAAGTGTAAATGAATTTTAGATAAATATTTTTTTTTTAAGTATTTTTCCCCTGAAAATATTATGTGTTTTATGTTATGTCCCAATTTCCTAAACTTTGCAACAATTTTCACATGAGCGCATTTTTCGATAAAAAGAAGAAATTCATCATCCAATGTTTTAAAATAAACTGAAGAAATTATTCTACATTCACATGTTACTATTTTTAAAAAAAGAAATTAAATGTTGCAACCGTAACATATGAACGAATTGACTGAATTAGAAAGAGCTATTTTCTTAACAGATTTGCAAATAGATTGCTGCTGCCATCTGCTGAAGAACAGAGAAGTGAAAAACTCTCTCAATAAACTTATTATTTATGCTTTTATAATAGGATTAATATTCAAGTAATAAATAAAATCACTCATACATGAAAAAAATAACAAAGTATGAAAGAAACGAACCCAAGAATGATGAACATTGCCTGATTCAAAAAATTACATTTATCTGCAACTCCCCAGATTTTTTTTTTTTTTAATTTTACTGAAAAAAATTGCACAGTAAGGAATATTTTTAAAAACATACTTTTTAAAATACACATTCCGTTTCCAGTAATGACAGTCTACTCATTCATATCAATTTGCAGGGATTAGATATTAATAACTGTTAAAATATCGTCTTTCTGAAAAAAAAAACTTTTTATTTAAAAAATGATAAATATTACTTTTATATAATAATAAATCCAAATGAAAGAAATTTCACAACTTCTTTATTAATTGAAAATGAATTTTGTGAAATAAATATTATTTACAGATTTTTTTTTTGTAAATTAAGTTTTGTTACTCAAATTATTTGTAGAAAAAGTAATGAAATTGTCTTATAAATAGAACCAGCATTTTTAAAGAATGATCACATGAAATACTGGATTTTTTAAGTGAAACCTTACATCTCTGTTGAACAAAAATGTTTTAAAATTTTTTACAAAATTAATATTAATAAATATATAAACAATTATTTCATACTTATTACTTTTTTCGTAGCATAAAAATTTATCTAGTTACCAAAATTTACGAAATGTTAAGAAAAAAAGAGATTTAGAAAAATATATACGAGGTTTTCCGGACTACCACACCACAAAACTATGTTTAATTTCTTAAAATTATCGAAACTAATTTTTAAATGGTTAATAAAAAAACAACTATATGAAATGGGAATCTGATCTAAGATAATACAAATAAATCAAAATTCGAATAAAATTGAAAGCTAAACAAATCAATGAAACACCGTGAGTAGAAATCTTAATAAAATGTTGAGTGTTCTATCCCATTTCATAAATGAGTAATGTGAGAACCACGCATAATTGAACAGTAGATTTTAATTCTCGGAAGTGTTATACAAAAACCACTAAAAAAAATTGTCTCTTCTATCTCGCAAAATTTTTTAATTTTTACGTAGTTCTAGCCACGTTTTTAAAAAAATAGATAAAATAACTAATCGTTTTATTGTTTATTAATAACTATTGGTGATGACTATTGATGACAAAAAACATAATTTTAAACGATGATTAGGTGACGAGTATGGCCCCTGAGTTCAGTGGCGTAACGGAGAGAGTGTATTTTATCCCTTGTTCTTTAATATTTTATCAGTGTAATTACTTTTGAAGAAAAATGATTAAATTCTTAGTTTAACACTTCTGGGGAACAATTAACTTTTAAAAATCATTCATGAATAAACAACACGAATGTTTCTTGTATTATATATGTATCATCCCTCAATAAAAATATACTTGAGAAGATAGAATGTTTCAATAAATGAGTTTAGTATCGTCCTGATAAATGTAGTTTTGTTCAAATGAAATAATATTAGAAATAATTATTGGAGTTTATTATTGGAGTTATATTAGAAATAATTAGGAGTTTATTTATGCAAAATTTCTCTCAAAGCTAAAGTATCCAAAAGCCACATATTTTCCTAACCATTAAAATTAACGCAAGGAATTGAAGATAAAAAAAATATAAATGGAGATGTTACTTTCCAGTAAGTTGCTCTAGTGTTATTTACATCAAATTTTCTCATGTTGAATTCATATAAATTATTCTTAAATTTGTTATCTTTGAGAAGTGGGAGAGGTCTATTTTTATCAATATCCCATAATGCAAAGAAGTTTCCAGTAATTGTTAATTTATTCTTGCTTACATAAATCATGATACATTTCTCCATTCATACATCATTTAATGATTTTTAGGTTCTCTTTAATTAATAAAAAAACTCATTTTTAATTAATGCTTCGTTCTTTTTTCACATTCTAGAGATTAACCTTTAGAAATGTGAACAATAAAGAGTAGCATTTAAAAATAAATTAACCTACAATGCATGTTGTAAACCAAACCTGCTAATTTAATTTAAGAGACCCCGAAACATATTTACATGTATCTCTCTAAGCAATTTATACAACTAACAATATAATAATGGAGCAATTTTCATCCACACCATCAGAGAAGCTTAATCTATCTGCGAGATTTGATTATAAAATTCCACGTAAATAAATTAAACCTAAAATTAGTCATTGTATATTCTATGTAGCGTTATTCAAACAGACAATCGCTTTATCATTTAATTACTTCAGACAATACATAAGACCTTCCACTAGAGCTATCTTCTTGAGAAAAGGGGTAACCATAGTTATTTACCACACATTCAGACACCCACCTTGTTGAAATTTCCAACTAGTCGACGCCCTACATGAAACTATTAGAGGAGGCCAACAACCACTACATTGTACGCACCCTTGATAAGACTGGATCATTACTCAGTGACTAATTAAACGTACCTGACTCAAAAGAACAATATTTGCTCCCAACTTTTGTTGTCTGCATATAGTGAATTTCCATTGTGTAATTATATCAATGTTCGACGCTGCGAGACATGAAAGTGTTTTAAGGAATCCGACTATGTTCGGAACCGTGATTTTGCAAAAGCGTGTAAATGGATAATTTTTATGCTATTTAGTGTCTCTTAGATTAGAAAATGTATATAAAATTATTTTAAGAATAGTTTTACAGTAAAAAATTATTTAAGTACAGTATTTTGACAAAAAAATAAACAGAATGACCCATTTTCAAAATATTCTCCTTTTGGGAAAAATGCTTCTATTATAATAATATTTTGCCTGTATATAGCTCATACCTCTGTGCAGAAGCTCAACTAGAATTTTTGAAATATATAACTTAGAAATGGGTTTATCCATGTTTTACGACAACAGAGGGGAGAAATTTTAAGAAAAAAACGCCGATAATTATTTCAAATGACTGTAACTCTGAAAATAATGTGAATGTTTCAAAACTCATATTTGAGTCTCTGTACAGAGGTCTGAGCTATATACAGGCAAAATATTATTATAATAGAAGCATTTTTCACAAAAGAAGAACATTTTGAAAAAAAGGTTATTCTAAGTTAATTTTTTACCAAAATATTGCATTTAAATATTTTTTGTCAAAATGTCCTTAAAACAATTTTATACATGTATTATAATCTAAGTGACTCTAAATATCATGAAAATTATCCATTTTCGCACCTTTTTAAAATCTCGTTTCTGAACGTAGTCAGATTCCTTAAGTCGAAGTATTCTAATGTTATTCTTCACTCTGTGAATGCTTAGTTTGTACTTGACTTATTTTAAAGTTCGCTCAAATGATTATTTTTATCCCTCTTCAGGTGTTCCGTTACTATGAGAATTATTTTTCTTCAAACAAAGTACACACATGTGCATGCGTGCTTGTGGATTAGATCTTAGGTTTCATAAGTTTGCCTACTTTTTCAAGTTCTTGTTAGTTTGCTTGAGACTATTCGCGAATTTGTGTTTCAATAACAAATTGATTTCGTCAGAATTTGAATTTTCTTAATTCATTTTCTTTCAGTTCTAGTGGATGAAATGGATTAACTAAAAATTGAAGGTTATTTAAGTCCATACAACAAACATTGGATTAAATTTTTGAAAATATTTTCCTTGCGGTCTTAATTTAGAAATACTTATATCATCGTCGGAGCCATTCATCATGTCACATTTTTCAACACTATACTAATAATTGTTTTATTAAATGTGTTTGAGATTTTTTAGATAGCTTTTCCTTCATATACAGTAAAAATCGCTTAACCCTTCATCTACCGCATTATGATTTACTGCAATTTTTTTCATGCAACATTTTTTTTTGAATCACTACATTGAAAATTAAAGGATATACATAAATAAAATATTCATCTTTGGGAAATTTAATCTGTTAGAGATAATTAATTAAATTGGTACTTTAAGGTATCGTCAGTCTACAAAGGTTTAAAATATTATCAAAATACGAAAAGACAGAATGACTTTTTTTACAGCAATTTAAATCTTAAAAATGATAAATAACCAGAGAACAATAATATTTTGCAGTAACAAATACTTATTTTTAAAAAATATAAAATTTTTAAAATTTATTTCCTTTTTTACACATAAACTTAATTTTATGATATTCAAAAAGAAACAGTTTTCTTTTCATTAATTCACAAAAAAACATTACACATTGTGCATTTTGAGTGAGGTTTCGATTGAACGTTTTTTAAAGCACTGCATCCTGGGGTAGAAAATGCTATATTTTCTTTACATGAATTAATGCACCTTATTCCTGTTCAGTCTCTTGATCGTCATCTTTAGAATCTAACGAACTTTCCAGCAGATTATTTGCCGAGACTTTTCCATATGAAGAATCCTCTGTTAGTGCCTCACTGCTTTCAGATGATAGGTTCTGTAATAAATCCAATGCCTCTTGAACACTAAGCTTCTTTTTTGCAGGCATTCTAAGAAAAGAAATAATAATAATAATAGAATCTTGAAAATCTCCTATATTTTATTGTTAAATCTCAGTTACGCATAAAGAAATTAAGATGTTAATTTTTGAAATAAGAATAGATATATTTCCTTTATTGTGTGGCAAAAAAACAAGCTCTGGTTCAAAGTTCTAAATTTTTAAAAAACGCTAAAATAAAACAATAAAAAAAGTAAAATAAATAAGTTAAGCTAAAAAGAAATGCAAAAAGAAGCATACGTCTATTGTACTATAGTGGTGGCTCTACAACACAACAAAAAACAACAATAAGCCACTCGGACGGAAAGTTCTTGTTCTATTTTTCAGTGTATTGACGATTTTTATACCAGAAGCTGACGAAGTACCAGAAATTTATGCAACGGTAAAATTAGTTATATACACTGTTCACTTAAAATAAGTAGTCAAATTCTCTAAAGTCAACACTAACATACAAAAAATATAAGACACTTATCTTTTGACATTAACTACTTTTCAGGAACAAAAATGACTATCTTCGCAATCCGATCAATATGTCAGCTGAAAACGCAACTTCTGCTATAAAACTAATCGCCTTCCCTCTAAAATACTCATCACAGAACCCATGGTGCCAAATATCTTGGAAGAGTGTATTTAAAAAAATATTCCTGCTAAGTATCGTAACAGTATTCGTAAAAATGGTTATTCTGTGTAATTTTAAATTGAGTGGTACTTGTATGTAAAGTCGGTAGATAAAGGGTTAACCAGAAATTGAGGGGACCAAAATATTTGCTCATGCTAAAAGAAATTCGCGTTAAACGATATTTAAAAAACATATCTTCCACAAAAGTACATTTTATTTATATAGATATGTATTCGGTAAATAGATGAATTTCATTTTCTTTAAATAGAGATGTACATAGGTGTGCATTTGATAAAAATCAATTACACAAAACCATTCACAAGAACTTAATAAAATTTAATGCAAAATTTTCAAGCTTTATGAAAAACAAAACATTTACTGAGTTTTTGGAAAATAATCTGATATTTTTCTTTGCATTGCCTTTTGTAGCATCAAATTCTCAACAAATTTTTGGATGCCGTTCTTTTTTTCCATTCATTTCACCACTGGAATGTGTGTCTGAATACCTACGCATACTTTTCATGATGTTCCTCATTTCGGATGACGTGGGAACAAGAGCTGCATTATTCATTTCACTTTATAGTCATTGGAACCAGCATCAATGATATTTTTTGAGTTTGAAGGAACTTTAAAATAATCTAATTGCCCGACGTAATTGGGGTGATACACGTGTGATCACCATGTTCTGCAATGAATTCTTCCCATGATGCAGTTGGACAGTCCAATAATATAGTCCAAGTTGGTGTTTACGGTATTTTGTTTATTCCTAGAAGGGAAATCTTTTCGTTTTAAGATTTTCATTTTAGAGAAGAGGACTTGGTACCCTCTTTAAACAACTTTATTTATGTATTTAAAAATTATATTTTAGCATTTTATATAATGTTTCTATTCAAGAAAACGATACGAAATGAATTTTTCACATATTATTCACACAATTTTAAAAATTTAATTTTTTTGAAGAAAATTTGGAAAATTTTAAAATTCTACTCCTTTACTCATTTTGAAAATATTATTTTTTTATCTCATTTTTTTTATAATATTCCTATAAATGTTCTTAATAACTTTAGGGATCGATTTTACAATAACTTCATTCGTTTTTGAGAAAAAAAATGTTGATGTGCAGGCTAAAAATCAACAAAAAACCAATATCTCTTACATTTTAATTTTTTTTAAACAAAATTATTCAGTTTACAGTAAAACGGATCCTTAATTTTATTGCATGATTTGCATATAACACGCAGGAAAGAAATGAAAGTGATTGGTAAATAATTGTGGAAGGAGTAGCATTTTGAATGCACTAATGTTTCGAAAAACACACAAACTCAGAAAAACCACTTTAAAGTATACCATTCTGAAAAAAAAAATTATAATAAGCTTAAATAAACTTAAAATACCACTTTAAGATATTAGCAATACATTTTTCTTTAAAATAATTGCATCTTCATATTTTTTCAATCTATACATTTTTATAAATGATCGATTTTTAGAGAGCATTAATTGAATTAGAAAATTCAAGAAAAATGTTAAAAAAAGTTTTTCTCTGTCACGACAGAAATTTTTAGTTTTTTTTTCTTCTTATAATCTTGAAGTATTACAATTGTATGAAAAACATATCAGGAATAAGAACTGAAATTATAAAATTATTATTATAAAATGCCTTAATTCAAAAATTTTGTGCATGCATACATTTCACAAAGAAAATAAATAATTGTATTGTATTGCCTCGGTAATATTCTGCTTTATATATTTGCATTTTTTTAATGCTATTATTTATTTCTCTTTATATAACAGATTTTTTTTCATCAAAACGCTTTTTTTCTAAAAAAAGAACGGGGCTGAATTGCCTAATTTGTTTTCAAATGAAGTTGTATTCAAGTTCTAACTTTCCGACATGCACAAGTGATATATCAATCGAAAGATAATCAAGCAAAAAATAAGATTAAATAAAAATATTAAAAACGATAGGTATGTCATTTTTGGGGTACCAAGCCCTCTTAAAAGAAAAAAAAATGCATGAAAATGCATAGTAGTTTGTAAAGACCATTGCATTAATTTGTGTTAGCCGATATTTCTTCTTAAGCGTTTTCGCGTTAAACGTATTTCATTATACTAGAAGTTTTCTTCATTCCACTTCAGGCTCTTCACCAGAATCCATATTTCCTTTTGGTTTCATAATCTTTAAATCCTTTTTTCCCATTTTGGATCTTCATCTAGCCAAAGTGCTTGTCTCTATAGAACATTTGACAGTCGATATGCCTTTTTTACAGATTATATGGAATTTCTGTTGATGAAAAGTAACTAATCGTAATAAACAGAAGTATAATATTCTCATCCTTTACTCTTATGGAAGTTCAAGCTGTGACGGAGATCTTTCAACTTCATGGTAATTAGGAGAGGTAACATTTTCACTGATCACTTTTTCTGGAAATTCTCTAGATGCATAATCTAGATTTCTTAACGAAGCTAAACTCTTTTTTTTTTCAAAGTACTCTGATTTCACTTACCAGTAATATATCAATTTTTAGTTTCAGTCTTAGTTTTTCTGATATGTGAGTGGTTTGATAGATACCACCTGTAAATAATGCTAGGCAGACTCCGGTTAAAAAGTTTTTAAAGAGCTATGACTTCTGAAAGCATGTTATCAAAAACCATAAGTAATTTAGTCATACATGACAGATGTGCGTCTGTGATGAAATAGGAAATTATTATATCTAATCAAGAAAATTGTATTCAAAAGAATGTAACTCGTTTAAGGTATCCGACTACCCTAAAATCATGATTTTTTTCAATGAACAAATTTTTTTATGATTTTATTTTATAGGCCATCTTATCAGCTTCATAAAAATACCTCAGTTTTTATTTTTCATTCACTGGAACAAAAACTACAGGTGTTTTAGTAAAAGCAGATGCCATAACTTTACATATGATGTCAAACTTTAAAATGCGTTTTACTCGAAATATGCTTTTTTCGATAAACTCAAACGGTGACAGGGATTGCTCAAAAAGTTTTAAAATAATTTGCTGAAATTTTTTAGGTATGTTCTGTATAACTATAGAAGTGTTTTAACCTTCGGATTTATCAATCACTGTTTTATCACAAAATTTACAGTTCTTTATGTAAATATAATCATTGTTTTTTTAAGCAATTTCATATAACAACTAAGATAAAGTGCTCTAGTTTTTGTAAAAATTAAAATATCTCTTATCCTGAAGGTCACTTCAAAAAGGAATAGCAAAGTAATACATCAAAGTTGAAAAATTGAGAATTTGTTCATTTACTATTCGTACAAAGCGGGCCCCATTTATGCAATATTTTGTCAATTTTTACCCATTTTTTTCATTTTAGAAGTAATAATTTATTTTTCAATTCATAATTTTAGTCTTTTTTAAAAAAAAATGTACTAAATAAATCTAAAAACCACAGAAAAATCTCCATAGTTTAAAGAAAAATTGTCGCAAGAGTAGTCGGATACATTAATCAAATAGTAAGAAAATATGAAATATTTTTAAATTAATATAATATTTTATTGGATTAAAAATGTGATTTAAAATAGTATATGTATATACAGAGTGTTTTTTTCCAGGTATAGAAGTTTAAGTTGGCATTACTTTCCAAGATGGCGACCGATTTAACAGCTGTCAAGTGATTTTTTCTCAGTTTGGTTTGGCAATTCATCATGAATAGACTCACGTCTGAACAACGCTTTCAAATTGTGCAATTTTATTTCGAAAATAATGGTCGACTTTCATAAGCGAATTTTGTTCAGCGATGAAGCGCACTTCTGGTTGAATGGCTACGTCAACAAACAAAACTGCCGTATTTGGAGTGAAGCTAGTCCACAAGTGTATGTAGAAACACCGTTACATCCAGAAAAACTGACTGTTTGGTGCGCTTTATGGGCTGGTGGAATCCTTCTTCAAAAACGATGAAGGCCACAACGTTACAGTCAATGGTGATCGGTATAGAGCCACGATTACTAACTTTTTCATTCCTGAATTGAACAATCATGATGTCCAGGAGCTGTGGTTCCAACAAGACGGCGCAACATGTCACACAGCTCGTGCCACAATCGATTTATTGAAAGACACGTTTGGTGACCGCCTAATTTCACGTTTTGGACCTGTGAATTGCCCTCCAAGATCTTGTGATTTAACACCGCTAGACTATTTTCTGTGGGGCTATGTAAAGTCATTGGTCTATGCGGATAAGCCACAAACGTTTGACCATTTGGAAGACAACATTCGCCGTGTTATTGCCGATATACGGCCAGAAATGTTGGAAAAAGTCATCGAAAATTGGACGTCCAGATTGGACTACATCCGAGCCAGCCGTGGCAGTCCTATGCCAGAAATCATTTTTAAAATGTAATGCCACAAGATTATCTTTTCAATAAAAAAAAAATTAATGTCAATCGAATAATACATCGTTGTTTTATTGAAATTTAAAGTTCTATACCTCTCAAAAAACACCCTTTGTATAGAAGCTAACAACAGTTGAAAGATAAAAGATAAAATAGCAAGGAATATAATTGATTGCAAATATATAGAAAAATATAATACATAAAAATAAATAAAATACAGAAATGAAATTATTACAATAATTTAAATCAGGAAAATAAAAAATGATTAATTTTTTTACAAAGGCCAATAGCCTACAATAGCACCTATGCCATTAGTGCACGTGCTCTCCATATTTTTTCACAGTTGAATTAAGGCTATTTAGTGCAGGACACATGACCAAATGTTCAGTGGTCATAGGCTGACCAGAGTCGTACAGGGAACAGTCCAATGAGTTGACAATATCAATTCTGTAGAGATGCGATATCAGACAGTCATGCCCTGTCAAAAGTATAAAATGAGCTATATAGGTTTTTCTAGGAGCCCTAGAAACCCAGGACGGGTCCTTGTTCAAGCGTGTCCAGTTCTTGTCCTTCGACCCCCCACTCCGCAACTTCCATTTTAATGTTATTCTTAAAGGCCATATTAGGAAAAGCCGTAAGGAATGAAAGGTTGGATAACAAGGGCTCCTTTCTTAGCAAACAAGTCAGCATGCTCATTCCCAGCTATATCACAATGAGCTGATATCTACTGAAAATATATTTTATGAAGAACTTCTTTTAAGAAACATCTGCATTTTTAAAAGAAGTTTCTCATAAATATACTCCTCGTGGTTTCATGCTTAATAAAAATGATAAATATGTACATGATAATTTAATACTAAAAATGCAAAATTGGATTTTCCAAACTAAGACGAAATTTAAATAAAAAGTGTAAAGCAAAATAAGAAAATCAATATATTAAATGAAAAAAATTATGCTCTGGGATTATATATATATATATATATATATATATATATATAATAAAAAATAAAATAGAAACAATAGCCAAATGGTATCTTTTATTATAGTTAAAATTAATTGTAAGCTTATGAAAGTAATTAAATTTTTCAAAACAGTGCATGTATGTGTGTGTGTGTAAATTTCAAAACATTAAGTAATACCAAAAAAACTCCTCAAGTTACAATTCTTAAAATTAAAATATGTTTAGTCTTTTTCAGAACATTAAGGAAAATCGTCGGCATTTTGTAACTGCTAATAAATTTGAAAATTGAGATTTGTAAGAAATTGAAATTTTATTATTAAAAACTTTATAATTAAAACTATTTGCAATACAAAAATATAATATAATTTATAATTTTCTTTTATGAAATTCAAGTGGTATTGTTAAAACATGTATTATTTTCAAATTCTGCAGTCACTGATTCCTTTTTAAAAACTCATTTTTATGTAGCACGTGTTTTTGTATACTTTTTGGTTAATAAAAATGAACCGCTATACTTTAAGTGACTGAATTAGTGTTTATTAATGCCACATTTTATAAATCCCGACAGATTATCAGATCTACAATAACCAATGTAAACATTTTTAGTCGTATAACATATCTGAACGACATGAATTACGTAAAGATGCAAACTTTTAAAATTTGCTTCAAAATTAAAATAAAATTATTTGTTTTCTATAAATACACGACAGAGAGTTTCGAGGTCATTCACGTAATTGTTTAAAAATTTCTGAGCAAGAGAGTAAACTTTTACTTAATTCTTTTTAATTCATTTAAAAACGAAAGTGAAATTTTGCATCATTTCACACTTTGTTATAAAATACTTAGATATTAATCAACTATTAATATCAAATAAATTAAAAAAAATATATCTCTAATTTTAGAACAATTTATAAATAGTTTAGTTTATCTGTTAGGAGGATACAAAAAGAAATAAAATTATTCCTCTTAAATGCTTCTGTAATCAGGACGATGTATTTTGATCGAAATGTTTTTCTATTTCTACACCAAAACGCATGTAAAAGTGAAGTAAATCAAAAAAGATTGTTCTAAATTCCATATTCATAAAACGCTTGCAACGTTATTGATGTTTAACTGTAAAGCTTATCGTATATAAAATCATAATTGTTTTTTATCTATCCGTAAATATTTTTGTCCTACATTTAATATGCACTTCAAGTTGATAATTTTAATGTTTCCTTTTTCTACTGCAAATTAGGTAAATATATAAAGATAATTTTTTGAAGTTTGTGATTCGTAAAATATGCTCTGCTTTCATTTTTTTAAACAGAGCTTAAGATGCAATAATGAAAAAAGCCCATATTACTAAAGCGAAAACTCTCAAGTTAAGTTAAGCTAAAGTTAAATATTTTGATCACTTCTGGTTTGCTATATGTAAAGGGTGTTTTTTTGAAAGGTACAGAACTTTAAATTGCAATAAAACAACGATGTAATATTCGATTGACATGAATTTTTTTTATTCGAAAGATAATCTTGTGGCATTACATTTTAAATATGATTTCTGGCATAGGACTGCCACGGCTGGCTCGGATGTAGTCCAATCTAGACGTCCAATTTTCGATGACTTTTTCCAACATTTCTGGCCGTATATCGGCAATAACACGGCGAATGTTGTCTTCCAAATGGTCAAACGTTTGTGGCTTATCCGCATAGACCAATGACTTTACATAGCCCCACAGAAAATAGTCTAGCGGTGTTAAATCACAAGATCTTGGAGGCCAATTCACAGGTCCAAAACGTGAAATTAGGCGGTCACCAAACGTGTCTTTCAATAAATCGATTGTGGCACGAGCTGTGTGACATGTTGCGCCGTCTTGTTGGAACCACAGCTCCTGGACATCATGATTGTTCAATTCAGGAATGAAAAAGTTAGTAATCGTGGCTCTATACCGATCACCATTGACTGTAACGTTGTGGCCTTCATCGTTTTTGAAGAAGGATTCCACCAGCCCATAAAGCGCACCAAACAGTCAGTTTTTCTGGATGTAACGGTGTTTCTACATACATTTGTGGATTAGCTTCACTCCAAATGCGGCAGTTTTGTTTGTTGACGTAGCCATTCAACCAGAAGTGCACTTCATCGCTAAACAAAATTCGCTTCTGAAAATCGACCTTTATTTTCGAAATAAAATTGCACAATTTGAAAGCGTTGTTCAGGCGTGAGTCTATTCATGATGAATTGCCAAACCAAACTGAGAATAAATCACTTGACAGCTGTTAAATCGGTCGCCATCTTGGAAAGTAATGCCAACTTAAACTTCTATACCTGGAAAAAAAACACTCTGTATAAAAGTCAGAATTTAGATAGCTGAACGAATCTTTGTAAATAGGCATTCCCCATTATGTCATTAAATTATAAAATTTATTTAAAATGTAAAAAATGGGTTCTTTTTATTTCTAATGGTGAGAGGAATCAGCAAAACTGCAATATTAAAGGGGGAAAAACAGACGGACACAAGCAAGAAAGGAAAATCATACATAGTAGAAGTGACCGAAGTCATATCGCCGCAGTAGCTCACTAGCACGCAGCGTTTGACATTTTCTGTTCATTGGCTCTGTTAAATGACAAAGCCAGCAGTAAGGATGTAAATAAACTCTTATCCTATGTAAATATTCTCCCAAGCAGTAACGTCTTGGCACTAAACGGAAAAGAGTCGCCGCATTTCGGCGTGGTTTATCCGATATAGATTTTTTCCACCCAGTTCTTGCCTTTTGTTTTGCCCCGTATCTTCAATTAGGAGATTTGTGACCTCTTACGCGTCTTTTCTTTAACAAGTCCTTTGGGTTCTTTGGGCCAGAATTAATGACAACTCTTTTCCAACAAAATCCCAGAAACGAGAAGTGAAGAGATTCAAATAATATAGGATAAATAAAGAATCTTAGAGTAAGCGTGATGGCAATGTAAAGGAATGTTAGACAATTGACGTGCGTTGTGGCATTTGATGATTATTGAAGTTCGTGGTTCAAGATTTAAGTTCTACGTGTCGTGGATAAACATATTGGTGTTCGACTAGAAGTTAGTCGTCAAGCTGCATAACATTGCAGATAAAAGACAAGTAGCGTTACGGACTAATATAAGGTAGGATTGATTCTTTATTAGAATTGAGGATTAATATCGGTTCGATTATTGAGATTGGTCTGAATTAGAAATATAAATATATATATTGTGTGTTGCGTATTGCGTCATGGTAGATTCTCTCATATTAATTATTGTAATTAAATTTGTTAAAAAAGTTTAAGTTGAATATCTTAATAAAGTCATATTAAGATAATGTTTGATCCGAGTTCTTTCGCTAACCCTACACCTCTAGCTCACGCTGATACTTCGAGGGATGTACTTCCAAGGGGAGGTACATCACAGATTATATTAATAATATGTTTAATATAGAGCTTTATAGAGTGGTAGGATATTCTAGAGTTACTTGGCTGTAGTAATTGGGTTTCTTTTCGAGCAAGGAAGTTAGCCTGCTTGTTTCCATAGACGTCACAGAGGCTAAATATCCACTGTAAAACTATTTTTTTTTTATTCTGCAACACCAGAAGTTTTATGAACTCCCGAGAGCTAAGTCTCAGAGAACTTATTGCCTGAATCAGACAGCAGAACAACCCTGCCTAACTTTTCATGAAGAACTAAAAGTTGTTTTAAAGCAAGGCATAAAACATGCACATTGTCATCAAAGGCTGTTCTATACTTTCCTGCAGACGCATAAAATGAGAACAGATCTGAGTGAACCCTTGCTCCTGCTGTCATATGTAAGTCAAAATAGGAGCTATCCACAAAAACATGCAATTAAATGTACTCCGAGTACGAATGGTTTAAGTGCGAGATGGCTTAGAACCTCCGGGGTTGTCTGTTTCTTTGTAACTTTCTTTTGTTCATATAACTATCATTTGAAGAAAATTATTTATTCATTTACGTTATTCGTTTAAATTATTTTCATAAAGATTTTAGCATTCAAAGTACATAAAATGTTATTTTTTTAATTTCAAAACTTTTGTTCGATTTTTAGATATTTTTACCATAGCATAATATTGAATTTTAATGCGTATGCATAAAAATAATGTAGTTAATAGTTTAAATAATATCATCACAAATGCAAATGATTCAAAATTTGAAACTAATCAGTACGTTGTCTCATTAATGATATATTCCATGAAAAGTTTTCTTTCTGATTATTTATAGTTAAGTGTATTTACTAATGTATATATATATATTTAACGTCCTATATTTGCTATATAATTAATATGGTGTCTAAACTGATCATGTCATATGCATTTTTTATGTAATAATATGCATCAAATACTTTACTTTTCCTATTTTCTTTACCAGTAAATGTTTCTTTTTTAATTTAGTGGATTGAAATTATTATACATTTTTAAATATTGAATGAGTGAATTATTTTAATTGAATATTTTTAACGTATAATCTAGAATCTATTTTTACTATATAACTACTGTGGTGTCTAAAACTGTTTGTCATTTCTGTATTTGTATATATTTCTGCAAGCAAATTTTTTATATAATTCTTTCTTTTGTTATGATTTATTGATTCTATGAGCATAAAAAAATGTCATTTCACAGGAAAAAGGAACTCCAGCAAAATGTTTCTAAATTCACATGATTTTTTATTAATATGCCTCTAATGCTCTACTTTTCAAATTTTCTTTGCAAGTAAATATTTTTTTTTAATTTTATCTGATTAAAGTTATTTTACATTGAGTCAGTTTTTTCTTAGATTTTTCTTATAATGTTAGGAGCCTTTCATGAGTGATTTTGTCCCTTTTTCCGGTAAAATATTATGCATCATTCTAACGTGTTAATACATAACTTTCATCAGAAAATATTCTAAGTGAGAATTAAAAAATAATAATCAACATAAATGCGGAAATTTTAGTCTATGACATGAAAAGAAATAAATGTTCAAAGCTTTATATTCCTCACGGAGCGAATGCGCGTAGAAAAACTTTCCCTCCTTTCGTGACGTCATCAAAACTCTGTCCCGGCCTGGTCCTTTCAAGATGGCCGTGGTATAACGCACACCTATACTTTCCAGCTGCAATTTTTACTTTGTAGGTATATTCATCGTATAACGCGCATTCTCTTTTTACGAAGAAAAATGAAATGTAAGTGGACAATACTCTCGTGTTTTGAAGTCATTTATTCGAGGCATTACTCCAAGCTTTAGAAAAAATTGTATGCTTCTAGAACAGCGATACTCAACTTGCGGCCCGCGGGCCGCATGTGGCCCACCGAGCTTTTTTAAGTGGCCTGGCCATGCCCATTGCTCTGAAAAATTTACTTATTTAAGAACATAATATTAAAAATGTGGAGTCAAGAAGTTCAATACATCAGTTTTGCTTTTTGTTGTCGATGTCGTACGAGTGCGATTTGATATTCTTTTTCTATTTGTAACGGTTAGTGATAACAGACAACAGTCGAGTAGTGACGGTTTTATGGGTAGAACTAATTTTTAACTATCTTTCATATCTTGCAAGTGAAAAATATCCGAAGAAAATGTATCGTTTCAAGACGATTGGGAGGTTAAATATTTTGTATTTAAAAACAAACATGGATCAATAATTGTTTGATTTATCACGAAAGTGCTGTGTTTAAAAAAAATACCAATAAAAATTAATCATTCAATATGACGCTTTTCCTCGAAGATCTCTTTCAAGAGGTAATAAATAAGCTTTCTTGAATAATCTTTGAAACAACAACAAAGTATTTTGTAAACGGTAACAAAGACTTGTTATGAAGTTTTGTATATTATTGGTAATCATTTGAAACAGTTTACTGATGTAGAAATTGTGACGAAGTGTTTCTTA
Organism: Trichonephila clavipes; assembly: GCA_019973935.1. Classification (NCBI taxonomy): domain Eukaryota; kingdom Metazoa; phylum Arthropoda; class Arachnida; order Araneae; family Nephilidae; genus Trichonephila; species Trichonephila clavipes. The sequence goes on along the minus strand of BMAU01003312.1, from coordinate 539,774 downwards.
AATGCCTCTAATTCAGTGTTAGGGACAAAAATTAAAAAATAACTATTAAAAATAGCAAAACAGGAGTTAAACTATTTTGATGAATTTTTCACATTTTAACCCCCCATTCTTATGATGTGGCCCGCGTGAAATTTCTAACATATACCCTCCTTGAAATAGCTGAAATATGCATGCGGCCAAAAAGAAAAAAAAGAATGAGTACCCCTGTTCTAGAACAACAACCTTGTAAGTTCATAAGGAATGTCATTTCTTTTAAATAAAGAATGTTTCCATTATTCTAGAAGTCTAATTTTATTTTTCCTAAGCTCATCTCTTTTTTTTTATTTGTAAAGCTTTCATTTTCATGCTGGGTGTATAATGCACACCTATAAATGTCGTTCTTATTTTTTGGGTTAAAAGTGCGCGTTATACGCCGATACTTTACAGCATATATATATACACTGCTGGAGAATTGCTAAGGACGGATCACAAATTGCTATGTAGCATAACATTAAGCGAGACATGAGGCCTAGTAGGATAAAATATAGTTGCCACACTGTTCAGACATTAGAATAAAGAATATTTATTGTTCTGGAAAGTACAAAATCTGTGAAACATCTGAAAGAAAAAAAATGTTCATTTGATCTGCGTACGGAGAAATGGAACAATGCATCTAAAAGTCAGCAGGCACCTTAAAGAAAGGTATCAGTACGGGATATGTCCACCGTGGAGTGTAATGCAGCATTCCACACGTCGTACCATACTTTGCACAACATTATCCAGCAGCTGTTGAGGCAATTTATCCCATTCCTCTGTGAGTGCACGGGTGAGGGTGTTCTTGTTTGTCGGAGGATAGTTTCGACCTTCAACTTGCCTCCCCAAAGCATCCCACACATTTTCAATGGGGTTTAGATCTGGAGAACGCGCTGGCCATACGAGATGTTCAATACCCTCGCTGTCTAGACAATCCTGAACAGCGAGTGTTCGATGAGATGTTGCGTTGTCGTCCATAAAAACAAATTTATCACCAACAGCAACACGGAAAAGACGAACATGAGGAAGTAGAACTTCATCAATGTATCGTTGGCCCGTCATAGTCCCATTCGCAACCACATGTAGGCGCGTGCGGTCATTGATCATGATGCCGGCCCACACCATGATACTGCATGTCGGATATCGGTCCTTTTCCTGGATATTTTCTGACGATAAGCAGTACCACTCGCGCCAGATCAGTTGGCGTCTACAATCCGATGACAGACTGAACCTACTCTCATCTGAGAATAGTACGCATGCCCAGTCCTGTTCAGTCCAATTGTGATGCTCACGACACCATTGCAAACGGGCAGTACGGTGCTGTCTGGTCAATGGGACACACACAACAGGTCTGCGTGCGTATAGTCCTCCTCCCTCAAACGTCTGGCAACAATTTTTCGGGAGATCTGCTTTCCTGAGGCAGCAAGAAACTGATTTGCCACCTGCTGAGCTGTGGTGTGCCTGGTCCTTTTTGCTGATAGACGATATATCTGTCTTCTGCAGGCGTCGTACTTCTAACACGACCTCCCCGTGCCGTCTACTACACAATCCAGTAGTTTTAAATGACTTCCACAGCCGTGAAACAACGCTGTGAGCGATGTCGAACTCCCTGGCAACATCTGTTATTTTTCGCCCTTCTTCGATCTTTCCAATAATTCGGTCCCGCATAAAATCATCTATGTGATGTCGGGAAGACATGCCAAAAATTTTAAGTTCGTCTATTAAATCTTTCCTGTAAAACCTTGACTTGAAACAACAACTGTCCACACGCGTCAAAACCTTTAAAGCTCTTATGAACGCTATCACGTGATGAACAGACGTGGGAAAAAATTTGCATACTCATACTTCTTCTTACTAATATCCCGCACTTATTCTAATTTTCCACATTTTGCTTCCTTTCATTTTGTGGTTGCTATGGATGATAGTGTTATCTGTCCTTAGCAATTGTCCAGCTGCGTATATATATATATATATATATATATATATATATATATATATATATATATATATATATATGGAGGAGAAGACGAAATTTTGATTGAGCTGAAAATGATTTGATTTTACAATGGATATTATTTTTATAAAATATACTTATTTCAGGTAATTTTTTTACAATAAGAACTTCTGCTAATGTAAGTAACACATAATTTAACGTTTCCTTAATATTTACGTGGTCCCTTTTAGTCAAAAACTATTCAAATACCAGCTGCTCGAAAGAAAACCTTCATAAAAGTGAAAATAAAACTGCATGTACTTGAAACTGCAGTTTATATTCCGTGGTTTTAGACACTTCTCCTTTCACTCCCTCCTTCCTCTTTTTCTCATTTTTCCATCTAAATGCTGCTTCTGCTATTGTGATCTGAAACTGAAGGAAGTTGTAAACATTCTTACAACACGTGCCTTAGTGCGCAGCCAATTAAATGAATAACTTAAGAGTTTACTCAAAAGTTTATTTGCTAATCTTAGTTTTTTTAAACGGTAAAAATTAAATTTCTTTAGATAAGAAAAGCATTTAGAACCGCATGTGCTTTAAAATGGTTTCTGAATGATTAAAGAAACGTTTAGAGTATCAACGTGCATTTTATTTATCGTAGATAACTGAAATTATATTAAATGTAGATTATATTGACTGTGGTAATGTTAAAAGTGATATTTTTTCTCTCGTTTTGTGGAAAAAATTATTCTTTGAAATATGATTCACACAGGTTTAAATTACAGTTATTTTTCATCTGCCAAAAAATATATAATCGATTAATGAAATATTTTTTCCTTTAAAAAAATATTTTCTGGAGCTTCTTAATCCCTAAGGAATTTTTATTTCTTGTTAAAAGTATAATGTTAAAACTTTAAGATAGCCTCTTGCCTTGAAGTAAAGCCAAAGTAATAACTTTATAACTGAATTGTAGCTAATATAATAAGTAAAAGGAAAGAATTAAAAAGGAACAATTGTACTTGAATTTAAAATGTGTTACGGTTTCTCTGGAAAACAAATGAAAGAATAAATAAATTTGAGTTATGTTTCTTATACCATAACTTTTTGAAAAACATTGAATAATTCAGATAGCACATGAAAGAATTAGGAATTTAGGGAAAAAAAGCTAAGTTGTTTTTTTTTCATTTGGAAATAAATTTATTTGAACCCCTTTAATTCAACAAATAAAATTGTTCCTTAAAAACCACATTTGTACAATTATTTAGAATGTACAAATTAAAAATGATTTTAATAATAATAAATCATTTTGTTTAATTTGTATTTTAGATAAAAGATTACGTTACTTGAACCTCTTTTGTCGTTAAACGAGCGAAAATATGGGTTACTCCAAGTATGGGTGTCTATTTCCATTTCCGTGTCTGAAGACTTAATTGTGTGGAAAGATAATGTAGCCAAAGTATTACAAGTAGGACAAACACATTTATTATTAAATCCCATTTATTTAATTGTTTTCACAATATGTGTGGTATATTACTGGTGAAACACGCAGTTGGTGACTTTTACAAAAAAAGCCCCTCGCTTTTTAAATCATGCGCTCAAAATGTGCAAAATTTAATAAATATTTCGTATTAGTACAATCTTGCCAATTCTAATTTTTGTTTTCATCTAACTTACAGATCGATAGAGATAGATAAATAGATATAGATAGATAGATAGGTTTTTTTATCCTAATAATTAAACGAATACAATATTTTAACAGTTTATCGCTCTTTAAAATAAAAGAATTATATATTACTTTGATATCTAAAGAACTTAAAATTTCAGTATTTTGTACCGTTCCAGTAAAAACACAATTCTCCGTAAAATAATTACATTCTCATGACTAATAAACACTCCTTTCTAAAAAGGCGAAGCACTTCTAAAACATAATTTGATCTCATTTCGCTATTTCATCATCTATAATTCTTTCATATCAAGCAAGCAATTTATTAACTTTTCAAGGGCAATGAATACTAACTTCGGTCATAGCACACGTTGCCACTATGCTAATAGCATTGTACACAGAAGAGGTATCAATTGAGGATTATTTTCTTATCAGTTGTATGTACCCGGGAAACAAATAATTACCATCACGATGTTTCCGTAAGCTTTATAACCAAATGGACAATTGTGAACCTGGTCGCTTAGTCAGGAAACATTAAGCTAGCTGATCATACTGAGCAGAAGACCACCTCTTGCTTCGTACAAACACGTCTGTTCAAAGGTGCAGGAAGTAATAATTGCTGCAAGGAGATCTCATTAGAACAATGGAATCTCTGAAAGTCAAAGGTGAAAGAAGCAAGCTCAAAATCCAGACTCAACCTGCCTCAACAGCATCGCTGTTCACTAACACTCAGCTTCTTCTTTACCAATCGTTGTATCTTCCACCATCTTATATTAGACATAGCGGGATTACCTTTAACTGAACAACGCCATCAGAGTCATTTAGAGTGGTGTCGTAAATGATCATCTTTCATATCCGCTGACTGGCATTACATTGTGAGGAATTGTACTCCGTCTTGAGTAAGTGAGAGAGAATGAGAGTAAAATAAACTTCGCCCTATAAAGCAACATAATGGCCATTAGCAATGGACCTCGAAATTGTGAAGCTCGGTAACATGACGAGGATGACACTTCTGCTGGCACCATCCCTCCCTAATTGCCCCATCAATAGGAGGACATTGAGCTTCGGCAAATTTAACATCTTCCGTCTTGAAACCATAGGCATCAAGTGGTCATGTGGGACGACACTAGACTTCTCGTTGGTGCCGTGGGTAGCCTAATGGTTAGAGCATCGGACTCCAGACCGGCGGGCCCGGTTTCGATGCTCGAAGCAACCAAATACCCTCCGAGTACACATGGAGTATGTGCTCGTTAAAACAGTGAGTTCCGAAAGTCTTGTGAGTGGTCGCAGCAGGGGGCTGGAGAATATTCCCTCTCCAGTTTCATGCCTAAATTGTGGAGGTGAGGATAGGTGGTGCCGCCATCTATCGTGTAGAAGTCCAACCTGTCTCAGGCTCTGGCAAATTTCATTCCTTCCCTTCGGGAAGGACACGACAACGACATAGGCTTCTCGTGCAGAAGTACTAAGATCAGCAAACTCTATTAGTATTTATTTTATAGTGGCATATATCCATTTTTATAGGAGTAGGCTAGGATTTGACCACAAGTCATTTACAGTCAAGCTAAATACATCTTTATTGCTTTCCTGAATGTTTTTGATTGCATCCTGAAGTCGTTACATTACCGGTTTTTCGAACTATTTTCCAACAAAATAATGCTAAGCCCTATATGACTCACATGTCTTTAAGCGAACTATGTGCTGCTGATACATTTATTCTTTGACCAACGGTCAGAGTTCATCAGAATGTTCCAAGAAATAATGTATTTGGACATGGCAAACCGTTAGATTCGAACATTCCAAAATGTTACAGGTACGAAAAAAAATGCACGAGTTTATTAACTATATTTAAATAGAAGATTAAAACCCTTTTCAGCCGTTATGCTGACGGATAAAAGCATACATTACTGGGGAGAGTGAGTTTTATCACAGAGTCAATATTCAATGAGCATTTAATAACCATTATCTTGGGAGCATTTGCATGGGCACAGAGTAACCCAGGGTCACAAAATCTTTAATTCTGGGAAAACTGTTCATTTGTTACCAATGCTCTTGTCAGTATTCTCCAATATGAAAGTCATCAGAGGAATTAAAATGTATTTGTTACATATATCACTCTGCTTTGGTATTGACAAACATTTTTTTTTACAATCATAAGGCCCTTGAAGAGACTGAGTTCTCCACGCGACCACTTTTGTGTTGCAAAATGTTTTCTATATAGAGGCTACATTTTACCCCTGTAAACGACTCAGTGGCTTGATTGAATGTGTTGTGCGATGCATTATGGTTTATAAATGCAAGAGAAGGAGACAGAATATGCAATGTAAATGAACAGAATATACAATGTAAATGAACAGAATATACAATGTAAATGAACAGAATATACAATGTAAATGAACAGAATATACAATGTAAATGAACAGAATATAAAGAAAAAAATGGGCATCTGTGCCATCTCTATTGGATTGAAACTGGTCAAGTAAGGGAAGAACCCGATGAAACAATGGATATTAATCGTGATGGCGAAAGTAAATTTGAGAACAGTGATGAACCCATGGAACGTTTGAGTTGAAAGGAAAGTTTTCAACTCACCTAAAATACTACATCTAGAAAGATATGAAGCCTCAAGTGTACTACAAGACGCTGTGGTACAAGCACACAAAAGATACAATCAAGAAAAGTCCAACAGGATATTTGTCGATTGTCTACGGACAAAACAACCACAATAACTTGAACAAAATATAACAGTTTTGCTTGCAAATATCATTCCTGTAATGTTAGCGAAAAGTGTCTGATTTGTGTCCTTTATTAAAGTCACGCATTTTAGTTCAGTTTGATTGGATTTTTTTCTGAAATTTGAAAGAAAATTGAAAAGTCCTTAAAAGCAGTTAACTATACCCTCGCTTAGTTAAATGATTCATTGGAATTTTTTTTTTTTTTTTTTTTTTTACGATTTTTATCGTGTGCAATAAGAATAATGATAAAAAATTATTGGGGTGACCCCGTCAACCCATATGACCACTAGCGTTAGTATGGAGAGCACGACTGCCCCAGGTTAATTAGTATTACACCTTTCTCAATTTTTATAGTTTTTTGTGTGCATGGGCATCACCTTTTCTATATTTTAATTAAAGCTTTCACTTTCTTCAATGTACTTACTTTTTTTAAAAAATGTATTTTGATTGCGTTCTTTAAAATTTTAGGTCATTTTATTAAATTCTTAGAGGAAAGTTTCGTAACTATGGTATTATTTTGAAGTATGACTTTTCTAAACAGTCAATCAACATAATGAAGTTCTATGAAAATTCATATGTAGCGTTTTTCTCTCTATTGTTCTCTTAAAAATAAATGCAATATCACTTAACCGGTACAGAAATTCAGTGATTGACGCAAATGATTGTTTTCGTGATATTAAATGGTATTTCGTTCTGTTCAATACTAAAGAATTTCACTGCGTCAGTATTTCATACTAATGGCTTACTTAGAAGAATTTTAAAAAAATATCATTTCTGAAAATCGCATTTCATGTTTAAAAACCAACGTATCATTCAAAAATATCTTTATTTATCATGAACTAGCGTAAATTAAATTGAGCTACTTCCGAGTATTTACCAGAAAAGGTCGTTTTTCCACGTATGTTAGACTAAACTAAACTCAGTGGCGTAACAGTCCACTGGGCCGAGGCCTACTATACCTACATCAGTTTTCATGATCGTGGACATTGAGGTACATGAGCAGAAGTTCCGGTCAGGAGGTCAGTCTGGCACTAAACCCCCAGTGTTTAGCTTCCAAGCAAACTTGATATTCATTATTATCAACTCACTGAAAGGGGTAAAAAGTTTAATCGACCTTGCCCAGCCCGGGACGCGTGTTAGAAATGAATAAAATCTATCTCACTATATCATTATTCATTTTCAGTATATATATTTTTTTTTATTGAAAACAATTTTAAAATCCCCGTGCACCACAAAGTATCACACTGGCTTTTTCAGTATATTGGTAGTACTAAAACATTTAGGTAAAAGCATGTTTTATATTATCTTATCGTGATTCGAAAAATTTTAATTCAACATTAACCATACTATTATTCATCATGATTTTATAACAACAGTAGAAATATTTTAGTAATTACCGAGAATTATGATACAGAAACCAATATAATACACTTTGCGGTACATAAATTCTAACAGTACACATCATTTAGTGATATAATAAGTATGTTTTAATCAAGAAAAAGAAATCTGTGGTCATACGGAAAAATTCTTAATATTTTTGGAAAACTTTTGTTCCTAACTTATACCCTTTTATTTTGTCACATTTGTTCAAATTGATTAAATTTCATGTGGCCCTAATGTGAATAAAATCTTTTTGTTTTAAACTTTATTTTGACTTTTCCTTTTTGAAAGTCGTTTCCCTCTCATAATGTTTTTTTTTACGAATTTAAAACCCCTACATTTTTCAATTAGAGTGATTGACGCTTATGACCGTTTAATTGCACACAAAAAATTAAGAAATGCCTTGTACTTTTTAAATACATAGTACTTAGATCATGACAGAGTGATTCGCATTTTAAAGAATATCTAAAAGTTAAAGGTCCCGAATATAACTACTAATAAACCTTCCTGCTACAATATCCTTTCTGCATAAAAAGTACTCTTCACTTTTTTGACCTAGACCTTCTATTCTCCTTGCGTTTGTATTAAAACATATTTTTCTCCAATCTTTTTAAAACAAATGTTAAACGTAGTAAGGATTTGATTAACATATTTTATACCAAAGTCAAATAAATTAATTGCAAATGAAGACCTGCACGAAACCTGTGATTAATTTCAGCTTTCTCCTTCAACATTTTACGTAACCTTATCTACTCACGTGATTTACTCAAAAATAAAAATGGAGAGAACAACTCACTGGAATCTGACACCATCTCCATTTGCGTTTCACAGGTAAATAATAGAACTCTTTCCTGCACAGCTGTGTTGCTAAACGCTTCTTATTATTTTTTAATACATATCCTGACGTCACCTTTTTTATTAGTTGTTCACGTCCTTATAGCCAAGGCGTGATCGACGTTTTCACTACTGTCCTTCTGGCCCAACAGGTTGAGGCGAAGGTTAAGTAAGAGTGATTGTTTTGCTGGTGAGGTTGCTGCTTTCACTTTTTAACTGCCTTCGCGTGTTGGCGAATGTAAAAATACTTTGAGGTGTTGCAATCGAACGTAGGTGCCAGAGGTTGAAGATTCTTGCGGAGGATGTTTCAGAGTTAACTCTGATTCACTGAAAAGTCATACGCAGATTACATGAAAAGAATTCTGTTTACATTCTTAAATCAAAAAATAAAGTGGTTATCGAATTAAATATGTTTTCACCTAGTATTGAATAACATGACCTAAATTCAAAAAACTTTTTTTTTCAGGATCGAAAATATTCCAAATTTATGTCAATTCGTATCATTGGTAACAAATAACTAACATTGAACATTAACTCTTGGAGATACATTAATTTAGAAACATTAAATATACACTAGCAATACAATCGGACATCGATACAACGAAGTCACTAAATCCCGAAAAAAGTTCGTTATATGGAAAATTCGCTATACAGAGGTTCTTTTTTCAATTTTCTTTATAAACTGCATAACACACACACACACAAATATTTTAAATTCATAAACACTATATAATAAAAAAGTAATTGTGTGTTCACACCTTTTTGTTCATTAATATATATTTATTTTATATATCTTACCTATCGAAAGAAAGAAAGAAAACTGCAAGGAAAGTTTCTTGAACCCTTTATCTACTTCCTGAAGAATTAAAATTTTTTCTTTGATGACCAAGCACTTACGATTTGGCATTTTTAAGCTACTAGAAACGAAAATACCAGCACTGCTGATCAATACTAAAAATGAACTGAAACTAGTTCAAGTACTTGTGGACACGAGACAGCTCTACTGAGGGTGAAAGGGGATATCGAAGATGTTTCCAATGAATTGAACAAAGTGAGTTTCTAGTAGTATTTCTTGGAAGAAATGCCCAGAATTCAAATGTTCTCGGCGAGTTAGGCATTTAATAAAATCATTTCAAGATTTATGACCACCAAAAAATGTGTTAAAAGGGAGAATAATTTGAAATGTTGTGAAGTACTTTAAAATAGGGAGAAAAAAATTTAATCACGAGAGAAAAAGTTCATTATATCAAAAATGCATCTCGCTTTTGGGAGGTTATTTTACAAAGAAAATCGAGAAATGTTCTTGGTTCCAGGAAGAAGTTCGCTTTATAGAAAAATGCGCAGTATAGAGGTTCGTAAGAGGGAAGCTTGACTGTATATACATTTAATGTATAAAGTTAAAGAAAGTATTTTAGCTATGAAAAGTTCGTGACAAACGTGGATTATACTGTGAGGAAATAAATTATTTAATTTAAAAGAAGAAATGGTAAATTAAAATATTCAGATTTCTGTATTGTTGGTATTACAGCTGTAATTAATATATTGCAGTATTTTTTATCTAGAAAAGTTTTGTGGAATAGGGGATCCTTTGGAAATTTAAATAAAAACATCCTTGATTTATTTTAAGTAATATTTATTATTGCGCAAAAAATAGACTAGACAATTTTTATGGGCTTACGGCTAAGAGACCTTCAAAACCATAGTCAATTTTAATATTTGTTCAATATTCTGGTCTTTCCTGTCATCTAATTCGATAACCTTTGCAGAGAGACTTTTGTCCTCATTGGCCTGAGAATAATAACTTATAATGTATACATTTATTGCATATATTGCAATTTTTAGGCTACTTTAAAAACATTTATCATCAATTTCATTTACTTTATCTTAGCTTTATATCTTGAGAAATTTCTTAGCAGTTTCTTAGGTCACTGCAATCGAGCAAAATTGCAAATAAAGTGAAAATATTAAGTGAAAAAATAAACAAAATCTGAGATAGATATTACTCTTAGCATATTCATTATGTGACGAATTAATAGTTCAAAATATTATTGAATTAAAACATGTTTTTGAAAGTGTTTCATTACTAATCGCAGGTAACATTGAATAAAATTCATATGTTGCTAGATATCTAATATTATGTCAACAAAGCGGAGGCAAAATATAATGGTTAAGTATAGAATATAAATTATCCTTTCTAAAATTAATTCAAAGTTGAAATAAATGCTGTTTACCATATGCAAACTATTCTCCTAGGGTGTTAAACGTAGGCAGATGACCATGAACTGTCTTTTTTTTATTTTAGCATATCCCCTAATTCAATATGTTTTTGCTCTCCACTCTTGAACTTGTTTCTCATTTACAAAGAAAGCAACACAATTTGTAGAATTTTTAGCTATCGTGGTCACTTGTAGTTTAAAATTAGCTGTGTAAACGAATTCCCTTCAGTTAAGTTTCAAACGAAAATGACGTAAAAAATGAGCCAAGCACTGATAATGTGCAACAGGGGTGTCAAACTGGTGGGCCACAACGAACATTTTTGCTGCCCGGCCAGTATATCGACACACAATAATTTATAGCAAAATATCAAAATTTCTACCGAAATAGGAAAGATAGTAGCAGAGAAGAGATGTTAAGTATCAAAATGTAAATATTAAAATTTTCTTGTTCTTTTTTTTTAAGTTTATCATAAAGTATTATTCTATATAAACTTTCATTTCTATAAATATTTATTTTTTTGTGTGACCCACCTAAAATTAAACCTTTAATGCTTACGCAAAGTTAGCCTTTGAGTTTGACACCCTTGTTGCACAAAATAAGAAACAATTGGGGAAAAATGTAGAAGCAGAAATAAAACTATGGCGTTGTTCTTAATTACATTTCGATAAGAAAATATTCCACCCGATTCACCCGCTTAGTTACATTTTTCGTGCTCAGGAAGAAAAAACGCACTCTCGGCTTACACACGCGGGTCGGCTGCAATTCAGAAATATAAGCTTTACATTTCGAAGTCGAAACAGGTGTTATTTACGAGACGTTGTTCAAAAAAAGGAACTTAGTAGTTCTGACAAATTGATAGTTACTCTACTTCAGGAATGGCGAACCAGTGGCACGCGTGCCATCAATGGCACGCGACACAATATTTTGAACACGCCAGCGAGAAAAATGGTTTGTATTTATTTCAAAATAACAAAATTCACTATGAAATATTATGAACAAACGCGAGTGATCGGTCGCGGAGTGGCGGGGATCACGTTCGTTTGTTATTGTCTCTTATGTATTGGACTATAATTGCTTATGATGCAAAATTTGTCTATGCATAGCATAGTCAATTTCGTCAACGCAACTGTATTTTAAAGTTTATTTGTGTTATATTTACGACTAGCTGGTATACCCGTTCTTCGCATGGGTGAATTGAAAATTTAAGCAATACAGGCTGGAAGATAAAGAAGTTCTTAATGAGTTAATTTTACGTAAACTGTAAATTAAACAAAAAAAACAGCTTTTTGCATATCTCAGCTGAACAAAAAGCCATGTTTGCTAAATTTTAATTCTGTAGATATAATAGCTGATGAAAAAAAGTTTTTTTTTTTTACTTATAACGCCCCGTAACTCTCTTATGGATCGATTTTTGAAAACATTTTCCTTCTGCTCAGCAAAATTAACACATTGTTACAAATTTTGTGTAATAAACGCATTAAAATAATGTAAATAATTTGTATCTGGATGTGTAATACGTACGTATTACACATCCATCCACACCCATCCGATGCATTTATTTTATGTTAAATAGCTGTTACCCGCGACTTCGTCTACGTGGAATTTAACAAAAAAAGTGTTTATTCTATTCGCAGAGTTTACGAAAACTTAATAATTATATATTCCACGTAAAGAAATACCTATGCTTTAAGTATAATGTCATTCTTCTACTTTGTGAATCAATGTTCCTTTTTTGTTTTACTTTTTTTTTCTTTTTGTTGAGCAAAGTGTGAGAGGGACGCATGACCTTTGATACTGTCGATGGGGTGAGGACTGTAAAATCATTAGAATCAAAGAACATGGACGTGAAATGTCGCGAGTGGCAGCAACCTAATCAAACAAAAATATTTAATATAACTGCTAGAAATCGTTGAGACAGAAGGCTCGCGAAATAAAATAATCTCTGTTGATAAAAGTAATCCCTATTGAATAAAAATAATACCTATTGAAATAAATAATCCCTATTTGAATCGGATATTGTTCATTGGTTTTAATTTTTTTTCCCGCGCAACCCTAATTTATTTTTTAAATAAATGTAGCCTAAGTTACTCCATATAACATTAGCTATCTGCCAGTGAAAGTTCCATCAAAATTAGTGCAGCTATTTCAGAGATTAGCTGGAACAAATAGAGAGACAGACAGACAAAAATTTTAAAAATTGATTTTTTCATATAAGTACCGTATATACTTTTAAATGCATTTAGTAAAAAGCTGTTAATTTCAAATTACAAACAGACACTTCATTTTTATTTATATGTATAGATATTGCGCAGGATAAATGAAGTTATTTACAGTTTTGAATAAACTTATTTAATTTAAGGGTGTAAGGGCACGTTTTCACCTAAAACGTAATTAAAAATATTTATTTTAGAAACAACTATCTACGTATTTAACTAAATAAAACCACCTGTTGGCTCTGAGATCGCCACCCCACCCCTACCGCACACTCAAACTTGTACAATCACTCTTGCAAGACAAATATTTATTGTGACTGCTTTGTGCAGTGTTTATCAATGAAATAAACAATAAAGGTATGAAATTGGCTTATCTCTATTTAAATGTGGAGCCTTGTGAGAAGTCAAATGACGTAAAACCCCAAAACTTCCTAATTTAAGTTTAAATGCTATCAATGTTACGGAAAAATTGATGTTGCTCCGTGTTCTTGAGATAGAATGAAATCATTTGAATTATTATAAGCGTTGAATGCAACAGTTCAAAGCAGGTCTAAGTAGCAGTAGGGTGACACGAATCTGCAAGCAGTGGGGGGAGGGGGATCGCGAGACCTTTGACACTGTCGATGGGGTGAGGACTGGGTAGGGTGAAACGAACATAAACGAAGCTGCAAGCAAGGGGTTAGAGAGATGCATGACCTTTGACAGTGTCGATGGTGTGAAGACTGTTAAAATCATTAGTATCAGACATGGACGGGAAAAATCGTGAGTTTCAGTAACCTAATCAAACAAAAAAAAAGTATGATATAGCTGCTAGAAACGTTGAGACAGAAGACTCGCGAAATAAAGCAATTACTATTGACTAAAAATAACCCCTAATGAATAAAAATAATCCATATTAAAATAAATAATCCCTATTTGAAACGGATATAGTTCACCATTTCATTCGTTTTAATTTTATTTTCGCGGAAACCTAATTTTTTTTTCTATAATTAAAGTAACCTAAGTTATTCCTTATAACATTAGTTATCTGCCAGTGAGAGAGAAAGTTTCGTCAAAATTGGTCCAGCCGTTTCAGAGATTAGCCGGAACAAACAGACTGACAGAAAGACAGATAGACAGACAGACAGACAAAATTTTTAAAAATTGATTTTTTTATATCAGTACCATATATAACCTTAAATGCGTTTAGTAAAAAGCTGTTAAGTTCAAATTACAAACGGACACTTCATTTTTATTTATATGTATAGATTTTCAACTGTTTTTTAACATGGATATTTCAGCAAAAGAACAAAAAGTGCAAGATGGCAAGTGTAACAAAGTTTCAAACTTGGTGAATCTAGAAATATTGCATGATTAGTAAAGGCGACAAAGAGGTGTGTGTGTTTTATGTTCTGAAACAGCGGTGTATAGAACTTCGTCTGTAAAACCGCATTTTGAGACAAATCGCAAATCCTCTCGTCAAAAAAGTCAACCACAGCAAAAATAATTAATTACGTAGAAATCATTTGGCAGAAGACTCCAACTCGGCATGCATTCTACTAAAAGTAACATCTTACAATCCTAATATATTTGTGATTTAATCTGCAACAACTGAAGTCACACTGTTACTTTAATTTGAATTACATGTATAACTAAAACATTTACAATATACAGGTATTTTTTCGTAGTAAATAAAGAGTTTTGAGTATTTACAATAATCACTAGTCAAAGTTATTTGACGGCCCGTCTATACCTCATTAAACACTTCTTCAGAAAAAGTGGCACGTTTATCCAAAAATGTTCGCCACCCCTGCTCTATTTAAATATGTCTCTTAATATGACTATGCATTTTAAATATCATTTTAATAGCTGTTTATTGCATTTTGAATCCGAGTAGCTTTAGAACAGTACTTTGACCCCTGAAATTAAAGGCAATATAGGACCTTAAAATAAATAAAATAAAGGTATCCCAATGTATTTCTAAAAATAATTTGCTACTCTTATCAACATTTTTAAAAATTCCTTATCGCAATTGACTACATATTATTTTGATGAGTGCTCGTTCAATTACTCTCAAATGGGGAAATGATGTTATTACAGACAAAGCAGTAAGAAATTTCCTCGGAAATTTACTTTTCCGTTAATGAGTGTTATCCACCGCACGTTGCGTTAAGAATTTCTACTGTATTCTGAAAACCTCAAAAATAAACATAATTCAGAAACAAGAAAAACGCCAACAAATAACTTGCTGATGTTATCATTTGCAAAGTTCAGAGAAAAGGTAAAATATACATATTTTCAATATATATATTTCGTTTTAAAAAAAGATGTACCTGAAGTATTATTTCGGTATTTATTTTTGTGTAATTATGTCACAGACTGACTTCTTAACCTCTTGTAAGCCTACAGTTTCATGGCTTTCAAATATTTAAAGAAATTTAAATGAAATAAATTAAGAAAGATGGGCCTTTTATATAAAGATAAGATATACTAAGAAAGTATACATCAATTATTTCTGAAATATTTTATGAAAATAAGAAACAATCAAAGTTATTTATAAAATTTGCATATTTGAAAATTCAAGAGCACACATTTTCACCAATAGAAAAATACTTTAGAAAGAAATAGAAAAGGTTTGTGTTACTTTGTGTTTTTTTAGCAAGAGAAACTTGTTATATTCAAATGTGTGCAATAGTATTAAGTTACAGTTGAAATTTTGCTAGATTCTATTATCGTATTTAAATTGATTTATAACATAAAAAATTCTTTTGATTTTCATTACTCGTATGAATTATTTTTCAAAATATTTCAATCTTTTAATAATAAACATATATTTTCAAATATTAAAACTCCAACGAAAGGACCATAGAAAAAAATTTCCTATGGAAAATTTGCCATTTACCCATATTAAAACCTAAAAAACATTTAATTAATGCTTACATATTAGGATCATTTGTTGCATTAAAAAATGAAACGAACGAATTTAATAGCAATTTAATTCGAACGTTCAACAATATGTCAAACAATATGTAACTGCGAAAAGAATAACACAAACTCCAAACTGTTGTAAATAATTATAAAAAAATTCAAAGTTTTAAAATTTAATATATATTTTAATTTACAACTGTGTTGTGTTAATGATATTGTTTAATTTTTGGGACATCGGTGAGTATAATTATGAATGTATGGTATTTATCATGATAAGATTTATTTTTCAGAAGTATATTTACGTACACAAAATGGTATATAAGAAAATATTTATTCCGAAATTTTTTTTCGACCGAAACAGAAAAAACCAAAAACAGTATTTTTTAAATTTTGCTAATGCATTGAATTATCTTATTCATAGCAATAAATTAAAATTTAATTTTTTTTACTTCTTGTTTTTTCTTCCTTTTTCCATACCTTTTATTTTTTCAAAAAATTACAACAGAATAATTTCAAGTTCTGTTGGTATTTGTTTCGATTTATAGAATGATCTTTTGCATTCGAAAATAAAAACTTTTGTAATAACTAGGAATTTTGAAAAAAAAACACGAGTAGTAAATGATGAGATACACAATAAGATTGCTCAAGCCTTTTTGTTATAAACGGAAGATGAAATAAATGAGATTTATTCAATTCATTTCAGTTTATATATAAAAAACTTAATTTAAAAAAAAGCCAAAAAAAAAAGAGCGAATTTCTGAATAACTGAGAAGCAGTATTTAATTATCAGAATGAAATAAAATAAAAATTTCTCAGATAAACTTAATGTATGTTAATTTTTTTTCCGTTTGATTTTTTTTCTTTATTTTTGTATTATTTTTGCTTTTATTAACTGTTTTATTAAATAATTAAAAAAAAGTGTGAAAACCGAAGAAAAAGCCTTAGTTTTACTCTTAATACATTTATCTAATATTCAGACTAAAAACAATTTGAACTATCTGATTAACTGAAATTTTTATTCCAATTATGGTTTTTCAGGAAATACATATCATGCACTTACTTCCGTGTATTCAACATTTGCTGTTAAAGATTACTCTTTCTTTGCATGCTGTAATTGGGTTGAACCATGACTCTGATGGATATTTTCTCTGTGTATTGTCTGAAAAAGTCGGCGATTTAAATGGGAAAAGAAATTATGCCCTAATAGCGGAATATGATTTATTGGGAAATCTCTTGGTGGAAACAACTTGGTTTCTCATATTATTCTAGGAAATTGAAAACCGGGATTACGTCAGTTAGCTGTAAGAGAAAAGTATTTTGCTCTTACAACTACCTAGTTAAGGAAGGAGAATGTAATTCTGAATCTAATTCTGTGTTGGTTTCTGTAAGGTCACTACGTAAACAATGTATAGTTCTTTCCTTTTTCAACATTTAAGATTCCAACGAATATATTTCCTATGTCTCTATTTTGCAATATTTTATTTTTTTAATCAAAACTAATAAAAAAATTTCACATGAAAAATTTTGATGTAAAAAAGGAACTCCTCTTCTAAGTAAAAGCTAACTGTAATAATAAAAAAAAGGATCCAGAAGAACATGTTTTGAGAAAGGTGAGTTGAATATAAGTGTTTAATCTATCAAGAAAGTCTCCCTGGTGCCAAGAACGTAAGGAGGAATTCCTACGAAGATAGTTATATACTCGGTAAAAGCCCGTGCAACACCGAGCTAAACGGAGGGGAGCTAAACCCACCCGATTGCAAAGAAGAAATTTTGAAGAAGTTTTAATGGCATAGTTTGATAGGAATCACACCGAAAAAATATTGTGCTGTTATACAGAAAGAAAGGAAAAGTATATAAACTCGAAAAAGCCCGTGCAACGCCAAGCCATGCAGCTAGTTCAATAATAAAAGGCAAAAGTTCATCAAATTAAGTACTACATCTGCATTTATCAATAAATAAATCTCTGATCTGAGACTTCACTTTGGCCTGGAAGTGTTTCCTTTCCAAACTAGTGTGGTGAAAATGATATAAAAAAGAAGCTTCACAGAGTTGATAGATCACAAATAAACGAAACCAAACTCCAGCTTTAAATACATTTATTAGATTTAATTATCTCAGTATCTTAAGCTTTGGGCCAGAGAATTATGCCAAAGTTTAGGTGATAATAAATTAAGTGAACTACTAGCAATAGTCTATTTCCGCCATTCGACAAAAGATAGCCTCATTCACTGGCGTGGCTGGTCCTGAGGGAGCACCGTATCAAAATCCCTTGGGGGCCCTTTTTTGGTGGGCTCTCAATATCTTACGATTTTTTTCTTACTCATCGTGGGGCCCCTGAAACTTGGAGCCCAGTATCATCCATACGGCGGTAACTACGCTCCTTGCCTCACTAGTAAGTTAAGGTGGAAATTTGCAGTTGTAAAAAAGGTATATCATAAGGTTAGATATTTGGCAACACCATAGCCTTGAAGTTTTAGCAATTTCGTATACGCATCAATAATATTTTTTGCTCGAAAATATCGAGTTTTAAACCAAATACATGTCATTTGCGGAAACACTTTTCATTTACTCTTTAATTTCAAGAAATCTACAGCTGGGGCTCATCGATTGCTTGTGGTGAGGCTGTTTCATGTGCTTGCGGTGCCTCATGTGCTTGATGCTTGTGGTGAGGCTGCTTTGAGTGAGCGAAGTTGTTGTGAGTAGTTTCAAAAGTGATAGTTTTTGATGTGAAGACGAAGAAGGTTATTGAAGAAAGATACATGCACACAAAACGCAAGAAAAGCTTATACTTCCATTAGAGACTCAACAACCAATCTCACATCGTTTAAAATTGTTGGAAAAGGTTAAGAATCAAGGAATCTAGATTCATGGGAACTGAAGCTGAGAAACTTTGAATGTTGATTTTGCACTTGTAAAATGCTATTTACCAACTGTACGCGGGGGAGATTTTTATACGTACAGCAGCGTTTCTCAAACTGTGGGGTGCCCCCCATTTGGGGGCGTGACACCTCTGCGAGAGGGGCGAGAGCATATTGAAAAGTCAAAAACAAAAGACAATTTAAAAAAATTATTAATTTACAGAAAATAAAAAAAAACAAAATGCATTCTCCCATAAAAAAAATAAAATACACATCTGCATTGATATATTACACTTATAAATGTATCAGTGCTACACAATGTTTTTTATAATTAATTTAACGACTCTAAGTTAAGAGCAAGTTTAGTAATTACCAGTTACCCCATTGGATTGTCATACATAAAATTATATACACAAATTAACACTTATCTTGATGTTTTGTACGGTTTATAATTATTCCCTTAACTGCCGATTAAAAGTTATGCGATTCGCTTCCCAGTTCCAACTGTTTTCAATGTAGGGGTGCGTATGTGATGTATTGGGAGGAAGGAATAATGAATCAAATAATCTGAAATAAGGAAATCCTTCGGAAACAGTGTCAAGGTCCTTTTATTGCATTCCAAAGCATTCGGAATAATTTTATGGATAGCAATGCAGGGAAAAGTTCATACTGCCGAAAAACGTATATATACGTCCAGGGAAATCAACGCTTTGACTGAGCGATACGTTTATATACACAGGGGGCACTTAAGAGGTTAAGGTCGTATCGTAGCTTTAGCGTCAAAAAGTATAGTATTATTGAATTCAATGCATCGTTATTGTATGAAGGGGGCGCGATGAAAATTACGATTGAATATTGGGTCGCGGATATTGAAAGTTTGAGAAGCACTGACGTACAGCCACTTAAGATTGAAATGGATGGGCGGTCCCATCCATTAGTGTACAAGAGTTCGAAGGAAGACTAGCCATGGTCCAAACGAACTCAATTTATTAAGTCTCAACAACCTAACAAAATTGTAACAGCTTAAGTTAGGAAATGCATCATTAGATAATCATGAGATAAAATTTGGTAGATAACTGAGGAAACTTATTTGTATTCCCTGTAAAATCAGTATGCACATTTAAAGTTGAAAAAAATTACATAACAAAATGATTTTTAAAAAGAAAAACAATGCTTTTATTGGTAAGTACCAGCAAAAGAGAAAAAGCTAGATTTATTCTGCAATTCTATTGTTCCGTACATACTTGCACAATCTAACAACGAACTAAGCGAAATCAAATTTTTAACAAAAGTGAAAATCGAAATTCACAAAATATATCACTTTTTACCTCTTTGTATTATTCATTGCATGACTTCATTTCAATAATTCTGTGTTGCACTTGCTTAAACAGATTGCATGTATATGTAAAACTATAAAAAAAACCCTACATATAATAATAAAACTTTTGTTTTCTGTATTAATAATCATATTATTTCTCCATTAAAGTAATCTTTTGTTTTGAAATTTACGTAAAAAAATCAATAAATATCTTTCCTTTTCTTGAAATCTCAGCTACACGTTTTCTAATTTTCTAGTTAAAGTTAAATTTTATTTTTTTCACTTCACTCTTAAAAATTCCCCCCTTTTTATTATTTTTTACCAAATTTTCATTTAATTTAATATTTTATTTAATATTTACCATTCCACTCTATGCTTAGGTTTTATTTACAATAGGATAATTTCTATATATTTCGAGAACAACTTACAAGGAGCGAGCATGACTAAAGGAATTCATTTCGGATCGAGATTTGGTGTAATAGTAGTACTCCTTTAGGGTGTTCACCCCTCAACGTAATTCCGCCGAATGGCCAGTCAATTCGGAGAAATTAGGCTTCGAAATTCATGCTTAGCTTTTAAACAATTAAATTTTAATTTCATCCAGCGATGCTGTAGCTTGTTTGGCAAATCATCTGCTTACTATGCACGAGCTCAGGGTTCGATTCCATGCGATATACCTTTTTCCTTCAATTCATTTAATTATTTTTTTAATTAAATAATAATTTATGAAAGGTTTATTAAATATTAAATGACATTTTATTTTATTATTTTGTATTTTATGAAGTAAAAAAAATTAATAAATTTATAACTTAAACTATTTATTAGTAAAATTATTTAAAATTATTATAAATAAAAAATATTTAAAATTATTAATAATTAAAATTATTTAAAATAAATATTAATGGAAATTATTAATAATTAAAATTAGTAAATTAAGTATTATTTATTTAAATTAAGTAATTAATTATAAAAATTAATTATTAAAATTAATTAATTATTATTTATTTATAATTAATTAACTATTATTTACTATAATTAATTTATTATTATTTATTTATAATTAATTATTATTTATTTATAATTAATTATTATTTATTTATAATTAATTATTATTTATTTATAATTAATTATTATTTACTATAATTAATTAATTATTATTAAGCATTAGTTTTTCAGAAATATTATTAAATTATTAATAAAATTATTGTTTATTATAAAAATTATGAGTTATTATTACAACTATGCTTTATTATTGAAATTATTATTACTTTATTATTAAACTTATTTAAATAAATTTATTAAAATTATTTAAGTAAACTTTTTGAAATTAAATAAATTTATTTGAAAAGAACTTACTATATAAATATTTTATAAAATTAAATTAATAATACATAAAAGAGACATTTTTATTATATTAATTATAAAAAAATAAATTTGAAAATAATATAATATATTATATAAATTATTTTATATAATATTTTATTTATAATATATTGTATTTCACATTATAAAACTATTTGTATCTAATTTTTATGTAAAATATCATTTATTATTTATTATATATTTTATTATAAATATTATTTATTAGTATAAAATATGTGTTTATAATACTTAATATAATTATTTATATAATTACAGTAATTTTTTACTTTATAAAATGCAAAAAAAATACATAAAATATCATTTAATATTTAATAAACCTTTCATAAATAAATTTATTTAATTAAAAAAATAATTAAATGAATTGAAGAGAAAAAGTTGATCGCGTTGAATCGAACCCTGCGCTCGCGCACAGTAAGCAGACGATTTGCCAACCAAGTTACATAATCGTTGAATGAAATTAAAATTTAATTGTATAAAAGCTAAGCATGAATTTCGAAGCCTTATTTCTCCGAATTGACTGGCCATTCGGCGAAATTACATTGAGGGGTGAACACCCTAAAGGAGTACTACTATTACACCAAGTCTCGATCCCAAATGAATTTCCTTAGTCGTGCCCTCTCCTTGTTAGCTTAACTTAGCTTATTTGCCTTCTCTTGAATTTAAGAGAAGAGGTTTCATATCGATATTATATCGAGGATATCATATTATTAAGGAAATATATGGAGAATTTGTGATTCTCTATAATTTATTTGAAGACAGTTATGCAGACATTAGAGCGCATAAATATTGCAACGAAAGAATATTCCTATGCTCATCTATTGTTTTTTTTTTATTATTATTATAAACCATTAAAAAAATATAATGAAATCATTTTCTTCAACATTTCTGACTAACCTCAAACAGCTATGAGAAATTAATCTGATAAATTTCGAAAAATAATTTCATTGAAAAATTTCCATTAGTCGAAAATAACTCAAACATTTTATTATCAAAAGATTCAGAATATAAGTAATTTTCTTAAAAAAAATTATACTTATCATTATAAGTTTTCTGTTATAAATCCCAGAAAAATCTGATAATTATATATTCATTTTATCTGCATGCTAAATTATAACATAGTGTAAAATATTATGTTATAAAACTTTTCTTAAAATTTATGAAATTATCTTTTTTATCAATATATTAAAATGTATAACATATGTCATAAAATGATACAAATCATTATTGTTTGTTCTAAAAATACTGAACCGAAACTGAACAAAATGGATTTCATTTATTCCCCTCTTTTTGCTTTGAAGTTTGAAAATGTATAACATGAAATTTCAAACATAAATTTTAGCACACATGCAAATTTTTACCATTAGTAAACTTTTTTTTCTCTATTAAAATGAATTGGTGATATTCGATTAATAAACATTAATTAAAGCTGTATCCTTTCTCAGTTGAATACTTTCATTACCAAATAAACTATTTTTATTCCTTTCAACTTCGTCTGAGAACTACTCTTAAGTGCAATACGTTTGTAACTGTCACCGTACATAGAATGAAGTGCTTAATGGAATTTTAAGAGAAAGCCAGAATAAAAAAGGAATATCTAAAAAATCCAATAATAAATCTCTTATACATATAAATAGCAACAAACAAAACGCGCATGTATCTTTATTTTCCTTATTTTTCCCACGCCTGTTCGAGTAGCCCTCATTGTTTTTTAATGAAACCACTTAACCCTCTTTTTTTCCCTTCCGTATCAAAATAGGTAAGTGAGGAAATAAAAAAATATCGAAACTGTAATCAGAAAAAATTCCATTAAAAACATGCACATTATTACACGTTAACACACTTAGTGTGGAAAAAAATGGCAGTTTGCCAAAAATATTGACAAATCCAGTGAACACCCAAATAAGATGTCGCAATGATGGAGAAAAGTTTGACTACAATACACTCCCTGAGTCCTTTTGTTGGGTAGCATGTAGAAGCATCAGATTGTTGTGTTATTTTTTTCTTTCTTGCGTTTAAGAGGGTTGGGGAAAGATTTCGAATCCTACGCGTGGTGTGCGGAGTCATCAATAGTTCCGCTTAGCGATCTGCCTCAGTGCAGTTGTAATGGAATCTCATTTGGAGAGACTGCCGTGACTGTTGCTTCATCGGTTTTTAGTTCGCTCTCTTGTTTAACACTGAATTTCGAGTGGAGTGGATAATTTTTTTAAAAAAATTCTTTATTTGGGAATATTTAAGTGTGTTTTTAGAAGATGTAAACACAGGTGAGTTTTACTCCTTCACTTTTCCCTATCATTTTGATATTTATCAGTGCCGGATAATATATGAAAAATTAGTTTAGATATTAAAAAAATTTGACAATCATTGTGATACTTTCCTATTTCTCCTTTTTAAATATTTTTAACATTATGTTTAGATATCTATCTATATATGTGAGTGCTTCTGATTTATAAGTGTAAAGATTAATAAGTGTGTTCTGATAAACACTTCGTTTCTGCTTTGGGAAGGTAGGAAAGTAATTCTTGTTATTGAATGGGAGATGAAGTTTTTCTTTATTTTAGAAAATTAGCTTTCAACTTTATTTTGGATAGATATTGTCATTGGTTTGGTTTTATACGATTGTTTCTAAATTTCTTCAAAAAATTTTGGTAGGATTTTATTTCCCGACATTTTTTTTTTATGAAATTTACGTTTGTTTTAAATTCAATCTTGTAAACACGACAGTTAGTTTTATTACATATTTTCCAAAAATCATTTAATCCTATTATCGTAAGCAATTGACTACATTCAATATTAAACTCAAGGATTATATGAATATTGTGACAGATAATAGAATTACGTATGAACTTAAAATTAAAAGGTAACAATAGATTTTTTTTGAGTCCAAAAGCTTCGGTATGACCCTAAATACACGATGTAGTGGATTTAAAAAGATTAGGAATATTTTTATTGTGAGTGATATTAAAATATTTTACTTTCAGTTTTTTCTTTATTTCTTATTTAGAAATTATTTTACAATGAACGGTATTATATATATGAATTTTTAATGATAGTTATACAAGTCACATTGATTGCATTTGATAAAAAATAATTAAAGTTTATCCATATTTAAAAATAATTAATTTGAAGTGAGAGATATTGTTTAAGTTTATTACAACGAAAACAAATGTGAAGTAAATATATTAGTTTTGATTTTTTTTCCTTTCTGTGTTCACAAGTATACATATTTTTTAAAATATACTTTGTCAATACTTTTAAATGTTAAATTTATTTATTAAAAACATTAAGAAAATGAGTATAAATTTCATAAATAACTATACCCGGAATTTCCTTTTCGATCTAAATATTTCTTTTGCGTTTTTCCCTTCTTTTTAAACAATGTATTTTGGAATAGACAACGTCGATCATTTTTAATCAATCCCATCTGGACTTTTATTTTATTTTTAATCAGTCCATTCGGACTTACAATTTTGGTGCATTAGTTCATATATAATTAAATAGAATTGCAAACAAGAATGTTCAAGAACAAAATGAGTTACTTTTAAATAAGACCTTACCTTGTCTGTTTTATATATTTCTATATCTGCTTAATTGTGTTAAATAGTTTACCTTAAAAATATAATTTCTCAATTCGCATAAGGATTTATTTATTGCTAACAATTTTGGAATTTTTTAAAAAAAAATACTATTACGCGTGAATGTTGAAATAGCGCTCATTCATTTATTGCTAAAACGAAGAAATAAGAGAATAATTATGTATTATTATTATCCATGATGTACTTCACTATTCAAAGAAATTGGGAAATCGTTTTGGGGGAAAAAGTTTAATAGCAATAAAATTGCGCTATCAAAGTAATAGGTGAAATCATTTGAATATTCAGAGTTATGAACTAATTCATAAATAAAAGCAGCGTTTTTATTAAATAATGCAATTTTTAATGCGTATAAATTGATATATGATGTTTCCATTTAAATTTACTTGTTCTGGAATTAATAACTGAGCATCAACGAAGAATCGAACGTAAGCAAGCAACATTTTACCAAGCCCTAAAGTATATGATGTCATAGTATTACGTATAAAAATTGGGTTTGATTTCGAAAATATAATTTCAGCTTAACTAAATTTTAAAAAACGAAATCATGTTACAAAAACAAATGTTTTTTTTCGTTTGAGTATCTAATATTATAATCCATTTTATGACTTTACTGCAAAAATATTTTTAATTGAATTAAAAGATGCATGAAAATACACTTTGAGATATATTTCATTGATAGTATTTAATAGCAACCCAATATAGCATGAATGAACTATCTAGGATATATTTTAAGAATAAAACTTCCTCAGGAAGAGAATGGTATATAGAACAATACGTACATAAAAGCACATACAAACATTATAAATTAAATCTTCAATTTTTATTTCTTGATTTAAGCTCATTTAAATTTTATACACAGAATTCATAAGGCAATAGAATATAAATACTATATTTTCCACAAAATGTAATTCTATATGTTTTTCGTATATTTCATAGCAATTTTTTAAATAATTACCTCTAAGAAGGAAAAAGAGTAAGTAAAATATATTTCAATGATGCAATTTTAAAGATACCCTATCTCATATAATTTAAGACAAATGGTCTCATTTTTTTCAAACATCATTTTCTTATATTGAGAATAATGTACAAAAGGATAATTTTCTCATGTAAAGCATACAGGATATAATATCAAACTTCTGTTTTAAAAATTCTTGATTTTTATCTCGATTTTTCAATTTTAAACATACATTTACCTTTCAAAGGCTGGAACTGCAATGTTAATATTAATAAGCTGCCGGTTAAAATACAGCTAATTATTTATGTACAAACACACACACACACACACATATATATATATATATATATATATATATATATATATATATATATATATATATATATATATATATATATGTACATACAACATATCTCTTGGAAAAAGCTTTGTGAGTAAAGAAATTTTGTTAAATTCTTTTTTGAAAAAATACTTTTCTTACGTAATTGTTTTAGGATTTTTCTACTTTTCTTACGTAATTGTTTTGGGATTTTTCTGCTTAAAGATTTTGGGAGAGTTTGTTGCAGAATAGTAATCAGTGGTTTTATCATACTCTCTGTGAGTTCTTACAAACTTTGAATTTTTGTTTATTTTATTTGGTTTTTCCTACCGAGTTGCAAAGAGGGAAGGTTCGTGCTTTCAAACTAGTTTAACCCCACTTATTCGGTCCTAAGTCCGAAATTGCTTTCTGACTCACTTGGTTCTTTTTTGTAGTTCCTTTTTTGTAGTTTTCTATAAATTCGATCTTCATGGTTAGCTTTTATATTTTTATTACGTTATTTCTTGTTATGTTCATTATCTATTATTTCTTGTTTTTATATGTTACACAAATTTCTTTCACACATATATATATAATCCTTTTTGCAAAGTAATCAATATAAGTGAAGAAACTGCACTGGATTTCCCATACATTTCTGACTCAACTTTAAAATTTTTCTTAAAACTTTGAGTAAACACATTGTTATATTTTAAATATTTTTTATTATAATCAGTTTCTTATATTAATTAAAAAATTTTCATAGGTATAGCTAAACTTATTAGATTGTGTTTAGTATACATGTGTGTATATGAACGAAATTCATTTCTCAATCATTTATGAAAAATAATGTTTTGTTTAACTATATTTATAACTCTCGGGTTTTTTAATTTTTCTATAACATTTATTGCTTGAAACATATGTTAGTTTTAACTATTTAATAAATTTGAAACACTGTATTTTTTGTGTAGGCAAACTTTTTAAAAATATTTCATCTTTCAAATAAAAATTCATACATTATATAAAGCTTAGTTTGTAAATTTATTATTTGTTTAGTTTTAAATGTATTAGTTCATTAATTTTGTTAGTTAACTTTTATTCAAAACCTAAAAATTTTAAATATTTTTTACATTTTTACTTCAAAAATTTTGTATTCCATTAATTAGTATTTTAAAAATAAATTGTATTGGCTTAATTTGAAAAAATGGGATTTTCTTGGATAACAGGTATGTTCATATTTCATTCGTTTTTTTAAAACAATAATACTCCTTTCCGTGTATTTACTGGTTGATTTCATTTTAAAATATTTTAAATAGCATATGCTAAATTACGTTTTTATATTTAATTCCTATTTATCCAAATTGAAACTTTTTATCAAAGAATGCTGATGCTGTTTTCCACTATTGATCAAACAATGAGAAAAACAATTTATTACATTTCGAATGAAATTCGGAAATTTTAAACAGGAACTTAAACAAGCTAAAAAAACTATGAGTCATTATAAATTCACAGTACAGCAAAATGAAATGGTATATAAATGCTTTTCTATAAAGCGTATTTAGAAAACTTCTTAATCTAAAATTTTATTTTCATAAGTTTTTTGAAAAAAAAGGTTAAATTTTAAACATGTAAAACAAATTCTATATTTCAATATTTCTCTATTTCGTTTATCGCATGTTTTTTCTCAGTTTTGTCAACTTTTTTACACTAACAACGTATTGTTTTCAGGAAATAAAGCTCGTTTTCTGTAACTTTTTCTTGTGTGTAACATTTTACGGACTTTCTACAATGAAAAACTTGCTTTTGACAACTACTTGCGTATCGGATTCTAAAAATAGTTTAATGATCACACTTAATGACTATTTTATGCGTTTTTAATAAACGATGTATAAGATTCATAATAATTTTCTGGCACAGCTCTTTGCTAAACTAATAACTTCGAAAGTGTCCTTGCTTATACATTTTTTGACAGTTAGTGCAAATAACGGCATTATTCACAGCTGAATTTGTGAATAAGTACAATGTATTCCAAATTTCATTGCCTATCCTTCAGCCATTTTCGGTTTATGCACAGAACCGTTCAAGGTTAAATTCTCCGCCGAAGAGGTACATAAAGCGGTTGATGTATTCAAATGATCCTCCAACTTCATCTTACTATGTGAATGCATAAAATGTTAGAAGTGGATTTATGATTAATAAATTACTAACTAAAAATGTGCTTGGAGACCATGAGTTAGTACGAATTCGCTTTACTAAGTAATATAATGGATCAAATATTCAAGCAATTTCAACATTTAAAGTGTCAAGATAAATGCCACTGTTTAAATAGGAAGCACGCAATGGTTTACGTGCTCGAATTCATAAATAAATAAAGCCCAGCAATTATTTAAAATGACAATGTGTAGAAATATAGTTTCACACTCCTGAGAATTTATATATGCATTAAAATATTTCTTGAATTCCTATTCATCTCTTGCCGATTCTTATTTGTGTATCCAGTATTTCTAAATAACAATGATTACATTGCTTCCTCGAATTAATTGTTTAATTGTTATTTGTCCTTAACGAATAAAAATGTTTAATCTTTATTTATAATATGTCGATATCCATATTTATACTTATTTGCTCTTAAATGCGTTTTTATTTTTGGTTAACAATATGTAAAAGAATGTATATTTCGTGTAAAATTTGGAAAATTTATCTATCAGATAATTTTATGTTATTTGTTTAAAAAGATCGGAATGAAAATTGAATGTTTTCCTAACAATAAATTACTATAAAAACAATGTAAAACTTCGAAGAATTTTTAATTTCTGTAAGGATTTTAGATTGTTGCTGAAAGTTGCTACACGATGTCATTGTATTTGACTGTAAAATAATATTT
Source organism: Trichonephila clavipes (assembly GCA_019973935.1). NCBI lineage: Eukaryota > Metazoa > Arthropoda > Arachnida > Araneae > Nephilidae > Trichonephila > Trichonephila clavipes. Next base: position 510,597 of record BMAU01003312.1, on the reverse strand, counting down.
AATTGTCTACAAACACAGCGAGACAGGCATTGCAAACCCATTGTAATTTTTTTTCTCTATGGCATCAAGTTTCAACGCTGTATTTTCCCCTCTTAATTATTTTGTTCCTGTTTTTCAAACATGTTAGAGAATCATATACTTTGACAATAGGGCCTTAATGCACTGTGTATTTTCTGTACAGTTATCTGTTGTGTAAAGGACAACTTTAACACTAGATTGATTGCCCAAGGAAGTCATTTTGACTGCTTTTTAATTCCAAAAAGAAAAAAAATTGCATATGTTATGCACAATTTCTTAGAATTTTTTTAGAATATATTTTTTTACAAGTGAAGTAATTTTTTTTATTTTTAATACTTACTAATTACTTGTTATATTACTGTAAATAATATTTAAAGTTAATTTTAAACAAATTTCTTTACACATTAATCATTTTTTCACAATGCTGTCATTCTGACTGCTTTTATGCAATATAGGTGTATACTAAATTTCAGTCATTCTAGTATTAATGCCGCTATTTATCCGAAAATAATGTGTTAGGAATTGTTTTTCTTTCTCTTACATAAAATCTTAAATTAAATTATACTCCCTTTGATTTTTAATATCTTACAGATGGAACTATATTTTTCTCTATGTTTTTCAAGCCACTGGTAGATTGTTTAAATAAAAACTATTCAAACATCACGTAAAGCCGTTATACATTTACAAGTGACCCTCGTATGACGCGGTTAATTTATACCATGCTACATAGAAATAAAGTTATATGAGCCATTTTTATTTATTTATTTAAATTATTGTTTTATTTATTAAGAGGTCTCAAGGGTGTTAAATTTCACTGGAGGTCTGAAAATATAAACGATTTTCAACCGGGTATAATTCTTTTAAATTTAAATGAAATTATTCGAATCTTTTACGTGTTATTTAAAATAGAATGGGGCTTCAGAAAAGTATAAAATGTTTAAAATATAATAATAATTTTAAAAGTCATAAGCATATGAAAATTCTATAATAAAAATTAAGTATTTTTTGCTTTGCGCACGCTATTTTCTAAAATATTAGCCTCTAATGCATAGAACTTTACAGAATTATACAATGCATCATACTCTTTAAACCCTACCTAATTTTATTATTATATATCTTTTTTATTTCAAAATATTTGTAAAATATTGCAATTTTTTAAATATTTTTTAAAAATGTATTTTTTTTATTTATTAAAATATGTAAGTTATTATTATATTTATATAAAAGTAGCTACAAAGTTTTATGAATACATTTGCCTTTATAAATCAACTTATATAGCTAGTAATTAAACCTACTCTTTTAGAAAATAGCATGCGTGATGTAAATCTTAATAAATATTTCTTATAGAAAACTTTCTTGTTTTCATATGCTTGTAATTTTTAAAATTATAATTATATTTTAAACATTTTATACTTTTCTGAAGCCCCATTCCTTTATAAGTAATGTGTAAAAGATTCGAATTATTTAAATTAAATTTGCAGAAATTATACATGTTTGAAAATTGTTTATATTTTCAGACCCCTAGAGAAATTTGACACCCCTGTGACCCCTTAAATTAATTATGTATGTGCCTGTATCAGGGCAATATGTACCGTGTTGTATCGAAACTCTGTTTCGTGTTATATTGAAACTGTGTTATGCTAAACTTTAAAATAATATACATTAAGGCAATGTGTACCGTGTTACATCTATCTAGTCTTAAATTGTAAAATTTTATGACAGCTGAAATTTCGTTCCAATAAAATATGCAAATGAAAAAGTAAGTTAACTTCTAGTTTTTAATCAAAAACAAAAGTATGGAATACAAAAATTAAAATGTACTCAAAAAATTATTAGTAGTATTATTATTAAAAATAAATAGAAACGGCTTTTTAAATCTTCAAAATTAATTTTCGTCATCATTGTCATCAGAAATTACAGTTAATCTTTTTTCATAGTTGATTGAAACTCCCCTCTTCATTAGTTACTTCTCAATAATTTCAAAAGTTATATGACATAGTGGCAGTTACCTGTCTGTTTCGATGTTGCATTTCTTTCAGAATTCCTCTATAAGGAGTTTAAAAACTTTGCAATTATCTTTAACATTTTCATCTACGCGCTACTGAAGGATCATTGTCAACAAAAAAAGCTTTTATTTAGGTTAATGCTATCATTTTGCAGATCATTTAAATTTAAATAAACAACCAATGCAATATTACAAATGTTTTCGGTATCAAAAGTAGAGATATGCATTAATCCAATTGGGAATTCCCCTTATAGAACGAAATGTCATTCAGTTTTTTTTTAAATCATGTTATATCATAACCGTTTTATTTTAAATTCAAATTTTGAACAGTGTAATATCGAAACTAGGGTTTATAAGTATCGTGTTATACGACGGATGACTGTATATTTCTAGTCTTTACAATATTTTGGTACCGATATGCGTATGTGAAAATATTTATCTTACAAAAATTACAGACAGTTCTAATTTATAGCCGATTATATTTGTTATAGTAAATTAAATATTTACCTTATGATATTTGCAATATATTTAGGATGAAGTTTAATCCTTAAATATATTCAAACAAATTGCAAGAATGAATGAGATTGTTTTTAATTTAAGTACTTTATTAAACGCATTTATTGATAATTATTTCATTAATATTAAATTAAGAAATTTATGCTTATTAAAAGATGAAATACATCCATTTTAAATTAAAAAATTCTTGAACGTCAAATTAAGATATGTTTCTACATTAAATTAAGAAGTATGTTGTATAAATTAAGAAATCATACCAAAAGAATTAGCTAGACATCGTATATAACTTTCAAGTGAAGTGTCCTTGTAATTTCGAATCGTTAAAGATGTCACCGAAAATAATCATTATGAATGGCCAGACATTGGGAAATGCCATGAATTATAACGTACGTATACATATAATTGTAGTTAAGATTTCCAGGAACCAATTAAACAAGTTTTTCTTTGGCTCCAGGGCGTTTTATTATGTTCACCTCAGTCTAAATGTATTTCTCGATCCTAGAAGGAAACTTACAACTATAATTAACAATCAATATTTTAAAATTGATGCATTCGAAACAATTGTATCAGTAAAAGATTTTTAAAAAATATTTAAAACGTTTCGTTTTATATATTCTTGTTATAGAGGAAACAGTCCTGAACCGTACATAGATTTAAGTCCAGAATTTTACGATTTATGTGCTCATTTTTATTCGAAGCTTATGCATAGTAATTACATTGATTGATCTACACGAGGGCTACATGTGACGGACCATGTTATTTTGAACTTGGTTAAATGAAGAAGATACCTGAGCTGGAACCCCAATTTTCGAACTTCCACGCCACACCAATGTGAGGATTCTTTGAGCCTCGTCAGATTTGACGTAAATCGACTCCTCTAAGCGGGAGGTTATCAGTAGTACTCGGATTCGAAACCAAGACTAGAAAACACTAAGCCATGTTCGTGACCATAATTCCGGCTACCATGTCATGTAGTAAGTAATTACGAAGCCTTCATTTTAAGCAGGATGGATGAAACTTCCAGTTTTCCATGAAAAAAGCAATGAAACGGGGGATCTGTTTATTTTTTTTATCAATGAAACTACTTTTTTTCCTTTGTAATCCTCTGTAAGCACATCACTTATTTTAAAATGTCAAATTTCGTGTTGTAATTCTGTAATGATATCATTAAATAGAAACATTTATCTTTTTAACAAAATAGCTTATAAATCGTCTTATAATTGGTTTTCTCCAAAAATCCGTACTAATGACAGTCTTCGAATAGATTACTCAAATCGAGAAGGTAACGGAACATTACTTTAGATTCCAGCATTCCCACGCATTGTGTATTTTGGATCGATGTTAGCGTCAATTGCTGAAGCTATTATCAGACGCCCACTTATTTCTTCAGATGTATATACGTAAATGATTCGTTAAAAATAGTCTTTTAAAAGAATTATATTTCTAGAAAGATAAGTGTGGCACACAAAAGATACTTTCCTCATAAAACCGCTCCTTACGATATTTTGTTTAATTTTAAGACTTCTAAAATAATTTTAAAATATATTTTCAAGACGTCAATGTTAAATGCTAACATTTAACAAAACCTATCGAACACTAATATAAGAAATTTATTATAAGTTACATCGCAAAAATTGTAATTATTGTTTAACGATCCATATATAAGAGAGTTTCTTTTCTATATTTATTTATTTATAAGATATATATCTTTTTTATACCATCATTATATATAGAGTTAGAAATTATTGAAAAAGGGAAGGCCCACTTTTTTATTCGAATTTAACCCGGGGCTGACTCTTAAAATAAAGGAACCGATTATATAATTAATAGACTATTTCTGCTATTATTTTATGAAGAAAAATTTCAATAATAACACAGTTGAAAGTAAACAAATTATTATTTTATTTTGAACCTATCCTTTCTAGTTCAAGTATAAATCATACGAATTTTTTTTTTTTTGAAATCATGTGTGGGATTATACTGCTTCTTTTACAATTCTAGGTTTTTTGTCGAAAATAATGTTCCAAGGATGCTGTATCCAAATATTTGGATACAGCATCTTTTGAACATTATTTCTGTATTTTCCCTCAATACACTTAGATCTGTACATTATATCATTATATATTATATCAATGCCTATTTAAAGAAGTGTTGAGTTTCTTTTTTTGCATAAAACTGATTACTAGTTAAAAAACAATATTTGCATATAGATTTCCTGCGCAATATTTTAAAAATAATGATGACATACTTCTCACATTACAGTAATACAGGTAAAAGCTTCAAATAGTTCAGGGATTCCCGCATTTTTTTCCAACACTGATCTGTTTTAAACGAATAATTTTTTCATACACCCCTTATTTTCTTCTTTATAATATACATCATATAGTATAATCATACTACTAATAATTGTTCAGAAAAGTTAAAAATGACAGTTCAAGCAAGAAGATGAACAACAAAAAAATAAATAAATAAGTGGTTTATTAAATCTACATTTTATCTTTTATACTATGACATTCCTCATAAAATGCGTAGATCATATCTCTCAGTGTGTTCAAACGTATATTACATCTATACATATTGTTACCTAGATCGGAATTCTTGGATTTTATGTTATCAGTTTAAAATATAAAATATCCATAGTCCTTTAAAAGCGATTAAAATATTTTGGAGAAAAACAATCCTTAAAATGCGATACAACATTAAAATTTGCACAATAAGTTCCAGAAGATTTTGACTCCTTCTCCAGCACTCAGACACAACTATCAGTGTTTAAAAGTAGAAGTACGGGAAGTTTATTCGCAAGCAACTATTTGGTAGTGAATTCTTCAGCAATTAAATTCCTACTGACTCAGTTTCAGCGAGCGACTGCTATTTTTTTATCTGCACAACTGCATTTCTAGATCTTTCTCAAAAAAATCCGCTTAAGTCGTAGATCGTGGTGTTGATAGGTTTCTCCAGTAATTTCCAGAAGCATCTGTATAATAGCCAAGTGGCCAAAAAGGTTCACAAACCCGCCGATGTGGTAAACAACTCGCCAAATTCAATCACCAAAAATTATTCCAGCTTGGCTGTATCGCCAATATTTCGCCAAGTTTCGAGTGAAACGTCATTATAGTGTAAGGGCAGCATTGATTGCAAATATTACAATTTTTATCATAAAATAAATACAACAGAAAGTATTATTAATGTATTAAACATTCAGGTTCAAGTTATTTACTCTATTTTAAACATGTATTATACAAAATTCGTAACTATATTAAAAAGGAAGGATTACGTTCTTTAAAAGCATGAAATTTCGAAACAGAAAAAGTTGTCACTGATCCCTAATGGATTCCTGAAACACGTTAGAACATTTATAAACTTCCATAGACCTCCTATGGAGCTCACCTTTAATCCCTGACATTCCTCCTAAAATCTCAAATTATTTCGCTTTTAACAGAATAAAAAAATGAAGTATAAAGCTAATAATAAAGTTATAGGTTTCTTCTTTTTGCAGAATATTTGAAATGATGATTCATTACTTAATTCCTCTCCAACAAAATCCTCTTTTCCTTTCTCTAAGATTTAAATCATGTGAAGATTTATCTCAGTAGCTGTAGGTTCCAATCCAATGAAGCTGAAAGAAAAATTTTTGGTTTTACCTGAGTGATGTTTATGAAGTCTCGGCATTTTGTTGGTAGATCAGCTGCTCCTGTAAGCAAACTTGAAAACTTAATACTTTGGAAATTGAGAAATGGAGCTTTAATCCAATATCTTCGTCGTCGAGCTTTCTAAGAACTGTACACAATTTGGTTTTTTCTGATTACTTACAATTTTTAACTTTTCTCATTAAATTTGTTTTTAAACTTAAGAAGAAATAATGTTTGGTATCGATCTCTGAAAGTGCACTTGATTTTTTTAGATTAAGAAAAATATATGTATTTCTTAGTATATATTTAATATATTTATCAAGAAACTTCAAGTGCTTTCTCATTTTGCTTTTTTAATCCAGAGAAGCGTAAGTTTTTTAAATCTCTTTACACGAATGTAACATTATATGTTATGGTACGAAACGAGTTATTGCATTTTTTTCCTGATTTACATATGTTTTATTATTTTCTTAAATTTGTTATGATGATAAGATTTCTCAAAATTGTTCCTGTTTTTTTTTAATACAAAAGGCTGAAAATATTAACTATGTACGTGAATGAAAATTAAATTGATGCATGAAAGATGAATTTCTAGTTCCTATTAGAATGACTATATTATCTATGGAGTTAAAGTTATGAAACGTATAATCTTTCGTAAAAATCCTTTCAAGTTGCTATGGTTAATTATTTATGTCAAGTATTATAACTTGGGTGTTAAAGATTATCTCAAATAAAGTTTATTCTTGATATTTAATCTAATTTTATCTGTATTTACATTAAATTATACATGATGGGGTGCTAAGATATGTACATTCTTTACCATAAACTATGAGATCTCGTAAGAAATCCAAGCGAAAAAGATATATACGTTATATTTTATATATTCCTCAGGATACATTTCTTAAAGAATAGGAAGTCAAAACTGAAACTACTCATTATATAATACACAAAAAAATGCCCATTATATTACATTTTTCTTCCAACATATATACTTTTTTTTATATAAAATGTGTGTAATAAGTTTATAAGTACTCTTTTTTTGTCTATTATATGCTCTAAAAATTAATTATTCGAATGGGATGGAATGGTATACCTTAAGTTCGAATAGCTAGAAACCCAGTACAATACAACTTAGTATCTGCATAGTTATAAAAAAGACGCCACTCGAAGCTAAGGTGTAAAATGGGGTTTCTCGTGCCATGTGAACTGTACCAATACTACGCAGACAGTTTCGTGAAAAGTATAAGCAGGTGTCGCCATTTTAGAAAAAAATTGCGCAATTGGACTAAAGGAGTCAGGTTCTTAAATCACAAATTATCTTTTTTGTGTTTGAAAGATGTTACATTTTGACAATGATCGCCGAATTAAATGAAGTATGTACAGCGTCAATAAAACAGTGATCAACCGAGAGCGACGACAAAGTGATCATTTGATCGGGCTCATAATCACTGATGTATCGTTATCAATGATCCGACGTGTAACCAGAAGAACAATAACGGCCATCGTCTGGCGGCTGAGCGAATGGAAGCCATAACGTCAACTTCCCCACTGTTGTATACCGTCTGGAGAATGTGCAAAATGACTGGTGCAATCAACGTAGAATCTCACGGACCGGAATAAAACTGCTTTTGCTTGGAGTTGAGCCTTGATGACTAACGAAGACGTACAAGGAGATGATTCGGACAACAATGGGACACTCATCTCTCTGTAGTCAACAATACAGCAAGTAGGAATTATGATATAGGGTGTGATTTCATTTGTTAACCTCTTTGGTTATCGTCTACGATACTTTTTAAGAACGGTGCCTGATTTCACGTCAAAGAGAGCCTATGCTCCGCAGTGTTGCCCTTCCTATTATGCAGTACTTTTCACCCTTATTATCACCGAGGTCAGGTCAACATTTGATTATTTTATCGCGATCCACTAAGGGTCTTGTTTTTATTTTATATTGTTTTGATTTAATAATTTTAATTTGATTGTATTTAAACATGCTTTCAAAACAAAATTAGTTACACCGAAAACATTTTAACTCGCTAATATTTTAACAATTAACGGATTTAACATTTTAACTCACTAACTGCATAACAATTTAACTCATTCCCAGCTCCAGACGTCATTTAATACCGCGATAGTTTGCACAGACGCAGTATTGGTGCTGATTTAGGTGTTCCCAGTTAACATCTCATACATGGAAAGTTGCACTAACCCTATAGAAATATACCACTGTAAATAAAATGGAAATAATTAAAAGTTCCTTGTGCGGTCCAGTAAATTTGATCCACACGGACTGGTACCCGTCATTGTCTTGGGGGTGGGGGGTAAAATCCTAGGAGGACCCACTGCTGTTTTTGGCGCCAAAAAGTTTTCGCCAAAAAGCGCCAAATTGAAGGTTTTCAAAAAGGCGTCAATGACGAAAAACTCTTGGGAAGCGCATGCGTCAGCGGAGGGGGGATGAAATGGGCGTTTCGCAAAGATGAAATCGAATAAATACATTAAATTAATCATTATACAAAGAAAAAAACGGAGAAAGCAATGAAATTCATTTTAAAAAAGTATTCTAAAACCAGTGTGTACAACATGATTTACATTTTTAAAAAAGGACGAAAGGGGCGTTTCGCAAAGATAAAATCGAAGAAATACATGAAATCAATTTTAAAAAATGTTAAAAAGCACTTACCTTACGCTTGCATTTCGTCATGATCTGTTGGTGGATACACCCTTGCGATGGATGCAAGGAATTTATGAAAATTCTCATTCACCAACTTGTGATCGTAAGATCGCCGCCACATGTCTTATTAACTTTGTCATATTCTTATTAACTTTCAAGTCATTCATCACGAACTCATTCATGCTCTTGCCAAACCAATATCTCGTCAAACGCAAGATAATAGTTATAGCAAGTTTGCTTTCGCTAAACCAAGTGCCCTTTCTCACACTCCGAACGACGTCGTGGCGATTATCTTTCGACTGGTTGCGGCAACGCCATTCGTAGCCGTCAACCGTTCCCTTTAGCTTTTGCAAACGCATATTTTTTTTTACACCTCGAACATTCATAACGAGAAGCAATTAAATTAGCTTTCATACATCATTCTAACGTCTCTTTCTTCCCCTATGTGCCCAGGAGCACAAAGAAACCTATCGTAGCCTCACTTTAAAGTAATTTCCTTTCACACGCCATTCTTAACAACCTCCAGCGAAGTCAAATGTCAAAATGACGTTTTTTCGGAAAAGGCGAAAAATGTTGCACTTTTTTTAGGGTTGCCATTTTTTTCGGTGATTTGAAAATCCAAATTTTTTGATGAAATGGAAAGGTTACCATATTGTAACCTTTATCGCTCAAAATTTGGCGACAAAAAATTTGGCGACCAAAAGTGGGTCCTCCTAGGATTCAACCGGGGTGGGGGACCACTGTTATTACGACGGACAGCTAGACTTATATATCAATGAGTTAATGCTGGGCAGCACACGACACGCCTTTCTACACCCCCCATATTTTGTTTCTTTCAATATTCCGTCGGCACCACAATTTCTAGATCTTTCTCCAACAGAGCAAGATTGGGTTCCGATGAACAAGGGTCTCCGAGTTTTTCTAAATCACGCCGATCTAACTAATTGGAACGGGAATGGCATGCAGGTGGATACCCTCCAACTCTATGAATTCAGTGCTTTTCAGAATTAAGGTCTACATCGACCAGTGATGGACCAATGCGCTTTGTTCTCGTGTTCCTGTAGTACTTTAGCATTTCGTTTGCAATGCATCTGCACATCGCATCTTACAATTTTCATCCCATTCGAATTCAAAGCTCTATCTTTCTGTTTGTGTATTGTCCTTTCAAATAAATTTCCAACTTTCGTACACTGATATGAAAAATGGGTATTTATTTAATATTTCTAAATTTTAAGGAAATTGTACGGTAAAAACGAACGTTTTCATTACAATCGCATGGTTTCATATGTTAAGTAGGTTTTTATATCTGAGAAAAATGCATCTGATTAGCTTTGTCTTATTTAGTGACCAAAAGTATGGGGGATGAATATACCATACATAACAGCCAATACTGGTTGTAATGCGGGAGAAAATCGAGTAATGTCGAATTTAACATTGAATGAACCTTCTTAGTCAATGTTGTTCGTTTATATCAAATGTGTGTCTTTGATAATGTTCCTAATATGATAAAATGAGCTTGGTTTCGAACAATTACGGAATTTTAATAGCGTAATTTGCACTGATATGGGTCTCATTTTGAAGCATCAAAGCAATGCCTATTTTGATGTTAAAGTAAAAATATTTGTCATTTTCAATGCTGAAATATATATACACATCGTCACCTGGTTAGATAATTGTTGCATATTGTATATATTGTTTAGTCAAATATTGTATTTGATGTCAACCTAGAAAATCAAAATGTTCTAACACACACTGTTCGACCACATAATTAAAAATTTATTTGATTTTTACTTAAATATTTATTTTAATTTAGTATTCCATGTGTGCATGTTCCATGTCCATGTGTAAAGCTCATGATGAAGAAAGTTAGACCCTCTACACACTTCAATGAACCCTTAACGTGTTTATCGCATGAAGTATCAAAAAATAATGAATACAATGGCAACACTACTTCATGCCGATTTCTTTCAAGAAACTTTACCGAAGGGCCATGATCTCGTATTAATGAAATCTGAAGAATAAAATCACATACCGATCTTAAAAAACAGAGCCCATTTCCGTTATTAACTGCAACCGGTTTACAACAGTGTAGACAAAAGTTCTCATTCCACTGCAGGAGATTGAATAATGAGCGGATTACGCATGTGAAGGACAAATGGAGTTAAATGCCTCCCATTCCTCTTCTGTCGTTTTACGATACATAAATCGAGACGCACGCTTTCCATTGGGATGATTTACTAGACGCGTTCAAACAATGCCACCATAAAGTGAAGGAAAACAATGACAAAAACATCCTGAAGGGGTTTTCACCGCCTTCTCTCAACACGAACAGAAAAGCCCGCAAGAATAGACGTTTAGGTATCGTGTGTGATTACAATGTAAAGGAGATATTAAGGAATTTTTTCTCGAATTTTATTAAATTTATTATATTTAAATTACGTAAGGCAGCGTTTCTCAAACTGTGGGGGCCCCCTTAGGGGAGCCGGATGACTCTACGAGGGGGGAGGAGAGAGAAATATTGAAAAGTCGAAAACAAAAGATTATTTTTTTTAAAAAAATTAATTTATACCGAGAAAGTAAACTAACAACATAAATATATTCTAACATAATAAAAAATAAAATACACGTTTACATTGATATAATGCACTTATAAATGTATCAGTACTGCTCAATATGTATTTAACAATACTAAGTTTAGGACAAGTTTTTTAATAATTACCATTGACCCCCATGGGCTTGTGATACATAAATTATATACAAAAATTAACACTTATCTTGATAATTTGTATGGTTTATAATTAATACCTTAACTGCCGATTAAAATTTGCGCGATTCGCTCCATAATGTCATCGTAGGAGTGCGAATGTGATGTTTTGCGCGGGGAGAAGTAAAGGAATAAATAACAACAATTCCTCTGAAATAAGAAATTCCTTCGTAAATACTGTCAAGGTCCTTATAATGCATTCGAAAGCCTTCAAAATAGTTTTACAGATGGCAGCACACAGAAGATATCGTACTTCGGAAAGACGTATATATACGTCCGTGGCAATCAACCTTTTAGCTGAGTGAGACGTTTACATACGCCGGTGGCACTTAAGAAGTAAAAGTAGTAATGTAGCCTTAGCGTAAAAGCATAGTATTATTGAATTCAATACACTGTTAATTTATGGTGGGGGGCGAGGAAAATTATGATGAAATATTGGGTCACAAATATTGAAAATTTGAGAAGCACTGACGTAAGGGGTTGAAATTGTTTCCTTAATTTTCTAAAGAATTCTGGAATCGATCAACCCCTTAATTGGTTTGCCCGTACACTGTGCGGGTGATCGAATTTTGCAACAACCGTTTTGGACGTACGCTGTGCGAGCACTAATATTTTATTCTTTGTACCTTTGATTTTCACATGTTTTTAATTCTTATTGTGAAATTATTAGTTCTAGTGTTTTAAGATATGCAGTTTGTCCATGGTATTGAAATACTTCTCATTCGGGATTTTCTTTGTGGGGAAGGCGGGATTTTTTCATTCAAAGCAGGGACTTTGATTCTTCAAAATATTCGATAAAGAACAGGGATTGGTTCGGCAATGCGCAATTTGTCACTTGAAAAGAAATAAAATTGGAAAGATAATCCAAAAAGACCGATATTATCTCTGTCCCCTTTGCAATGTAAGACTTAGTATTACGTCATGCTTCAAACAGTAGGTGCATATATATATATATATGCACACACACCACACAATAATCCATCGTTTGAAAAAGAGGCGCGAACATGAATTTTTTTTGTAAGTATGAAAGACATATTAGCAGAGTGTACTTATAAAAAGTTAACATTTAGGGCTTTTTGTGTTCAACAATTATAAATAAAGTATAGTGTGAAAACTTTAAAACTGAAAATAAAAATAAAATTCTTCCATTTTTTAGCATTCTGTTAAGTATTATACTTAGTTATATAGTAAAAAAATGTTTTATCTTTTGGAACATTTTGGGGGAAAAATTGCCATTTAAGGAGTTAATAGTGTTAGAATGATAGCCTAGATAAAAAATATGAAAAGTTAGATTTATAAACATGTCTGGTTAATTTTCAAACTAGGTGAATTAAAAATAATTTCTCTATTGACGTTGTATGTGTGTGTGTGTGCTTTTGACTGATTGCGTTCGCAATCAGGCTTTTGAAAAAGGGTATAAACAGATAATTTCTTTATATTTATTATTTCAGTTTAATTATAATATGTATATGTGTGTGTGTGTATGTATAAAGAGAAAGAGAGAAATTTTAAGAGCACTATATATATATATTCGAAGAAAATATATTATTTCAATGTAATTTTTTGGAAAAAAATGAAAAAAGAGCGAAATATATTCAAAAAAATTCTCCTTTTATAAAAAGGTTTCCGAGGAAATAATATTTTGCCTGTATATAACTAGGACCTTTATACAGTAGTTAAATTAGGACTTTTGCAATACATAATTTAGAATAGAATTCATTCATATTTTAATATATCACTGTAGAGATATTTTAACTAAAAAAACACTGGCTTCCAAATACTTCAATTGGGCCAAAAAACTGCATTAAAATAATTTTTACCTGTAATAATATTCTTAAACAAATTTACATGTATATTTTAATTCAACTGACACAAAATAGCAAAAAAGAATTATCCACTTTTTGAACTTCATAGCTCCGCGCGAACGCAGTCCCTTGAAGCAAAATATTCCAATTCTCTTGGTGGCAAATCTTATACGTAAATTTAAGCCACACAGTTATCTAAGCAATACGACAAAAATTCCTGAATTGCTTTCTTCCTCTTTCAACTGCCGTATAAGATTATATGAAAAATCTTTTCAACGCAATTAAGTCAGCGAGCGGTAATCCGTATTACTACGTTTGATTGTGTCGCCAATCCGCAACCCATTAGAAATAAAAATAAAACGTTTGATTGTGTTTGATAAAACCGTGGACATAAAAGGAATAAGCCTTATTTTTTTTTAAGTATTCCTGATAAAATTGAGAAATCGGAAAATTCCAAAATATATAGTTAAAATGTATCCAAAGAAAATGGTAAGTTTTCGATACCATCAGTTACGGAGCACAAGCAAAGATATGCCCTTTAAAGATTAGTATTACTCTTTTACAATTATGATACCGATAGTTAGTGACTACTGATTTAATTGAAAAATCGAAAATTCATATTCTTAAATTTAAGGGACATACTTTAATATTTTTCACTATTATAACATTTCTATTTTTGGTAAGATATATATCATATTTTCATTATAATACCTTAACGGCCCTTTATGGTATTTTCATTTAAACTTTCACACCGGCAATGAAGAAGTTTAGATTAAGTTGGATTTTGAATACAACAACCATATTTCTTGCGACTTTCAGAATTATATTGCAACTGCAAGTCTAAAATCAATAATTTTCGTTTGTATGATATCCTGGTTCTAAGAATGTAACATATTTGGATGTTTTTCCAAAGGAATTACTGCGTACTTTTATAATTCGAAGTAAAAAATGTAATCCAATAAATTGCTGGCCGTAAATTAATGTGGACATTCAATGTTATTTTATTTTAAGTTGCTTTTTTTCCTTATCAAATGCTTTGATTTTAATATCAACTAGCTGGTATACCCATTCTTCGCACGGGCGAATTGAAAAATTAAACAATACAGCTTGAAGGATAAAGAAGTTCTTAAGAGTAGTTGGTACCCCCTAGTTGGAGGGTATTCGGAGGGTAGTCGGAGTTAATTTTATGGGAATTGCAAATCAAACAAAACAAAAACATTTCGCATATTTCAGGTGAACAAAAAATTATATTTGTTGAATTTCAAGTCTGCAGGTCTAATAGCTGATAAAAATGATTTTTTAAAACTATAACGCCCTGTTACTCTTTTGAGGGTAGATTTTTGAAAACACCTTCCTAAGCTGATCTCTGCTCAGCAAAAGTAACACATTGTTACACATTTTGTGTAATGGACGCTTAAAACAGTGCAAATAATATATGTGGATGTGTAATACGTTAATATTACTTTCTGCTGTATTTATTTTATGTTAAAATTGTAATATTCGCAAGCAACGCCATTTCTTGCGTTATAATGGCGATACAATGGAAACATAGCGAAATGTTGGCGATAACGCTCAGTTGGCATCATGACTTTTTGGCGATCCTGTGGGCAACTTGGCGATTGATTGGACGAGTTCAGAAATTGATATGCTGTTATATATATATATATATATATATATTATATATATATATATATATATTTGTTGCTATGTTCATTATCTATTATTTCTTGTTTTTGATATATAATTTATATTTCTTTCATATATATATATATATATATATATATATATACAAAACTTGTGGATTGACGAAAACTATTCAAGTGTAGAAATCAACACATGCAACTATTATTAGTTATTTTATATCGCGAGTCAATTAGTTTCGAATGATTACAATTTAATTTTTCATGACACGCTTTCTTGGTGAATTCAAATTCTGTTTGTCAAGACATATACAGAAGTTTTAACTATGAAAATTTAAATAATATTATGAATTATTGGTACATTTTTTGTGTCGAATATTATCAGATATCAGTAGAAGTATTTAAAATTTACATGCATTTCTTGCCATAGTTTTACTAAAATTATGATGTTACGAGGGAAATTCATCTGTATTTTTTCATAAATATTTTTTTAAATTTTCATTAATTTTTAACTAATGATCTTTATATCAGTATTTTTCTCCTTTCTCTTATGAATTGAAATCATTTTTTTAAATGATAGATTAGAATCCATGTATAATAAATCAAGATTTATAAATTTTGCATATTTTTTTTTTCTTAAATCAATGTTCGTAAAAAATATGACTTGTGTTTAAGAATTATCTTTTAAACAGTACTTTTTCAAATGTTTAAAGAATGTTTTCTATGCTTGTAAATATCCATGCCTCATCATTATATTGTTTGCATGCGAAAATTAAAAAAACAATAAAATTTTAAAATAACAAAACACACAATGCATTGTTTAAGATATAATTAAAAATTCTCATAAACACATCAATTGTCATCGCATTATTTCCGTGGCTATATTCTTTATTTTGAATGACGGGGATGTCAAAATGACAGTGAAATATCCACCGAAGGTAATTCTGGGAAGAATGTTGTCGAAATAACTATTACATCCTCTAAATGTGATGCGTCACAGTGACACATACATTTTTACTATAACGTAGATATCCGGTCACGTGTTCAGTGACGTTTAAGGCGTCGCTTCGTTTCCGCGTATTTATTGCGGTCAGAACTATTTTGATTTTTATTTAAAAATTAATTTATTTTACTCAAAAGTTACACCCTTTCTTCGAAAATTCTAGTGTTATGATTTTTTCTAAAGAAGTTTTTTAGCTGCTAAAGTTAAAAATTGTTTTCTTTTTCTGGTAGATTTTTTGTTGTTGTAATCAATAGATATAAGATAGATTTTTGCTTAAAATTAAATAGCTCTATTAAAATGTCATTCAGATAAATTATTCTTATTTGACGAAAAAATTATACATTCATCTTGATCCTCGCTTGAGCATTTCCTTAATATCTAATAGCCAACGGATTTTTTAAAAATTCAATGATGCTGTTATTTACAGATTATACATTGAAGTTATTAAACTTATTAAAATATTATTAGAGTTCAAATGATGTCTTCGTGAAAGGGGAGTTCTCTTTCGGCGTCCGATCATTTCGAAGGTTCAAAGTATCTCTCTCCCTCTGCTTCGGGGAACAGCGGCCGGCGCCTCTTTTTAGCATCTCGTTACATCCTGCTAGTGGAGGGAAGGGGTCCCTCCTGGGCTGCAGGGGATGTACAAGTCGGACCACGCAATGATTTTAATGTGCAGATGCAAATGAACGTTGGTGATCCACAAAGACGCCGATTCACAGCTGCGTGGTGGAAAACTTTACAGTGCCCATCCCAGTATACGTGACCATTGGGCGCAGAGGTGCATGAGCAGATATCCGTGATCAGGCGGTTTGTCTGAAGCGAGACCCCCAGTGTTTAAATCCCCATGCAAGCTTGGTACTCTTTTATCGACCCACTGCGGTAGGAATGAAAGGCTAAGTCGACCCTGCCCACCCCTGGAATAGAACCCGGACCTGTGGTGTGGAAGCATGATACGCTACTACTCGATCCCTGAGCCTTCAATTGAAACATATATCTTTTAACTTTTTATTATTTTATATTAAAAGTGTTTGCAATTTAACAATATCATTTTCAATTCTTCTGATTAATGCAGATTTCTAATTAGAATGAACATGTACATTTCTAACTTGAATGATATTACATGATTACAGAAATGAATGATTTTCTAGAAATTCATGGGCAAATAATAATGAATGTAGGGTTTTTATGCTTCGAAGGTGAAATTTAAACTGGAAGTAGCAAAATGCACAGCGTAAAAGGTTTTTGTTGTTGTTGTCGTGTTATTGCTACTTATGTCACCTGATTGTGGGTGTTAGATTGTGGACCACAGAATTCATCGTGGCAAAGTGGAAAATAATGTCTGTCGTTTTGACCGCAGCTTTGAGCACTATGCAGGTGACTTTATATTTTGGCTCTGCTCCACCCTGAGGTCTGAGGGGTCTCCTACTCTCTTCCCCTACCACCAACCTCTCGAAAGGATTTTCGGTTAACCTAATATTTTTAAAGACTCGCATTTTCTTACTAATAATACTGAAATTTTCAACAAGTTTATGGCTTGAAAATGATTATAAAGTTAGATCAGATAAAATATTTCATTTTTTAAAATCAAAATTAGGTTCATGAATACTCAATTAACTTCACATTTATCTTTTTAAATTCTTTCTAACCATTACTTAAGAAGAGTAAACAGGAAATTTGTTAAATATGAATAATAGAAATACTGCCCTCCTTGAGTAAGTTCATTCTCTTTCTATTAAAGTACACAGCACAACTCGTTTTATTTTATAATATATTTCTTTTTCCAAATAGTTTTTTTCGTTCAAGGATTTTTGAAAATTAAAAAAAAATTTTTTTTTTCCTATACTTGAATAGTTCAAAAATTCAAACAAAGTGTTTTCGAAATTATTGTAACTGAAAGACATCAGACATACTTAATACTGCGTAGAAATCTAAAGGTTTTGGAATCATTGTTATCATTATTACTTGGGATCGTTATTTTTTGGTGTATCATTATTTTAGTATTCAGATGATTATCTTAAAAAATATTTTTCATACGCGGAAGACTTTACTTTTGCAAAATAATGCGATGTCGGAACAATAATAAACATTATAAGATTTTATCAATCTTTTTGTGCGGTTATTTCAAAATCGTACTATACCACACCTGTAATCTTTCTTGACTTTTGCATCAGATTTTGTGACAGTAAATTCGTTAGATAAAATCTTAGAGCTGTAAAATGAAGTGTCATTCAATGTAATTGCTTAGACTCATTTCCGCCTTGGCCTTTCACTTTTAATTTACCTTGATTTTTAGTCTTAATGCGGTTATATATTGTGTTCAGAAATAATAAGATCGCCAATGAATTGGCACACTTCTAAAAAGGCTCTGTGCAATTTTTAGCATGTGTATTTTTAAGTATTCATATAATATTTTCAGTTCAAGTTGCAATTCTAAAAATTAACTAAAATTTTATAAAAATCTACTCGCGTTTTTGTAAAAGTTCAATGAGGTATCATTTAAGAAATTACGAAACTACTTGCGAAAATCAACATATTAAAATAACAGAAACATTATAAAGCGCATACAATATTTCGAGAAAGCATTACCTCAGAAGCACACGTGCAGGTTTTTATTTATTAGTTTATTTTCTGATGAAAAGAAATTTGACCTTGAAGGTCTCAGTGGCTACAGAGGTTATTGGAATAACATGTTCGTGAGAGAGATGAATTGTATAATTTAGAGCGAATTTTGGAACACATAGACACTGCCGAATATCAAGCTATGTTATGCATAAAATACTGCATACTGTATGAGATTTCGTTAGGTATTACTATTTCAGCAAGACCCTCTTGCCTAACATTTTAATTCTAGAAGTATTTTAAAGAAGAAAAAGTTAAAAGCTTTGCAACGGTTAAGTCATATAATTGAGACTTACTTCTGCTATATGATAAATCTTCAGAGTATATTGTATCACAAAGTTTATGCTAAAATATATATATAGTTTTTATCTGCTAAAAAACTGAAAGTAACCATTGTAAAAAATGGCACTATATTTCCAAAATTCTTTGAAATTTACTAGATGATCATTTCAATATAAAACAGTCCATCTAAAATTACCCGAAAAAATCTCATTTATTCATATTTTTTATCAATACTATATTAATTTTCATACTCTGTTTTTAGATACTTGGTCTTATTATTTGTTAGTAACGTATTGTTTTCATTTATTTCCAATATTTTTGTTCACTTAACTATTTATTACATTATTTAAAATTACTGAAACCTAATTGCAACAAACATATTTCAATGCCATATCTCATGTGCTTAAATAATAATACGAACCATTTTTTTTAAGTTCATAACGTCCAAAATTAAAGTGATCTTATAATTCTTTAAAGGACTGCAAATCTCGTTCTAATGGTTTTTACCATGATACACACAAGTGAGGTTCACTATTATAATTTTTTCCCTAAGCCACCATAAGTACTAATGAGCCACTGGGCAACAAGTATAACAGATTAAGCCGAAATTGTTATACTTGTATTATATATATAGAAGTGTGTGTGCGGTGAAGATCGGATTCGCAAATTCTATAGCCAGAGAAGGTTGATGAAATTTTATTTTGCGATTAAAGTTATCTATTATATGGGACTATAAAGTACTTGTGTTTGCTGTGTTAGTTAGAACATTGATAAAAAGCAAATATATAAATAAATTGTAAATTAAAATCATTATAATCATGTAAACATTCCTAAAGTCTTCCATTAACCTTCGATTAATCTAAGCTTGATGAATATTTAATGCTACTATTGAAGGAATATTTATAAATCCTCTTAAGCATGGTAGGAATTTTACTTCAAGTAATTTGTATTAGCTTACGAAAAAATTTAACTTTCAATTAAGAGCTGTAGATCACAGCAACACGATATCACTGACGAAGTTCGTGATTTTGAATTATGGTCAAATGACAAGAATGACCAACGTATCGTTCCCCACACTTTTAACTCTAGTTCCGTTCTTATTTATAAAGCAAGATTATCCTTTGTGACGGGCTCACGCGTTTTTTTAACATGTTCTTTGGGGCCAGAATTAATGGCAACTCTTTTCCAATCAAATCCAAGAAGTGAAGTGTGAAAGAAAGATGCAAACTAGGAAGTTTTTAACTATCAGAAGTTAGAGTAAGCGGGATGGCAATTAGAGGAATGTAAGCAGTTCGTGGTTCAAGAGCGAAGAAGTTTTAGATAACGTTACGTGGCGAATAGTAGGATTTATACGTGAAGAGATCTATCGAATCAAGGTGCATACCATTGCACTCGAGTCATTGTACGGCTTCATCTAGGTGTTATAATCGTTACTTCAAACTACAGCAAGGTAGCATTGATTATTTAATATTAGTATCGGTGATATTATTGGAATTGAGTTTAGGAGAGTCAGTTATTGATAGTGGTCCGGGTTAGGTTAATTTGTTATTATCTATATATTGTGTGTTGTGTGTTTTCCATCGTAGATTCCCTCACATAAATTATAATTTAATTTGTTAAAGCTTTAAGTTAAAAATCTTAATAAAGCTACATTAAGATTATGTATGATTCTAGTTCTTCCGTTAATCCCACATCTCTCTCTCTATATATATATAGCTCACGCTGATACCCAAAGAGATAATCATCCTAGGGGGGATTAATACACCTTTTTCGTAACATGTAATCCCTAATGGATACATGATAAGTATAGGGCAAGTCCCATTGTAACCTCACGTGGATACATGGCTTTTTTAGGAGTAACCAGTAACACCATACCAACCAGTGTAACACCATAGGAAGTGTTATAAGGTAGATTTACTTTTATTGGGATTGTTTGAAATTACAAAAGTTAAACTAGAAAATGTCAGGGTTACAAAAATTTGAAAAATACCAAAATTAAAATAACGAAACTTTTTGAAATTAATCGAAATGTTCCTTGAAACAAAAAGCTTTTCCACAAGAGTTGTTTAACTGTAGTGTCATTTTTATTCCATTTCTTCAACAGTTTCATCACAAATAGATAAATCCCTATCAGAGTCACTGTCGTAGTCTCGGATACCGGGAAGTACTCCAATTTAGTATCACTTTCATTGAAATCCAACGACGATGTCAAATAGACAAGAAAAAATAAACGACTAAAATTGTTATACTAACTTAAGGTATCCGACTACGTTCGGAACCGTGATTTTCAAAAGCGCATAAATGGATAATTTTCATGATATTTAGTGTCACTCAGATTAGAATATATGCATAAAATTGTTTTAAGGACATTTTGACAATAAAAAATTATTTAAGTACAATATTTTGACAAAAAATTAACATAGAATGACCAATTTTCAAAATATTCTCCTTTTGTGAAAAATGCTTCTATTATTATAATATCTTGCCTGTATATAGCTCAGACCTCTCTACAGAGGCTCAAGTAGAATTTTTGAAATATATAACTTAGAAGTGGGTTTATTCATATTTTACGACAACAGAGGGGAGCAATTTTAAGAAAAAAACGCGAATAATTATTTCAATTATTGGTAACTCTGAAAATAATTTGAATTTTTCAAAAATTCAATTTGAGCCTCTGTAGAGCGGTCTGATCTATATACAGGCAAAATATTATTATAATAGAACCATTTTTCACAAAAGGAGAACATTTGGAAAAAAGATTATTCTAAGTTAAATTTTTTTGCCAAAATATTATATTTAAATATTTTTCTGTCAAAATGTCCTTAAAACAATTTTATGCATTTATTCTAATCTTAGTGACACTAAATATTATGAAAATTATCCATTTATGCGCTTTTTTAAAATCACGGTTCTGAACGTAGTCGGTTACCTTAAGAAAGCGAAATGAAACACAAACGAACATGCGCCTTAGTCAGCGTCAAAGGGAAAAATTAAATGTGCGTCATAACGTCAAGGTCAGTAACCCCAGAGATTGGGATATTTGGGAATACTTGAAAGCATAGTTTGGTATGCAAGGTGTTAAAATTAAAATTATTATTATTATTATTTTAATTAATAAATTACTTTTATAAATACACTGGTGTGCAAAAATTAAGGACGAGACGGTTTTTTCAATATAACTTTGTACAAAAGCTTTCCAAATCAAAACATTTAATACCGTAAGATCCCCAATACGTAAGGACATGTGTAATATGTAAGCAACACTTACTAAAAGAGAAATCATAAGGATAAAAAGAAGCTTGATTGAAAAAGTAGCATGGAGCACAATGCGACCGAAGGCCGAAACATCCATGTGATGGGTGTCCAGCAAGAAACATCCGGACTTTAGTAGGGGATATGATCTCTCCTGACTGCTAGGCAGGTTTCACAGCGTCTGCCCATGCTGAGAACGAGGGTGTCAATGAGTTGTTGAGGCATTGCTGCCCATTCGTCTTGCAGCGCCGATCGAAGCTCCCGAATCGTTACTGGTGGTAAGGTACGAGCTGCCAAACGTCTGCCTAGAAAATCCCATACATGCTCGATGGGATTGAGATCCGGAGATCGTGCCGGCCAATCCATACGTTCAATATCCTCACTCTCTAAGAGCTGTTCGGCAGCTACTGTGCGATGACATGGTGCATTGTCGTCCATGAAAAGGAACTGCAGACCCATAGCGCCTCTAAAAAGACGCACATATGGAAGAAGAATTTCGTTACGATAACGGGTCCCGTTGACTGAACCTGCGTCGAAGATGAGAAGGTCTGTACGACTACCAAGCATGATGCCTCCCCAAACGAGAACACCGCGACCTCCATACCTGTCCCTTTCAATGATGTTCGAGGGATGATTGCGGCTTCCCCGCTCTCTCCAGATGAGTATGCGATGAGAATCGCTACTCAAACTGAATCTGCTCTCATCTGTAAAGAGTACTCATCCCCATTCATTGTCTCTCCAATTCCAGTGTTCCCGGCACCACAGAGAACGCCTTCTCCGATGGGCAGGCGTTAAAGGTACACACCGTACAGGGCGTCGTGCAAACAGACCACCACCGTGCAGTCTTCTGGCCACGGTAAAACGCGATATCGGTCGTCCAGTCGCCTGTGTCGTGTGTCTAGCGATTTCTCCCGCTGTCTGCCGCCTGTTTCTTCTGGCCTGTAAGACAATGAATCAGTCATCTGCGGGTGTGGTTCCTCGTGGACGACCACTACTGAACCCCCGGATAGCTGTTCCTGTAGTTTGAAATTGTCTCCAAAGTCGTGAAACGATGCTGTGGACAATTCCGAACTCTGCAGCCACACTTGTCACACTGCGGCCTTCCTCCAACTTCCCAATGATTCGACCTCGGGTAAAAGCATCCAGATGTCGTTTAACAGATTGATTATTCGCCATTTCTCGCTGAGGCAGCAATTCAGTGTGATTTTCGTGCAATCTCTTTGCCAGAAATACTGATCTTACTACTGCTGTATTGCTCAAGGAACTGGAATCGAATGATTCCTCCGTCCTCTATCTTGTATTGTGGTTGGCTTGGTGTTGCGACTTGGTATTTGATGGTGGGCGGGGTTTCAGAAATAGGATCCAATGGGGTGGTGAAATACTGATCTTACACCGACAACATGCTTTATACTACACAGACACTCCCCCATTACGTCTACCTGCATATCTGCGCATGTGCTACCGTACATCACCTTACTTAATCTCCTGATTGGTCTTTCTGTCCGCTCTGCCTCTTCGTTCAGCTGATATGCTAACTTTTCGACTTCGTCCTTAATTTTTGCACACCAGTGTAGCTTTTAAAATAGTATTTCTTATAAAACTAATTTATGCGGGCTGAGGATTTTCATTTCTTTTCCTAAGTGTTTAATATAATTACTTCCGCAGTTGCAAGGTCAAATAAGTTCCGACAACCGATGAATTAAGGCTTTCATTAATTTATATAAATTAATCTTAAATATGGCTATATATAAGGATTCTACATATTTTACTTTTCTATCTTAAATAATACCATTCCATCCATGCTGATACTGTATAACCTCTTCGATGAAAAAGTTCTTTGAGCAAAAAAAAAAGTCTTTTATTTTGAGTTAACTTTGAATTTCATCGATGCACTTTTCTTAGTGTGAAAATATGATAATTAAGCAGGATTTTATTGCAAATATTTCATAAAAAGAAATCTTGACTTTATTTTATTTTCTGTTTTTAGCATTTGAAATTACAATAAGAAAGAAAAGAAAGAATATTCTGTTGAATTTTGTTAGAAAACGCAAATAGAGAAACGGAAGTATTAAATGTAAGAAAAGTTGAAGGAAAAAAAGATGTGAAAGAATAACTAAGTAAAAATTAATAAGGGATTTTCTATATATAAAAATCAGTGAAGTACCATAAGCAAATGATGCGCAAAAAATTACTATTTTTAATTGATATAGAGATTATTTATTTATTTCATTTCAAAAAGTCAAAATGAATTTCTAAAATCTTTTTTTCTCTTTTCGATTTTTTTCAGTAAGATTTAACTTACAAAAACGTTTATCGTTACGCTCCATTGAGTTTTATGCTTTAAAAATTAAATCTAAAATGAACATTAATGATATTTTATTAAAATTTATGTTGCTGTTGTCTAGTCCAAGTAGTGCTGAGAAATCAAATAGCGCTGAGGGCATCCAAAACGACCCTTGCGATGTCAAAGACTTTTGGTGAATAAAGCAGTTAATGGTCCGTGGGGTTTAGGTTTGTTGTGGAGTTTAGCCAATATGGAAGGGCAATTAAAAATAAGATTTGTTAAAATTTATAAAGTTTTCTAATGAAAGAGTATTGTTTTGTTTATAAGACTTAATTTTTTGCATGTAAAAAAAAAATAATAATAATAATATAATTCTTGTTCATTTCTGAATATTACAAAATCCATGGCCTGTTTAATGAATATACATGCCTTTTATAAAGAAATTGAAAACAAACTTTCAAGAATAAGTTTATTTGGCTATTAGTATAAATGATCTACTGACTTAGTTTCACAGTTACATTTCAAACGTGCAGCTCAGGAACAATAACAATTGTAATAACAATAACAATTACAACTATAATACCAAATTCCAATGATACAAGAGGAAATCACCTTAAGAGTATCTAAAACATACATTTGTTTGATGTTCTTAAATGACCCTGACTTACAGTTGATTATGCTGTAAGTTCAGAAAAGGAATTGTTTACAAAATAAGCTCATAACAAAGGGAATTGCGTACTTTTGGAAATATCAACTGCCGGTGGAATTTAATGAAAAATGGTAATTATTCACATTTTTCTCTGTGTATTGCGACATTCAAAATGACTCATACAAGATACAATGAGCGAATAGTAATTCCGAAACCGCAAATCTTTCTTTATATTCAGTACTTTCCAACCATTAAATTTACCTTGCGCAATTTCTCGTTCCATATTTTATCATGCATCATAATGCACCTGCTCAAACAGAAGAAATTGACTGTAAAAATGTCTTCGTTATAATCTTAAGTTCTTTTGTAAATTATCTCTATGTACTGCGTTTTCAGTAAATGTTTGACCATGATTTCGACACCGCAGGTATGGTTAGTGTTAAAAGGAATCTTTTAAAATTTCTCTGTTTTTCCCCTTCAAAATAACAAAACTTGTATTTAGGTGTGATATAAATGTTTTCAATTTAAAAGAACAATTCTACAAAAATTTTAAGAAGAGAAAATTTAAATTGAAAGTTTAAGCACCTCTATTTTCGAAATTATTTTTAAGATTGTATACAAAAGCTGTTGTTTTCCTTTTCAAGACATTTCGATGGATTTAACAACCTGTGCTGTCGTATGCTGAGAGATACTATTAAATTTAGTTTATCAAGAATGGCATCCTATTAGAGTATTTTCTATAATATTTCTTAATTCATGCAATGAAAATTAAACTTAAGTACATTTTACTGCCCATTAAGAAACTATTAGATCTTTTTAATTTTGAAGATTAGTGAATAAAATAAAGATTCCAATTATCATCTAAGCACATGAAATAAAAATGAAATAAATGACAACAGCACTTTTTCGTTTCAACTGCGCAAGCGACAAGGCTGCCAAAAATTATACAATCGACGCCAAACGGAATATTCCCGCTGGTAAACTTTTGCCATCATATTTTCAAAACAAGTTGCGCTCTTTACTTTTCAGTAACGTATTTATAATACATCAAAAATAGATGAAAAACCAATCAGAAGTAATATTATTATTATTATTATGTGTATATTGTGTGTTGCAGCCAATAAAGCCTGCTTGGCGAGATTTACGCCGGACAAATGGAAAAGTACCTATATTTCTTCCCAATTATAGGTTTGAAAACTTTTGAGAAAAAAGTAAATGAGCAAACTGAAAAAAAAGTATTCAAAATAAAGGAAAAACACGTTATTAACAAAATACAAGACCACTCGTATAAAAACAGAAAAAGTAAAAAAAAATCCAGTTCATATGATTGGTTCTTTATTTTTCCTGTTAACTTCAAAACCTTTTGTTTTTTATTGAAATGACCAATGGACAAGACCAATTTCAGAAATATTGTGTTCACAAAAAATATTTCCATTATTTGGCAGCAGAAAAATATCTATTATTAGCATAAACTTTGTCACATAACGCACCTTAAACATTTCTCATGAGGTTCTTATCTGGATTTCTGAATTTCTATTGCAAAACGTATTTATTTCTTTTCTTAAGAATCATTTTTAGTGAAGTTTAGGTGATGGTAAGAAACATTGTCCTGCTGCAACATCCAATCATGAGCCACCTAATAAAGACTCAAACGGTATCAGATGATTATATCACATCGCTTGATTAATGCAGATTTTGTACGTCTCAGAATTCACAGTAAATTGCACATTCAATCATGAATTAAAAATCCCCGTACCATAACTGCAATACTCCTCCAATCCGTTACAAGAAGCATTATTTCAGTTGCTTCTTGAAACCTCATTCCAATAATTTTTTGAAATCATTAGAACCTTCAAGGTTAAATTTCTTTTCATCAGAAAATATAATTTGTTTTCACTCATCGTTCCATGATTTGACAATTTTACTTTATTTCAGTCTTTAGTCTGGATGATATTTCAATAAATTTGGTGTTGTCTTCTATTTTATATAGCTTGTGCATTAGTGTTTGATATAATACTCTTCAAATAGGTGACACGTGAAGTTGGAACGTTCCGGAATTTCACGAGCTGAAATATTTTTATTTAATTGGTTGCTGAAAATTTGTCGATCGTCCCGCTCTGTGAAAATCCTCTTTTCTTTCAAATCCCTTTATTTTGTTTAAATCATTGTTTTTAATTATGATATTGTGAATGACAGTTTTAGAACACTTCCTACACTAACCTAGCTACTTCTCCCTCTCAAATTTACCATTGTTCTTATAAAATTAAATTTTTCTCGTTTCTCACTCACTCAGCCAACTCTTTAACCTACAACATGTTCTAATAAATCGTGGATAACACAATCAAATCAGTACATTTTCTTATCAGGTAATGTTTTCACAAATAACTAGCGTATACGTTTTATGATGATTTTGATGTGATGTATAACATGTTAATTTTCTCTAGTATAGTCTTGTAATTTCTTAAGATGTACCTTATTAATTTTTTAGAAGAATGAATAGATTTTAATAAAATTTATGTGAAATTTTAAAGTTTCAAACAGTACAGAAAGTTAACTTTATAGATTCATACGCTAAAAAGTTTCTAATTGTGTGTGTGTATCTTTCTTTTCATAAAAAAATACATCAATTCATTTAGTGGATTTTAACTTGCTTTTTGTTTTAAATTTTAAAAAAAGTGGTGATGAAATTCCATTGTCATATTGTTTGGCAACGAATTTGAGGGAAATAAGTAAAATATAATATTTTCAATCACGAAAGAATGTTGTACTTGGTGAAAGCCTGCTTTTTTGTGTGTGAAAAATCCGTCAGCAGTTAATATATTTAGTATAATTTCTTTTAAGATTATCACACAATTTCTATCTTAAAACAAAAGGTTAAACATTATAGAATGTTTCAGACCTATTGTGTATATATAAAATATTGTAAATGCAGATACCTAAAATGGAGTAAATATATTAATAAGTAAATAACTAAAATACAATTTTCCCATTTCACTTTATTTTTTCGTTTTATTATTTCACATTCTAACAAAATGCAATTCTTTATTGTGTGTTCCATGTAATATTTACAACAATAGTATTCAAAGTTATTTGCAACACTTTTCTTGTAAGCATTTTATATGATTCACCAAAATGATAATTATAAATAAAAATATTTAAGGAATTTTATACTTTAGTGGAAATATTTATTCTTTATTTTTATAGTTGAATACATAAAGCAGATTAAAAAAATAAAATCCCATCATCATTATGAATGCTCAGTTTCCGCATTCATGCACCATCAAAAGAAGGAATTCGTTTTTCTTTGAAATTTAGTGCATATATCAATGCTTCTTTTTTGGGACGGTAGAATGGAATCAGTAAATATTTTTGTCTGTGTGTGAGTGGGAAACAAGGGGCTTTTCTTTCATTCTTGATTTATGTCTGAAATCATAAGCATTTATTGCGAAATTGATTTAAAAAAATGGCTATGTATGTTTGTTAATATATATTTTTATTTGCTTTCTTGTTTTGCATAAAACCAAACGATAATGATTCAAATTTTTTGCAGCAATACTAATATTAAAATATAAAGAAACTAGGGACTAAAAATTACGAAATGGGTTTTCAAAGGCAAATTACTTTTTAAAGTACAGTGAAAAGTTTTTTATTAATATTTTTTAAATCTTTTTCATTTCTATTGTGAAGCAAACATCATTTTCTACTGATGAAGTAACATACTGATATGGGCTTACGTAACACAAGTTTTCGTTATCATAAAATCAATCAATCAATCAAAATAACTAAAACCGACAAAAAAAAATGTGTTTAAAATTTAAGAATATGTTGCATATGTACATTAATTCTACTTGAATTGAAGAACTTTCAAAAATTAAACTTATTTCGGAAAGATAAATTCAAGTACAACATAAATTTTCATTAAAAAAATACAAATAACCAAAGGCTTTATAGTTATAACCTTCCTTTGAATAATTATAAGCTTTCTTTCACTATACTTATCGCATTTTTTTGTGTCAATCTGTGAAAGATCAAATAACCTAAGATATATCTGGAAATGTTTAATTTTTATTTCATTTACAGGTAATTTATTTTTAATTTATGAAATAATATATGAAATGACCTCCTTGTTCAACAAAGAAATAAGTTGTACTTTTATGTTGGAAAATATTTGGAAACAGTATCTCTACTTACAGAAATCACCATAAATAATTAAACAATGTAATTTTTCCATTTTTAATTATTTTGTTTTTGAGATGTTTTACTAACACAAATTGTTTTAAAATTGTTTCCTGATTATAAACTGAATTAGCTTTAAATTACTTATAGAAATACTACATTTTTCTCGAGTATTAGAGGAATAAGAAAATATAAATCTCGTTTAAAAATATATCTTAATTTTAAAGTTAAGGCATTTCTAAGAATATGCATGAAACTATTGCAGTATCACAGAAAAGTTTTACATGTTAATCTTTAAACCTGAAAAAAGAGATTTGTATTTTAAGTTGAAAAATTCCATTCCTTTATTTTATGCTAATTATAAAATATTAATCAAGGTACATAATATTCAGCCCTTTCCAATTTTTCCTTGATTTCCTTAGTATTAAAGATTTTTCAATTATACGAATCCTAGAATGAAATCATCGTTTCGAATTTCAAAAACTGTGAGTATTGTCTCAATTTTAGTAAAAAAATCTTAAAAACATTTAAGCACTTTTATATTTACAAATATTGAAATACCAAGAAATCGTTGAAAACAGTTTTCGATTTGACACAGAAACACAGATTCCCGTGTGTAGAATTATTTCCTGGTGACTTTTTCATAAGATATTTAATAATTTGGAACCTCCTCATACTTATTCTTTATGTTAGAATTAATTTCAGGAATTAATGAGAAACGATAAATACAGTCAAACCTCTATATAACGAACATCTATACTGCGAATTTTTCGGTATACTGAACCTTTTTCCTGGAACCTTGAACATTTCACAATTTGCTTCGTAAAATAACCTCTCTATAGCGAAGTACATTTTCTATATAACAAGCTTTTTCTTTTGTGATTCAATTTTTTCTCTCCTATATATTGAAAGTTTTTATGAACATTTCAAGTTATTCTCTCTTTAGCACGTTTTATGGAGGTCATAAATCTTGAACCAGTTTTATTAGATCCTAACTCGCCGAAAACAATAGAGTTCTGGATGTTTCATCCAAGAAGTGTAATCTTTAACCTCTCATCGTCCAGTTCACTGGAAACATCTTCGATATCCTCTTTCACCATCATTAGAGTTGTCCCGTGTTCCAGCATTCTAGTTGTAAAATAGTGTATGTTTAATATTACTTGTATTTTTTAAATTAGAAAGCGTCCTTAAAATTCGTTAATTTTTATATAAAATTATTTTTTTAATATTGAAAATCCACTCTTTTTACTTCAACATTATTTTTACTTGCTTTCCTTGCAGTTTTTCTTTTCGTTTTTTATGGATAAGATACATAAAATAAACATATATTAATTTTGAAAAAAAGGTGTGTACAATTACTTTTTTCATGTGAATTTAAAATTTGTTTTATGAGGCTTATAAAGTACACTGCTCAAAACAATTAGGGGAGCAAGCAAAAAAGTGAAGAAAACCGTGTGAGACAGCCACGTATTGGCATACAATGCATAGTACACGCGTACCAATGCGCAATACAGAAAAAAGGTGTAAAAAAATTTGGAATTAAGCTTTAATTCTTTGAATATAGGGAAAAAACATGAAAAGATGATTTAGGGCAACAATTTGGTTACATGTAAACGATAAAAAAAAGGTACTGTTCAGACATGATGCATGAGTTTTAATAGGGCGTGTGGTCTCCTCAAATAGCTAAGACTGCTGCACACCTGTTTGCCATGGATGCGATGAGGTTATCGATCAGACTTTGGGGAATACTGTTCCACTCCTCAAGAAGTGCAATCTCCAAGTCTCGAACAGTAGCAGGCGGCCTTGGTCGCGCAGCAATGCGTCGTCCGAGCATATCCCAAACATGCTCGATTGGATTCAGGTCAGGAGAGCACGCTGGCCATTACATACGCTGTATTGTTTCAGCTTCAAGCATGTTCTCCACCAGACGAGCTCTATGCGGTCGGGCATTATCATCCTGGAAAACAAAGGAATCTCCAATGGCTACAGCGTAAGGGATGACATAAGGTCGAAGTATCTCGTCTGCATACCTTCGGCCCGTCAAAGTGCCATTCCGAATGATATGCAGGTCCGTACGTCCGCCTATGCTGATTCCACCTCATACCATCCAACCAGCTCTTCTGTATTGTGATCTTTCACGAACGAATGCGGGGTTATTTCGAGTGCCCCTGTCCCTCCATACAAGAACACGTCGGGTGTCACTCTCTAGACTGAATTGGGACTCGTCTGTAAACAGCACTTGGCTCCAATCATGTTGCTTCCAATCTTGATGTTCAGCAGCCCATCTTCTTCGGGCCGCACGGTGGTGTGGGGTCAACGGAATGCAGACCATTGGCCTACGTGCAAAGAGCCCTCCCTCATGAAGCCGATTACGTGCTGTTTGGCTCGACACCCTTCGTCCTGTTGCCAAGAGCAACTGTCTTTGCAGCTGCGTAGCATTCTCTGTTCTGTTTCGACGGGCTGTTAACTGTATATACCGGTCATAACTTGATGTAGTGGCACGTGGCCGACCTGCCCCTGGTCGACGTCTAACATTTCCTGTTTCTTTGAATCGATTCCACATCCTTGCAACAACACTTCTGGCGACTCCAACAGTGTCCGTGACACTACGTTGTGTTTGCCCGGATTCCAGTCTGCCTATAACACGCCATGCCATGGATTCCGGTAAATCACGTTGTTCAGACATTCTCAAGTAACCTTGCCTCAAAAAAAAAAAAAAAAAATACTGCGCAATCGAATTTCACAGTTACGGCAATAAAACAGACGTTTTTGCAACATCCCGATTTCTGCCCTTATCTCCTTTTTCTCGTTTTTGACGTCATGAACTTTGATTTGCATATAAAGTTTTCTTTTTCCGTTTCCTGGTAGTCTTTACATTACGGATGATTCATTTTATGTTACTTATTGGTATACATCTTTGCTTACTTTTGTTAAAATCATGTGCTCCCCTAATTGTTTTGAGCAGTGTATATTAAAAGATGAACTTCCACATAGCGAATTTTTCATATAACGAACTTTTTTCCGGGATTTAGTGACTTCGTTATATAGAGGTGCGACTGTAATTGAATATATATAATATAGTCTGCAATTTTTTAAAATAATTACATATAATTTAGTTTTGTCGTTATTTAAATTAATTACCAAAGTAGCTCAATTCTTTTGTAAATATGTCACCTCATACTACTCCAAAAATCTTTGCTTAAATACACACACTTAGCATCTTAGAAAACATATCATTTTCCTGTTTTCTTTACTTATATTCCTACATATTACCCTATTGTTTAGGCACCAGGAATCCACTGTGATAAATCCCTTCAAAATAGGTTACTTCTTACAACCCATATGTTGCAAAATAATAAATCTACTCATAATATGCTCCACTAATCCTAACACATTCTTGTTAGAAACCGTTTGTGTGTTTTTACCAACAATAACTACCTAACTGGGGCACCAACGGAAGAGCCACCTCATTCAGGTTCATTTATTTTGATTCATTGAGCTGCAACGAAGAACATCTCCGCTATAATCAAGTTCAGATTGAAAATGGCAACTTCCGGAACTCCTAAAATGCGTCTTGCGCTGCTCTTAATGACTCGTCACCGGCGATATTTGGAACAAGAGGTTGCCTTTTTCTTTTTTTCTAATGGTTACTGAGAACAATCTGAAGGCACTTAGTGGTTGTCAGTGTCAATTTACAGTTTTTTAAGCACGCGCTCCTGCATGAAAGTTTCCCAGCGTGTGGGAAAAGAGCTGTTATAAGGCCATGTAAAGTGGGAAAGGATACTTAGAGATGCCTTTTTTTTTTCTCTTTTAATGGCTTTGATAAAATTTACTTACGTTAGATGTTATTTATATTGAATGGTAGTTGTATCATCTCTTTTTCTGTTTTTATGCTTTAATTTCCTGTAAGGCTCGTGTTTTAACAGTGTTCTAGTTCGTTGAAGTAGAGTTATGTCAGTTTACCAAAGTCGCGCATTTGTCCTATTTAGTATTTGCCTTGATGCGCTTTGAATTTATCTTATGCGTAGTAGCACTTGCAAAAAAAGTGTTTTTTTTTAATTTACGCAAATTGTATTTTCCCCCTTTTTTTCTGAACGGTTGTGAAATTTCAAGATTCCAAAATATTTTTCCCCCTTTTTTTTCTGAACGGTTGTGAAATTTCAAGATTCCAAAATATTTTTCCTCCTTTTTTTCTGAACGGTTGTGAAATTTCAAGATTCCAAAATATTTTCCCCCCTTTTTTTTCTGAACGGTTGTGAAATTTCAAGATTCCAAAATATTTTTACCCCTTTTTTTTTTCTGAACGGTTGTGAAATTTCAAGATTCCAAAATATTTTTACCCCTTTTTTTTTCTGAACGGTTGTGAAATTTCAAGATTCCAAAATATTTTTACCCCTTTTTTTTTTCTGAACGGTTGTGAAATTTCAAGATTCCCAAATATTTTTACCCCTTTTTTTTCTGAACGATTGTGAAATTTCAAGATTCCAAAATATTTTTACCCCTTTTTTTTTCTGAACGATTGTGAAATTTCAAGATTCCAAAATATTTTTACCCCTTTTTTTTTTTCTGAACGGTTGTGAAATTTCAAGATTCCAAAATATTTTTACCCCTTTTTTTTCTGAACGGTTGTGAAATTTCAAGATTCCAAAATATTTTTAACCCTTTTTTTCTGAACGGTTGTGAAAGTTCAAGATTACAAAATATTTTTACCTCTTGGACATTCCAAAATTATCCGATTTTTTCAATCTTTCGGGCTCATAATAAGAGTATTTCATTTTCTGTAATCCGTCTAAAATTGCTTCAAAAGTCGAAAATTATCCTGATTTTCAGAAATATTTCTATGAACACACAATGGAAGAATGTTAGAAAATAAGGCATAAAATGAAAAATTTGCGTGTTCCGTTAGAAAATGATTCGCGCGAACAAAAGTGTCATGGCAAAATAAGGAGATAATTATCGATTTGAATTTATTAAAAAGTAACATGGACTCAGAGATGGTAAAAATGTTGATGGCTCATTATAGTATTTCTTATGCAGTCACATATCACGCATTTGCCATAGGTATCTATCTATGAAATGGAATATTTTCATCTTAACTTCAAAAAACTCTATTAGAAGTAAATAGATTTCCAATGCTTTTCTTTTTGAATTTAGGTATTTCATGAAGTGATAATGTATGACTGCTGTATCGTTCTTAACTTTACTATTAAAAAAGAATATCTAAAAAGAATGCTTAGACAATCAATAAAAAATACACATGCATTTCTCAAATATAACTTAAGAATTTTTAACAAAACTGTTTTCTTGAAAATGACTTCAGACTTTTTTTCTGATTCTCATTTTTTTTCTTCTGTATGCTTTTCCCGAAAATAATTTTTTTATATACCTACTACGTATACAAACTATTATTTAAAATTTGATTGCATTTCCTGCAGGTT
The DNA here is from genome assembly GCA_019973935.1 of Trichonephila clavipes. Lineage (NCBI taxonomy): Eukaryota > Metazoa > Arthropoda > Arachnida > Araneae > Nephilidae > Trichonephila > Trichonephila clavipes. Next base: position 475,849 of record BMAU01003312.1, on the reverse strand, counting down.
TAATGAACGCCTATGAACATTATGAAGTAGTATGGGTTCTTATTATTAAACAAGCAATGTTACTTTATTTGTTTAATTTATAGGAACTAACCAAGAAAATTTTTGTGAAAATTGTTCATTATTATATTTTAGCAATATATATATATATATATATATATATATATATATATATATATATATATATATATATATATATATATATATATATATATATAAGAATATTTTTTGTTTGTTTAATTTAATATTTGTAAGAATTATTAAGATCAGTATAGTTACGAGAAAAACAATTACTAAGGTCAATAAATGTATATGCAATGCTCTTGTGTAACGTAAACAACAGCAAAAATTGAGTAAGCAAAAATGAATTATCCTCAATGCCACCACATTCTTTCTTAAAATATTCATTAATTTACCTCAGTGGCGCAACAGCCTATGAAAACCAATGCCTACTGTGTCCAACTCAGTTCACGCGACCTTAGGCCCTGAGGTGCATGAGCAGATGTTCCGGTCAGGTGGTCAGTTTGACGTGAACCTCCAGTGTTAAGTCACCAAGCAAGCTCGATACTTTTTTATCGACCCACTGAAGGCATGAAAGGCTGAATCAACCTTGCCCAGGCCGAGGTTTTGAATTTCGGACCTGTAGTGTGGAACTACAGGTATGCACTAACAACTCAGCTACTGGGTTTAAAATATTCATTACATATGAAAAAAAGAGCTGCGGATTTCAAATCGATTCTCTTTTTTGACAATCAATATTCATTAGCAAAAAGTAGGTTTTTAATATGTTTACCATATTTGAAGGCAATGCACGTTATTTTTAAGTGGTAGTATGAAATCTATTAGAACTAGAGCCTTTGAAATTTCGGTGGATTGTTTTTAAGAAAATTCATGTTTTTTTTTCTTATTAATTAAATTTCTTTTAAAGATAGTATGATAGACACAAAACCTTTAGTTTTCAATTTTAATATGCGGCATTATTTTTTAAAAAGTTCATTTTTCTAAATTTACCAAGAATTTTATAGAATCACGAGAAGAAATATATATTGTTTTTTTACCTTTGAGAAGGCCCGTGTATTTAGTACATTTTCGAATAAAGCGTGCTTCAATTTTCTGTCTCAAGTGTTTTCAGTGATCATCCAATTTACTTTTAAGTACTTTATAAATATTTGTAATTCGTAAAACTGTTAATTTTAGCATGCAGTTGATGAAAGTTACAGACATTTTTAGAAGCATTCAGAATTTTGGTTTCTTACCTATTTATTTATTCTATGTCAACAAATGAAACTGTTTACACTTTTTTCGTGCTGCCATCTATGAGTTAGTATCGAAATGAATAAGTGATTAAAATTATTCTACTTTGTCTATATACTGATTTGAATAATCACACTACTTCAGAAGAGACAATACTTAAAAATATCATTTCTTTAAAGTATAATATATTTATAGCACTAGTTTTGGAAGGGAATATGAGTTTTTTTTTTTTAAGTACTGTAGGGCGTCAGAAAAAAAAACGCGTCATTAATAAACTCTATACACGCGAAAAACCTTTTGAAGTGAACATTTCATGAAATGTGTTAGTAATTTTCTTTTAATTACAAGACTTTAATATTAAAAGCAATATATGCAATTTTAAAATGGTTTTGAGATTTTGCAAGAGAATTACTTTCAGTAAAATTATAAATTTTAATTAAATTATTTTCCTTCTTAAATCATCACCAATTTCTAATAGGGATAATAATATCCTTTCAGTCATGATTGATAGAAAAAACAATTCTTAACAAAAAATGGTTTAAAGGAAGAGGGGATGCGAAGACCGTTTAGAGATCTTACTTCTGAAAAAACGCAAATAGTTTGAAATTTTTCTTTACAAAATTTGAATTTGAAACAAATGTTTCGAATATTTTTGAACCGTTTAACAGGTCTATTTTTTCTTGGAAACAAAAATAACCAACTTATTTAATCTTGTAAACTTTCCATTTAGATTAACGCTACTTTTGGAGAATTAGATTAATATTTTAGTATAAAAACAAGTAACGATAAATATTTTGAGTTTGAATGTGAATTTAAAATTTTGATACCATTTTCAGCATAGAATATTTTTACTAATAAAATGAAAATATTTTTAGGTTATAAAATAATTCTACTTAGTGCGATGCGTGAATGACATAAAAAGAAATGTTTAATAGTAATTTTCATCACGAAAGACGATTTCATACGTAAAATGTGAGAAAATGATAATGTCTCATGATTATGATGATCTAACATCATTTTCTTATTAATCCTTACGTATCCTTCCGATTCGAAAAAGATTTAAGGGAAATTCCACGCCAAACAAAAGTTTTTAAGCAACCAAATGTAGTTAAATGAAGCATTTATTTTCTAAAGGAAAGCATGAAACAATGCCTTTAGAAGAAAGCATTAAATTAGCAATCGTTTCATCATACACTAAATTTTTTTATATTGTTGATTCTTTTTTAGCAAATAACTATGAGATTTAAAATAATGGACAATAATATGCATTTGCAATAAAACCGTGTCCTTCAGCACGTTATGTGAACAAATTAAAAATTTCACGAAATTATTTTTCACTATTTTTTCAATTCCTACTATTAACTCCCACTCTCTCTCTCTCTCTATATATATACATTTATTTATTTATTTATTTGTTTGTTTGTTTATTTATTTATCTTGGGGGAATGTTCAATCGCTTATAAAATACATTTTAAAACGCTCAATTGAGCTGAAATTTTGATAGACGTGATTATTTTGGATGACAATACTATAATTTAATTATAATTAATAAGAATTAATTGTTTAAAACTAATTATTTAAAGAATTACAGATACAGCCACGTTGGCAATTTAGCGACCTTTTTGGCTACTTGTGTCAAAATTTGAAAAGGTTTTTTTTTTCTCACGTTTTAAAGCATTCAGTTGAATTGAAATTTTATAGACACGATTGTTTTGGATGACGATACAATACTTTAATGATAATTAATAACAATTAATTACAACTTAATGTTGTGATTCTGTCATATGTGTATACATTTTTATATTAATTGTAACTATTTAATAAAAAGTAGCTAAAATAAAATTCTTCTTTGATCTAAGCAGGAATTGACTTAATTTTTTTTATATTACTTGTTTATTTGGATTTCAAAATGAAAAAAAAAATTAATAAAAGTAAAATAAACTCTCTCATCTGCATTTTACTAGAAGCTGCTTAGCAAAAATTTCAAAAATCCTAAAAATTTATCTATATATTTTTATGTTTTTTAAGTTTACATTATTTTACAGATTAAAACGCTACATTTTTACAGAAAGTTTACTTTTTACACAAATCATTTCTATCTTATAATAAATAATATATGTATAATACAGAAAATTTTCAAAATTATTTATATATATTTTTTTATTTCTAATATTCCCTATTATAATCACTCAAATTGAAAAATATGACAAAACTTGAGCTTTGTAAATATTTAAATGTATTTGAAATTCAGTTCTTCTTTAGTCAGTTTGTATTTAATGTTTAGAAATTATTTTGAATATTATTTATTTCTAAAATGGTTAGGTATTATAATAATTTAATTTATTTAAATTATTTTTAACATTTATTCTAAGTGTGAAGTTCTTTTTCAATTCCTACTATTAGTTCACATTCTTTCTTTGTATATATATATTTATATAAAACATGCAATCTTATGTTATAAGGCCAGGAACTTGTTATTGTACTACTGAGGGCTAATATTTCCTACTATCTTGACTAGTTATAATTAGGTTTTATAGCTATTTGTATATGTTTATGGATTATACATATATATGCGTGTGTGTGTATGTATATCTTACAAACTTCATTTTTTTCGGTTTTGTTTGATTAATGTTCATCTCTTATTAGAAGAGAATTTACACTATATATATGTGTGTGTGTGTATCTTGTTCGAATTTTCATTCGTTTATAAAATACTATTTATTTTTTTCACTCGAGTTCAAATACAGTTTCATAAACTTGCAGTGGAGGAAGGATACTTGATGTTAATACAGTTTTTTCAAATATTAATGCATTGATTAAATGTAACTAATGAATAAATAGTAACAAAAAACAAAATAATTTAACATCATATATAAGGAGGAATGTCGCACGATGTGTCCCTGTAGAGCAATGGATAGCGCGTTGGACATCTATTTCGAAGGTCGTGAGTTCTATTCCCACCTGGCATGCCGTAATTACTGAGAATGTGAGTTCTTCTTTACTATACTATTCTTTTGGAACAATTAAATTTAATTAATGAATAAATAGTAATAAACAAAAATATATAATACTCCAACACTCTAAATTGAAAGGAAAATGGTAAATAGCAAGGAAAATCACTTTCTATTTTGCCATTTAATATTGTGATTCTGTCATATATATAAATATATTTCTATATTAATTGTAATTATTTATTTAAAAGTAACTAAAATAAAAATTTTCTCTGTTCACCTAAGTAGGAATTGACTTAAAGAAATTTCTTTTACATTACTTGTGTAATTCCACCTTGTTTAAAGCTTATAGAGATGAAACCAACAACCTACTAAAAATAATTTTAAAATTTTTCTCTGGAATTTGCAAAAAGCTACTTTTATTTATTTTAAAATTTTCCTTTTTACAAAATATTGATTTTAAGCTATGAAAAATATTTACATAATGAACTACCCCTTTTTCACTCATTATAAAACCAAACTCTCGATAGCGATTGGTAAAAATGAATAGAAATTAACTAAATTTAAGTAGTACAAATAATCAAAGCAATTGAATACACAAAATAATTACAATGAATCCACTACTTAATAGTACTTTGAATGAGAGACCGTTTAGCCTAAATTTGCAGTTTAGAGACGAACACATCATGATGACTATTTAATGATGCTCTTTTTGTTGAATTTTTTAATAAAATCAGTTAAGGGTATTTTTTTTAACTAAAATTACTGAAGCGCATCAATTTCAAACGTTTTCAAACATATCAGTACTTGGAAGTGAAACTTCGTGGTATGTTAGTCGCTGGCCTTCTGCACCTAAGGTTGGCGGATCCACCCCCCGGCCAAAGTTAGAGGATTTTCATGATGCAGAGAATCGACAGCGTCCATGTCATATGAATATGCGGCATGTAAAAAATCCCTTGAATGCCCGTTTGGCTTAGGTGCTCTTGGCAAAATTAAGTTCCTAAATGGAATTTCGCATCGTCAGAGCTCAGGTGCCTCCCTCGGGGGAGGAAACTGGGCGTCAAAATTACTTGCGGCAATTGGTATTGCCTATATGGAACCGCACTGAAAAGGGAAACCAGCTCCTGGGGAATATACTAGGTCTGTAAAGGTAAAAATACCAATCCGCAGCCCTATTAGAGGAAAAAATATAATAATTTTCTAATATTATATAACAGTATACTTTTTTAGTTTTCCGTTTTGTAGTATACTTACTCCTCTAATTAACGAAATGTTGAACAGAAAATTGAAAGTTTGAATTGATGTCTCTATACGAGTTTATAAAGCATGAATACCTTCGCAATTGAGCCATCATCTGAACCAAAAAGCCTGTTAAGACAAGCTCAGCTAATAACGCGACAAGAGTATTTAAATTTCCGTACAGTATCAACTGTAATCTCATTTTTTTAAAAGTTTTTCAAGTAACATTTTTTTTTCTTTTTCGAGTTTCAAATAACGTCTTTTGTTGCAATGTAATAATTGTGAAGAATTATAATCTGAAAATATCCTCCAAAATTCATTTAAATTGACGACTAAATCATTTTTCTCAAAACATGAGATACATTTCTCTTCTTCAAGAAAAAAAATAAATAAAACGTAGTAGTTATTTTCCCCATTCTGTTATTCATAAAGTATTTGTTATCACCAAACATTTATCTTCTTGTCATCGCGCTATTCTTAGGCGCATGCAGCGAAATACAAACCTTTTTCCCTTTTGCAATACTTCTACTTTCTTTATTTATCGATATTATCGCCAAAACGCCAAACGTGAACAACCGAATTGAGATAGAAAAGGAAAACGTGTCTTACATTTGACATTTTGGATGGAGATATACGAATGAACTATTACAATTCTTTCGCTTCGTGATATCTTACAAATGTTGCGCAGAAAGATGAGAGACGTAATTATAAATTAATGAAAAACCTTGAGATGTTTCTTTGTCCGATAAGAATTTCCTCAAGGATACTATTTTGATGGTATCGTCGTATAATTCGGGTGGGAAGACTCGATATAAGATACTCGTATTGTGAATATACACCATCCTTACGGCAGCTATGTCTTTTCGGGATCTCTATTTCTGCACTGCTACTAATAACGTAATATTCGCAAATAAATAAATAAAAAAACAGATACATTACATGCTAAGATTGATCGAGGTATGATTAAAACAAAAAAAAATTCTTTGAAGGGAACAGAGGCGTAGCTACTGCCGTATCAATGACACGGGGCCCCCACACTTCAGGAGCCCCAGAATTCATAAGAAAAATCGTAAAATAGTAAGGTGCCCTAGAAAAGGACCCCAACGAATCTTGATACAAGTTTTAACATTTCAAAATTTGGTGGAACACTGACAATAAAATAAGTTTAAATTAATTTTACTTTTCTGTAATAGTTGCACTTGTCATTGAGGGGTGCTATTGCCATATAAGGTTGGATTTTTACCTGTTGGTCCGCGGAAGGTATTTTATTTCCCTTTAACCACCAACTAGAAAACCAGTGGAGGCATTCCCCTATCCACCACCTGGGGACGCGCTTTTTAGGGGTTACAGCCCCCTTCCCTTCCCGGAGCTTAATCTTGACCGCGTTGTCACCACTACCATCAGCAGATTGAAGACGGGGCGCATGAGAGACATGAAGATCATGCCCGACGACTCTAGAACCTACACAGAATGCAGGCACTGCCCGGGAGTTCAGCTGGATCCGGGGCATCTCTTCAATTGCATCTCTGTTGCCTCGACCCTCTTCAACATAGACCCCAACTGATATGACATGACAACCCCATGACATTCTTTATACCGGTAAGGTCGGTGATGTGGCCAGAACTGTGCTGTATGCCTTTGGCCACATTTGACTTTTTTTATTCTGCACTTGTCATACGACAACAACTTATCTGTAAAACACTATGTAAAATAGTTTGTGATAATAACTTTCTATGTAAAATAAAATATATATGCAGTGGTGTAACTGAGAACATTTGGTTTCCCTTGCAAAGTCAGGTTTTGCCCCTCCCCCAAGTTGCATTTTACTAAGGGTAGGTACTTGACTACAGTCAGGCTTTAGGCCCCCTAGAACCCTGGGCCTCTCTCGATGCGGGGGTATACGTTATACCTTTGTATATATGACAAAGACAACAAAATGTTTGTTGAGTAGCTAATTACAAATTAATTATAAGAATTCATTTAATGGAAAATGTAAGCTTCATGTTTTCTGATAATTTCGTTTATATTTGGTCGCAAAAATGATTATGCCATTCTCATTGCATTATCTACATTTGAAAAAAAAATCAATCTTTTTTTTTCCTTTCTTTTTTTTTCATTTTTATATTTGTTAATGCTGAAAATTTGAATTTGCTCAAATAAGATGTTGTAACAATATTTTAAAAGCTTTTCTTAGGTTATCTGTAATAGTCGCCTGTAGTTTTAATCTCAAATGTGAATTAATTGACTATTCTAATGTTTTGAATTTAAATTTCGGTTATTGCAGAGCGAAATTATATATATATATATATATATATAGTTTTTCCTCTTCATTCAAAGTTAATTAATGCATAGATATATCCGTTATGACAAATGGATTACAAACCCAATCAAATTTGTTATCTCCATCTATCCACGAAAGGATAAGTAAAATGAACCACGAATACCCTTAGTTAATTTCTATATAAAACAGCCGAATGATTCGGTTTGGAATTTTAATTTTTTCTCAGAGTATAACTAATAATTTTTTTTAAAAAAATTGGTGACACACTTCAAAATTTTTGCGGCTCACAAAAGTGCCACAGTGGTTGATAATAATTGGAATAGAGCTTTAAAATTTCTTTTTATCTCTATGTAGGAAATAGTTCTCGAAATTTTGACACAAATCTTCTTAAAATCGGACAACATAATTAAACACAGTGTAACGCGATAAGAAAATTAATTAATTAATGCATATGGTGTCTGCATTAATTAGATAATGTGTACATAAGAGGCATTGGCGCAAATACGTTTTGATAATTGTTTGCACTGATCGGTTCAACAAAATTAATGAAAAGATCCACTTTGGTTGAATTGCTTGGAATAGCTTGTTCCGCTTTGCTTGAATTGCTTGCTCCACTTTGCTTGAAATTGTTTTCAATGAATTCATCTCATTATATGAGTGTATTTTTTATTTTTTTAAGTCATAGGGGTATGGTAGCCGAATTGCTATGTTCAAGAATTCGTCACCAAATTGTTGCTGTCGTGTCGTGTGTTCTGGTCCTGGTGCCACTGAAGATTCGCCATGTACTTGATGGTGAAGGCTGATGTACATTCAGTCTGTCTAGCCTTAAAGTTCTCATGTTAATTTGATGTGGAAGTTTAGAGAATAGGGTGCCAGTTCAAGTGTAGTGCCCATTGTTTTGCGAAAAACAGAATAAGATGGATTTATTGCACAATTATTTCCTTGTTGTAGTTTAAAAATAAAAAAGATAAATCGCAGCGTATTTTTATTTCACAATTTCTACACATTATTTGAATTGAAACTTTAAATTATTTTATTGCAATACTGAAGCGTAGGAACGTATTGTGAAAATTGTATGTTATTCAATTATCACTAAATGCTAACATAAAAAAAATCGCAAATGCGTATGAATCTGTTTTGAAAGTGCAATTTATGAGTATAAAATGTATTATGATTTAATAATTGACAGTTTATAATACTTAAAACTACCTTTTTCTTCCCCACAGATTAAATCATCTGCCATAAAGCCAGCCCATTCCGAAGTAACACCATTGTACAACTTCCAAAAACCATCCAGTTACCCGGATGGAAGGAATTGATATCTTAACGAACTTTACTGACACTAACGCCACAGGCTTAAACAATGCAACTTACAATGCCACTGATATTCAGGACATTGAGACTTTTACTATCATTAACGAAGATCAAAATCTGACGACCGGGAAGGAATTCATCAACCAGACAGTTCAAGAAGTGCCGTTTTACCTCAAGTTCCGTGATGAACCATGGGTCATTCCATTAGTCGCATTAGCACTTTTTAACGTAGCCTGCATTCTGATATTTGAAATCTACGTCTTGTACAAATCTTGTGGAGGACGAAGACATCTTTTTCTGGGGCAGGTCCTTTTGTTGGGTCTCTTTTTGTGCTCTGTTCTTGGACTTTTGTACGTTCCAGAGCCACATTGGCTATTTTGTGGAATTACTCGTGCTGGTGTTGGAATAGCATATTCTATTGTCTTCGGGACACTTTTGGTGAAATGCATTTTTCTGTTAAAAATACATGATGGCGTTTATTTCAATGCGTCATTTCAAGCACTTCTGTTGTTTTTCATAGTAGCTGTAGAGGTAAGTAGGATTTAAATTGGCTATGCTTGTTGATGAGATAAAGCTTTTAGCTATTTTTATTATAATGATTTCTTTATGCCGATGTACATAATGCATGATATTAAAATAAAAACTAAAACATCTAGATTTGGAACTTAAAAATGAGCAAGCAAACAGCTGAAAAACAATTTTCAATAGAACTGAGCCTTTTGTTAAGTTCGAATTCTCATATTTATTGACATGACTTAACAAAATCCTAAAGTAAAATTTCTGCATCGTTAATTATGATACATCTTATTTCAGGTATCAAAATTCCTATTGGTATACATCTCCTTAACAATATGACACAGAATACTGCGAAATCATTACATCTCCCTTTTGAAATCTATGTTACCAGGTCGAGAAGAAATTTCCTGCATATAGATAGATACATTGATATTTTAGGACGTATAACTTATTTAAACCATAATACTTTAAGAAAAATACTGATAATTTAGTATGGATTATAATTTTTAAAATTTTTTATAATTGTACATATTTTTCCAAAAAGGAAGGAAAAATTAAAAATTTTATATATGTTATGAGTGTGGGCGTACGCGTGTGTGTAAGCAATATAGCGTTTAGCAGGAATAACATAAAAACAAGCTATAAAAAGTCTTTTTTAAAATAATAATAATCTACTCCATTTTTTCGTTATCCGTTATTCTATTAAAATAACAATTATTTTACATTTTTCATTCATTGCTTCATTTCTGAATTTTTTTTTCATATAGTATCAATATACTAATTAAATTACTTAGTGAATTACTAATTTCATATAAATATTTTATGAAAAACAATTCTGTACAGCGGCTGTCTGACGTCGAGGTTTAGTGACATAACGGAGAATATTCGGGCCCCCTTGCAAAGTCAGATTTGAGGCCCCAAGCCGGATCTTATATAGTAAATGTACTTGGCATCCTTCAGGTTTTGCGTCCCCTAGAATCCAGCCCCCCCACACACACAACGTGGGGATTGCGGGGGTGTACGTTACGCCACTGCGCGAGGTTACACTTCTTGCAAAAATAATTACTAAGACAGTGCTTCTGAAAGTTGCAATATTTTTGCGACTCAATATACAATTATAATTTTCATGGCGCCCCCTCATACAATAACAATGCATTGCATTCAATAATACTATATTTTGACGCTAAAACTACGGTACGACTTTAACCTCTTAAACACTCTCGGAATATTTAAACGCCTCGCTTAACTAAATTTTTTTCCGTGACGTATATATACGTCTTTCCGAAGTACGATCTTTTCTATGCACTGCTATCTATAAAATTATTTCGAAGGCTTTCGAATGCAATAACAGGACATTGACAGTGTTTGCGAAGGAGTTATTTGTTTCAGATTATTTTTGCTTCTTTATTCCTCCCCCCCTTCAATACATCCCATACTCACGCCTACATGGGGAAACGGTTGGCATTGAGAAGCGAATCGCGTAACTTTTTATCAGCAGTTAAGGGGTTAACTATAAACCGAATAAATTATCAAGATAAGTGTTCATTTTTGTTTCTAATTATGTATATGACAAGCCCATGGGGTTACTGGTAATTAATAAACTTGTTCTTAGCATAGTATTGTTAGATTAATTATAAAATACATTGTGTAGCACTGATACATTTATAAGTGCGATTTATCAGTGCAAATGTGAGTTTTATTTTTTATTATGTCAGAATGTATTTTTGTTTACTTTCAGTAAATTAATAATTTTTAAATAATCTTTTGTTTTCGACTTTTCAACGTGCTCGCGCCCCCTCGTAGAGCTGTCTCGCCCCCCAAGGGGGTGCTCCCCACAGTTTGAGAAACGTTGTACTAAGGAAAAAATCTTTAAAAAAGTATTCCACTGACAAATTTTTAAAAAAATTATATTTTATTTGAAATGTATTACTAAAAGTGTTAGATGTGTGGTAAATAAATAAAACACCTTATTCAATTATTATTTTTTTTATTCATGTGTATTTATTTTTAATTTATTTCTAATTTTCTGTGCGTGAATCATATTTCCATTTAAAGTTTAATAGTTCTATGTAATCAATTTTCTTAAAATTTTATTTGTTACAGGTTGCAATCGTATCGCAATGGCTGGTATACCAGCCACCCAATGTTACTTCTGTTTCTAGCAGCTCCATTGTGTGTGAAAAATCCCCACTCGATCGAATCGAATACCTCACTTACGTGATGCTTCTGCTGTTTTTGGTGATTGTGGCCTCCATTCGTGCAAGGTCCCTGAGAGAAAATAATAAAGAAGCTCTTTATATTGGGTTGTCCATAGCCATAGCTCTTGTGTTCTGGGTCGCTTGGATTTCCGTTGCCATTATCTTTGACAGAAGGTCAGATATTATACTAAATTATTTACACTTGTGTCATAATTTTTAGTTTATAAATTTCACGTGTATCGAGTTATTTATATAATATTTTTTTTAGACTGAAGGATAGATAAAAAAAATTCTAAGTTATCTATTTCATTAACGCTGAGTGCCTTTATATTTTATAGAAAATTAATCATTCTTCTCTGTTTAATATCTATATATTTATATTTCCCAGCTGGTATACCGGTTCTCGCTCAGGTGAATTGAAAAATTAAACAACAAATAATGAAAGATAAAAAACTTTTTATAGGATTAATTTTAAGTGAACTTCAAAATTAAACATAAAAAAAGTCCTTTATCATATCTCTGCTCAACAAAAAATGAAATAAGATAGTTTTTTTTGTATCTATAACGCCCTTCCCCGTAACCCTCTTGTGGGTCAACTTTTGAAAATCCTCTTTTTATCTAATCTCTGCTTAATAAAAGTAACATGTTTCCCACATTTCAAGGTCGTAGTTTTAGTACTTCAAAAAAGAGAATTTTTTTAAATAAAAAAATCCCTCTTGCGGATCGATTTTCGCAAAACCCGTACTTAGCGGATTTCATGCAAGAAAGGAGCCCTCCCACCAAATTTCAAATCTGTAGGTCTACTAATTAAATTAAACTACTAATTTATCTATAACGGCACTTAACTCCTCGTAACCCTACTTGAGTGTCATTTTTTGCAAAACCTCTTTTGTAGCGGATCTCTACTCAATAAAAGGAACACGTCTACCAAACTTCAAGTTTGTAGGACTAATTGTTCCGAAGATATCGTGATGAGTAAGTGAATGAAAGACTTAGTGAGTCGTTTTTCTCATTTATATATAGAAAGGGAAAAAACGACTCACACACTCACTCCCTCTTTACGAGATCTCTGGAGCTATAAGACCTACAGACTTAAAAATTAGTGGGCATATTTCATTAATTGAAAACAGATCGACCAGGAAAAGTTTTGCGAAATTTGACTCCCAAGGGGTGTTGCGGGGGCGTTATAGACAAAATATCGGTCTTTGAATTATTAGACTTACAGACTTGAAATTTGGCAAGCATATTTATTTTTTCGATTTGGGAAAGAATGGGTTTTGCCAAAATTGACTCCTAGGTGGGAGGAAATTACAGGGACGAAAAGAATAAATATGCTTCCATTTTAAACATTCAAATCCTGTCTTTTTTAAATGAAGTGACGAGGGCTATATAAATGGTTATGATTACAATCGAGAGCTTAATGTGTGCTAGGATTTAAACATCTAAATTAAAAACAATATATCCGTATATAACATTGTGAAATACCCTGAGAAGTGGGTGGATAATGAATAGTATTAAATATTTTTGTTACAGAGGAAAGTTAAGCAATATCTTTAGAACAGAATAAAGAATTATAAATCTGTTGTGGAGGTCAAAATATACCATTGAATAGTACTTGTGACGAATCTATACGGAACTTTATCACTAACCTTCTGAGTCGACCTTTTTAGGGAAATTTAATTCCCTACCTATTTCCAATCAACTCCAAAAAGCGGACAGGATTCCTTGTTATATGCAGATTAGATTAAGTATTTAAGTCAAACGAAATAGTAAAGTGAGAGCAGTAGGTGATAGAGATTGAAGCAGAAAGTTATCGTGGATTTAAATTGAAGATTTGTTGTTAGAGATATTTAATCTCAAGAATTGAGATTCCGAGTGGTAAATATTGATTTGTGTTTAAAGTCTCATTAAAGTTTTAGGAGTGAGATTAAAGTTAAATGTTCAATAAGAACATTATTAAATATAATTCTGGGATCTCTTATCGTGGTATTTTCTGCGTGATCGTTATTTAATAAATTAATTAATTGGATCATTAACTAATTAAGTTAATTTAAAGGATATTACCTTTAAAACCTCATAGTACTAGTAGACAAAATTTATTAATAAGTCTTTAATTCTATTTGGATAAGATAACCAAATAAAGAAAGTTGTTTATAAAAATGGCTACTGGTTCTTACATGACTCCTATTTATTCTCGTTCTCAAAGTGAGGTCCTAGGAGATCTTCACATACTGATTGTTCGAAAAATTGGTAGTTATTTCTACAGTTCGTTTTCAATAAAATAATTTACAGTTTTACCATGAAAATGGTGGTTTTTAGAAAAATTCATCAGAATAACAACGATAATTAACATTCCAGATTTTAAATTTGTGTTAAAAAAAGAAATAAGAGATAATTTTATTAATCAGTCAATCAATAAATTAATTATTACTGTCAATTTTGAACATTATAGTATAAAGGGACTTGTATTATTATACGAAAATCAAATCTAAAATTTTACTAGAAATTCGTTTGTAATATTACAAAAATAAAACAAAAATTAAAATATGTATCATAATACTACAGTAGCGCACACAGGAATTTTTCAAGGGGGTGGAGTCGAAAGTTCACCATTCTTGCATCATGCTCCTTTTGATTTTGTCGATTTTCGGGAACAAAACACAGTAAAAAACTAATTATTGAATATATAATTAGCATTAATTAATAAAATTAATCATTAATAACAATTACTTAATTAAATTTTACATACTGTATACTTAGGATTATAATCAATCGTAAAAAAACAAGGTCTTTGGTGTGCGCCCCTGAAATGCTATTATTTTTAATATATGTCTATTTTATTGCAAAAATTATTAAAATAATGATAAAATATTTAATAAAACTGAAAGAATAAATGTTTTTTTCTTAAAATTTTTTTTTTAAGAAAGTAACTAACACTTTGAGATATATAGTACTTGCATATATTGCTTTCAGAAACTTTGAAAATGTATTATTTTAGCATGACATCTATCATTAGTGAATCATCCGTTCCTTTTTCAATGCTTTCCTTTGAAATCCTCTCAGTTTTTTTTTCTATTTTTGTCAGTCTGATTTATTACTCACCCTAGTTCATCGACATCTTTACGAATTGACGGGAACTGAGTCCTCATTGTGCATTTCTTGTTTCAGGTACGAAGCTCCAGCCGAGGCCTTTGGACTCCTGTGCACTTCTCTCATGGTGTTCCTTCTCATTTTCATACCGAAGGCCGTACACCTGTCGTCACATAGAAGCAAATTAGGCAATGGGTCCATGGGAGGGAGTCACTCCGTGATCCACACCCCATCTTTTCTGCACCTCCAGCCCCATGCAGTGCTTCCCACACAGGGCACTCTCATCAAGCAGTCGCAAGTCAATGCAGGTAGGTTTGTCCTTACATATTAGGCAAATAGTGAACCAAAGCTGTAAAGTAATAGTTAATGTTGTTGCCATGTAGCGATCTGAAACATAATGCAAAATTAAATTGCAATAAAACAACGATGTATTATTCGAATGAAATGAATTTTTTTTATTCGAAAGATAATCTTGTGGCATTACATTTTAAATATGATCAAGAAAGGCGTAGATTCGTCGAATGGGCCCAAAACGAGATTGCCGTTGTTCCCGATTTTCATAAGCGAATTTTGTTTAGCGATGAAGCGCACTTCTGGTTGAATGGCTACGTCAACAAACAAAACTGCCGCATTTGGAGTGAAGCTAATCCACAAGTGCATGTCGAAACACCGTTACATCCAGAAAAACTGACTGTTTGGTGCGCTTTATGGGCTGGCGGAATCCTTCTTCAAAAACGATGAAGGCCACAACGTTACAGTCAATGGTGATCGGTATAGAGCCATGATTACTAACTTTTCATTCCTGAATTGAACAATTATGATGATCAGGAGCTGTGGTTTCCAACAAGACGGCGCAACATGTCCGCACAGCTCGTGCCACAATCGATTTATTGAAAGACACGTTGGGTGACCGCCTAATTTCACGTTTTGGACCTGTGAATTGGCCTCCAAGATCTTGTGATTTAACACCGCTAGACTATTTTCTGTGGGGTTATGTAAAGTCATTGGTCTATGCGGATAAGCCACAAACGCTTGATCATTTGGAAGACAACATTCGCCGTGTTATTGCCGATATACGACCACAAATGTTGGAAAAAGTCATCGAAAATTGGACGTCCAGATTGGACTACATCCAAGCCAGCCGTGGCAGTCATATGCTAGAAATCATATATAAAAAGGAATGCCACAAGATTATCTTTCGAATAAAAAAAATTCATGTCAATCGAATAATACATTGTTGTTTTATTGCAATATAAAGTTCTATACCTCTAAAAAAACCCCTTTACATAGCATTTCACTTGTTATGAAAATTTTTTCGATCATAATTATACTTTCTTTAAATATTATATGAAGACAGTTTCAAAGGATTTTAAGAGTAAAGATATATTTTAATGTGATAGAATTATGTATATACAGGGTGAGCACTAGTGATGGATCCAGTTTTAAAAAAATCATATTTTTGAAACTGCTGCATGTATTACAAAAAATGATATATGAGTGTTAAGAGAAATATACCAACTTTTTTCCTTACCAATGTTTAACAGTACGTTGAAGATCTCTGTGATTAAAATTCAAACATGGTGACAATGGCAAAGAGGAGTCTTTGCGTATTGAGTATGCAGTGGTTTTTTCAGTTATTTGGGTGCAACGTACGTTTAGAAATCGCCACAAAAAAGAAGCCCCAACCAACAAAAGCATTCTGTGATGGTATTATCAATAAAATAAATAGTTTGCTCGTGTAAAAAGAAAAGCAGTGGCCGGTCAAACCAAATCCATGGAGGTCCACGAAACTTGTAAACTTATGGTGTCCCAGAAAACGGAATCCAAAACTTTACGAAAATAATTCAATTTCAAGCCGTGTCATTTACATTTGACACAACAAATAACAGAGGACTACAAGTAAACATTTTTGCAGCATTAGAAACAATTGATCGAGGGATGCTACAAAATGTATAGAATGAACTGGATTACAGATTGGACGTAAGGCGTGTAACAAGAGAGTCACTCATCGTACATTAGTAACAGAAAAAATAAACTTGGTACATAAATTCTTTACATTACTATATTCACTTATTGTAATATGTGCAATATATATATATAGTTTCGATATAATATAATTTCTATAATTTCTTAGATCTGGTCCATCATTTGCACTCATCCTGTATATTACAGAAAAACTTTGTATCTTATATGATTCATAAATGAAATGACTGATAATCGGAAAAATCATAAATAAAACGTAAAGCTTATTGTTCTCATGTAGACTAACACTGTTAACCGTTTAAGTAATCCACTTTTTATTGCTCCCACTAATACCCGAGACTATTTACGATTACGTTAACTCTACACAATCATTAATTAATGAAATGAAATACAGTATGTTGCCAAACTCGACTGACAAATTCAAAAGGGTGGTAGTAGGTAGCATGAGCACGACAAATCACCATAGAACACGGGGTCGCAAATCTCGTCTAGTCAGAGTAATTCACAAAAACAGTTATGAAGGGTATAATATCGAGTGCAATGAAAAGAGACAATATATACAAGAGGTAAGAAATGCCTAATGTGACTACAATACAAACCGCTCAGACCTAAAGCGTGTTTACAATAAAAACAATGCATCACAACTCGCCTTTAGAAATTTCACGAAAAGTGATCATCAAAGGATTGTTTAAAGGTGCAGTCTTGTAGGTCATAGCACAGCCGACACCGACGGACGAAGGATTGTCGGACGCTTTTAAACAAATCCGGTGTACCATCTATATCAGCTAAAGCGACGACGATCTGCGTCTTGAGATCATCCACTGTAACCACCAACATCTCTTACACAGGTGGCGCCAGAAGAAGAAATCCAAGAGTTTGAGGTTTGGGAAGCGGGGAGGCCAAGCAACAGGTTCGCAAATGTGCTGGGACATAGTCATGCCTTCCTGTGCGCAGTGGTCGGTGCTCCTTACAGTAACTAACAGTAGTAATGGGAAATTTGCATACGCGCCAGTTTCTTCAACCCTACTACGGCACTCTAAATCCTTACATTTGTTTGACCACTCCACCAAGGCTGTCTCATCGTCCTTCCGATGGCTACTATTATTGCAATTTTCATCGACTGAACGTGGTTTACGGCCTCATGTCATATGGTGATTTTTCGTTCCCATGCTATGATCCCTCTGAATTTGGTGAAATAATTTGTCACAACACCCGGTAGTATTGCATTAATAATTTAGTTGTTTTTTAAAATCGCTTTATGTTATAAAATTCCCGTCAGTAAGAATTCATTTATTCTGAAAAAACATTAGAAAGCCAAGCAATATTTTGCTGCATAATTTTCCTTCCCAGAGGGTGGATGTTTTTTCGCAATTGTTTTGGTGCGACACGCCCAGAATGTTACCAAAAATGTCAAGGTACACTACCCACGAAATTCCTGTGGTTACAGAAATTTATTTCATTATCAGCAAATAGGTGTAAAAAATAGAGTTTCATTTTAGTTATACTCACTAAATTTTCATCTATTACCTAAATACATTAAAACTGTATTCGAGAAATTATAAATATAATGAAATGAAGCTAGAAATTGAATGAACATTTCCTTGCAATGTTCTATTACGATATGAAACAATCTTTCTTGTTTTGCTCTAATATTATTTTTAAGATATTGATGCAAAAATAGACAACCTAGCTAGACATCCCCTTATACGCGGGGAAAGGAGATAAGATTCTAGAGGGTCCAAAGTCTGATGTTATGTTTTTGTAATCCATTGTAAGATCCGGCTTGGGACCCAAACCCTGACTTTGCAGGGGGGCTCTAATATTCTCTGTTACTCCACTGGAAAACTCTTAAATGGAAAAAGAACATCAAATATATTTTTTTATTTCAAACTTTGTATTTTTCTATATTTAAAAATTTTATCTAAAAAGTTTTTAAATGGTCATTTTTTTAAAAAAAAATTTTGAATGCAAGAATAGACTTTTTACTGGTTATATATAAAAGGTTTTTTTTCTTGTAGTTGAAACAGAACATTCGGAATAAAATTTCATTGCCAAAGTCATTTTTCAGCTAAAAAAATAATAAATTTTCATATAAAACACAACTTATAAAAATATTACTTTAATATTCTTAGACTAACTAAATTAGAATTATCAAGGATAATATTCTGGAATAAGGATAAATATCAAGGATAAATACTGTTTTTCAAACCAGCTCTTTTTCTTTCCTTCTAGATTCTTATATTAAAGAACAGTTTAAATTTCGTTCTTAAACAACAAATTAGTTATTCAGTTGATGCTCTTGGAAGAATCATCTCAGAAAACCATTGTTTATGATATCACTGAATTATACTATGTAACATTGAAAATGCAACACTGTGAAAGAGTCTCCAGAAAGCGAAAACTGAGCAAACAGAGAAGAGACAGAAAGGAACAATGAGTCATGTCCAATTACCCGTGTTCGATTATTCCGAAATCAGGGGAGAATGGTGAACAAGGAAGCGTCGAGGACTGATGTGCAAGCCGTACGGTCAGTGGTATCCTACTGTTAGAGGGCACTGGACATTCCTTGAAGGAAAGGGAATGTCACCAGATACGGCACATCATGTTATTTCAGGTGACATTGTGTCCGAATACGAACCAAAGGTGATCTGCTGTTGCATGCGATGACAATCCCAATCCATGATGACACGTTGTCGCTCGGTTTGGCGTTCCGCAGATGTAGCTGAATATAGACTGGAACTCTTACCATGCCGGTGCCACACATATACACGGCGACTACCTTTGAAGAAATAGAAGCACGGAACTACTTGTCATACTATCGTCCACGTCATTCTAGCCCGCCATTATTGTCAACTGAGTCGTCTATGCTATGGAGTCAATGGAAGCCTTAACAGACGCATGAGTACAGGTCATTGTCAGCTAATAAATGGGTTATAGTTCTGTTAGATATTAGAAAATCAAGAATGCCCTGTACATGTTGCAAAATGGTGGCAGGTTAATTGTGGAACTGTGAAGACATCGATTCCTCTGCTATACTGGCTATACTGGCTATACTGGTTCCTCTGGCTATACTGGCACCTCTAACACTTGCCCACTTCCTTATTCCAACCAGCCAGTGCATTGTAGATGCATCTAAGTGGCTGTCAGCTGAGATGCGGCGTATGGACTAATTAGCCCTTCTCAATTCAATCCCTGTAACCGTCGTAAACTTATCTGTTTATTGGAGCTGCCTCCATTGAAGACGGCTTGTCATTCTCTGCCTTATAACATGGGTCCTCTGAGACAAGGAAAAAAATCTTCCAGTGATTTCTCCTGTTGAAATAACTCTGTGGACGTTTACCATCCTTATAACCTATTCCTCGTGTACTGAGGAGTTACACATTTCGTTTCATGTTTATTATTCGATGAGGTGCGCCTACCCTGAAATCTGTATAATTTTCTGGTCATTCCTTGTTGCATTTTCAGACTCACATTGTGTGTTTCTCAGATTTAAAAGAATGTCGTCGAACTTATGGTTACCTAACAACAATGAGGTTTTTGAAACTATTTTCTATAAGCATAAAGAGTTCATTTTCCATTTGCTGTATCGTCAATCGTATTTTAAGAGTTTAATCGCATCTTTTGTAAAGGCCTTTAAATATAAATAAAAATGTGCTAACATAAATTTAAAATTATCATACATCAACATTTATATTTGTTGTGTATGAAAAGATACGAAAATTTTTAATATCTTTCCTCTTTCTTTAGAAAACAATTTATTCGATTAGAATTGCTATATTTTATTATTACAATCAACCAAAAAAAATTAAAGTAAATGTATTTGCAAATATTATGTTTTCTTTTCTGAAATATGTTTTTATAATACATACTGAATACATACTGAATATGTTTTATAAGTACCATGCGCTGAAAACAATCAATAATAACGAGACCTTTAAACATATGTAATAAGGAAGTGTTGATAAATTCGTTAAAATGTTAATTATTTTTATATAATTAATTATTTATAACATAAACTGGAATAATTAGAGAAGAGCCTAAATTTTTTCGGTCATTCTCAAAAATTTTTATATTCTGGTGAGGAAGAAAATGTTTTTAACCGATTATTTTAGCAGAATACAAAAAGTGAGTGCTATAATGAAATCAAAAGCTGATTTATGATTCTAAAATTATTATTTCTTGCTTGAATAATGAAGTAATTTTCAACAGATGCATGCTATTTTTGGGTGCATCCGTTGAAAAATAAATAACATTTATAAAATTTCACTTAATCGTAATGAAAAATATTGAAAATGAATAAAAATGAATGTGTGATTGATTGATTATCAACATTGCAACACATAAGCTAAGCGAGGACTTAAAAATTTAACTCCATTCTGTAATTACTCTTGACTAAACTTCTTTAGAATGATACAATCATTTATGCAAGTAAAATAGGAAAACTTTTTAAAAAATCTAAATTTATCATTAATGTTTTTTATTGAACCCGTATAAAAAAATCTTAATTGATTATTAATGTTTTTATTAAAATTATATAAAGTATTTGTATTTATTTGGCAATCTTCAATTTTAAAAAAGTATAACTTTTAAATTTTCTTATCTATATTTGAAATGAGTATTCTAATTTCTCGATTTATGGTAACACACAATTATCACATTCAATTATTATTAAATACACACATCTATAAAACTATTTATGATTTTCAATTGCTTATAATTTTATTTTAATGCGATAGAATCTAATGTTTGGAAAAATTCTTACTGTTTGTATATTTTTCAGATTACTGTAGAGGTTTCTCCTCTCGTCTTTGGCGTTACGATTACCCAAGCTTCCAACAGATGGAGCCACCACCGATATCTCATTCCGACACGAATTCAATGAAGAAATCCAACGGCTCTTCATTTAACCATTCCCATTTATATTAATTGGGTTTCTGTGCAATAGAACAAATTACCTCACATTTATTTAACAATTCCACTTGCTTAAAATGTGATTGATACTTTTTAGTTATGTATGTATTAATATTTGAGACTTTCATCCAATGACATTCTATTATATTTAATTTTTAAGCAGTTATCAAGATGGGAGTCGCGAAGTGTATCTATACATGTTTAAATGAATAGTTAGAAACTAAGGCACTGAAAATGCAAAAGCTCGATTTGTAAATTCGAAGCATTATTTCCTTAGCTCTTTGTTCCGCAGTTGATTCTGTTTCTATACAATATGCGTTACGGTAATTTCACTACCCTATATTTTTGGATCATTTTTGTTTCCTAAATAATATGTGTACATTAATTATAGCACTTACGTTGGTAAATAGGAAACTGGGATAGTATTCAGTTAAGTTCGCCATTTATTTTGTCTTTAAAATTATTGATTATTCATCAACCATTTCTGTTTCTCGTTTGTACATTTTATTTTTCAATTTAATAAATAGAAAATAAATGTTTGTACAATAACAGAAACTTGCATTAACTGTTTTGTGTGACTCATAAACTACATTCTGTATAAATAGAAAATGTTAGGAACTAGATTATCGTGAATATATAAGAGAATTATACATTGTTAGAGATATCATCGTGTGTAATTCCATTTGAAGGGTTCTGTTACTTTAGATGATCAACAAAATAAGCAGGCTTATTAGAATTATCATCAAAAGATACAAATTCCCGAAATATTTAATAGTATTCTAATCCTCTTATAAAATTTCACGAATTTTATGTACTGATGACAGGGATAACTTCACAATAAATTTATTAACACCGTGCTTACACTTACACAATTATTTCGTTTTGTAAATTTGGTGTTTTTTAAACTGAAATTTCAAATTATTTATCAGATAATTTTAATTCTCAATTGAGTTTTGTTTAAATCTCAGTCTTAAAGTAAGTTATAAATTGAGACTGTTGAAATATAGGCTTCATTAAATGCGATATATTTAGCGTTTATATTTTTTAAATAAGGAATCATTTCTGTTCGAAAAGGAAAAGATATCAGAAATATATTATTAAAAACTGCTTTTTGTGTTCGAGTAATTTAATTAATGGCTTCACAGATATCACACAAAAGCTTCTCAAATATGATTTCGAAAACACCTTGAATTTAACTTGAGCTTTTTGAAACTAATAAGCTTGTTAAATATTCTTGTTTTGTTTTCACAATGTACTTGCTGTAATTTGTCATTTACTTGTACTTACAATGAATAAACGTAGTGTTATAAAAACTCTTTTTAGTATGTTTTACTCCAAATTCTAATACGAATAGGTTATTACATCGCTTTGGTAATATATGCGAGCCTGTAAAAGGTTTAAAATTATTTATGTATTTGAACATATATTTTGAAACACTTATGACAGAATAACATTTGAATTTTCGTTTAATTTTTAATGAAAATTGTATAAAGCCGTGCAAAATCCATGTTATATAAAATTTACAATTGAATGAATTATTCGGCATCGTGTAATCTGACCATGAACATAGAGACCATCGCTTCATGAAGTGCGCATGCGCTTACGCGACCTTTAGATATGAAAAAAAATATCAAAACGTTTAAGGCTATTCATTGGTACTTTCAAGCAAAGCAAAACTGCAAGATTTGCATTGCAAAAGTTAATCAAATTAAATATGATTTTAATCTGAAATAAACAAATGTTCTGAAATTTTTATAATAAATTTTGTTGATTTCAGTTTATAGTTATAATCTATTTGTACTACAACAAAGGTAAAAAATATAAACTGTTAGTGTATAGCAATGAATTTCTTCGAAATAAATCAAATAGAGGAAGACATTATTGCTTTAATTTGATTACATTATTTTAAAAACATTATTGCTTTCATTTGATTACATGTAGTCATTATAAGATGTACAAAAGCATCAAATATCGACGTTTTAAATTACAGTTGACTTATTTTAATAGATATACCGTATAATCCGGCGTATTGCGTGCACATTTAACACAAAAAATGAAATCGAAATTTACGAGTGCACAAACTACACCAGATGTAAAAATGATAACTTTAAAAATAAAGGAAAGATCACCATAAAAAATTAGACAGTTAAACACCATTTATTCAAATGAAATGACATATCTCGTGAATTTTCATAATTAGATTTTGTGAAAAGTTTTCCCGCACTTGTCGTTTATTATATCTTCATACTCATCATCGAATTCTATATTATTTTTTCACCATCACTATTACTCTGACCCATAAATAACTAATCATCTTCATTCCTTTTGAATTATTAGATATACTACATTTTTCATAGTTTTTTTATGTCTGATTTAACTTAATTCCCTCATTCTTTAAGGACTTACTTACATACTATTTCTAAATATAAAAGCATTGCACGCGTACATTTCAGATTTCTTCTTTAAAAAGGCGCTCGTTTTACGGCGAATATACCTAAAACTTAAAAAAATCCAGTTTGAAAGTATGAGTGTACGTTATACACCGGAATATGCGGTACGTATGTGATCAGGATACCCGACTTATAAAATTCTTTACTCTTCTCAATTTGAAGTGTAAGAATTTTAGTACAATGAGTCATATCCCTAGAAAGAAGGTCATATAGATTATAATCTTGAGACATGCTCCCTCAAATATTATTGAATCTATTTTTTCTAATTACAATTGATCCACAGTTATACTATGAGCTTTTGGTTGAAATTATGGCAAATTTTAATTATTCGTGGATGACGAGGTTAATATTTAACTTTTTATCATACGAAAACTTTTTGGAACAAGAAAAAAGAAGAAACATTTATTACTTATTCCTCATATCTTTTGAAAACCATGACAGCCGGTGATCTGCGAGTTTGTGGGAACCCCCCTGGGTTCCACCCTGGACACCAAGATTAATTTAAGGCAAAGAATCACTAAGAGCCATTTGTATAATAATAACTTATATTTATTCAATTGATTCAAATGTTAGAAACTCTAATGACATATAATATTTTTTATGTTACGTCAAACAAAAGGGATTTACCTTTAATATTAAATTAAATTACGAAATATGAAATTAATCAATAACTACGCGTAAGATCAAAGGTCTACCGAAATAGGAGGTCCGAGAAATACACGTAACTCGAATTATCAGCTTTCATTAACTTAAACTAATTTTATTAAACTAGCGCTTGTTTTAAGCGATAATAAACTATATTATATCACATGGTAATACTTTGGTATCTTCACTAGTATATTAGCTTTAAAGATTCCTTCGTAAATTACTAGCATTAACTCTTCACTATCGTAATCCAATTGAATCCTCTAAAGGTCGTCTCTGCTGCTGGCTCAATAGCCTTCATCTTCGCTAGCTTACAACGCTCTACTTAAATACCCTATCTATTTTGCATATCCCGTTCGCTTCTCGTAGTTGATAGGAAATACACGCGAATTTATAATCCCCAAAAAGACGCCTAAGAATATAAGTGGAAAGGTTCCGTACAGATTCGTCACAAGTTAAGTCGCATGTTCCATTTATGTTTCTACAAAGACACGTTGCGCTGAATAATAGGAATTTCTGCATGTTAATTTGAGCTCATCCTCAGATTTTCTATAATATGAAGAGGAAGGAAATGCGGGGTTTCATTTCGAATGTGTTGTACTATTGGTACAAAACCAATAGTTTTCATATTGCCCTGCTGTATATTTTTTTAAATTCAAACATTTACAAATCTATTTACTTACTTATGTTACTTTGATATAGTAACATTGTTACAAAGTAATTATTTAGCATTGCATCTGGATTCCAAATAACTCCTCAGCGAGTTGAAATCAATATTCTATAAGATGATTTGGATTAAATACGCGTCAGCTTTCATTAGCTTTTAATACTAGTTTTGATTGAATCAATATTTGATCCCATGGTATCATGCAATTATCAATCTTCAGGAGCAAAAGAACGAAAGGTGTGTTATGACGGATCAAAAAATAAAGATTGCTAATGCGGATTGATCCCGTCGAAAAGAGGACGTGAACGATCACTTCAGATCAGCATGACTTGTATGAGACATGAAAAAATTAACAGGCACCACCCAAATATTTTCTTCTGCATCCAACCTTGGGCTTATAATCCTTCTCCACGCCCCGATGGTTGAGAGGTCGGCGAGTACGAATTGATTTTCCACGATGTCCTCGACCTTCAGGTGTCGAACTGTCTTCCTTCCTCTTATATTCGTCACAGATTTATTTCCCCCCTTCAGTGTTGTTTCGAATCACTGCACTCAAATCCAGTTAACTAAAGTCCAGGCATTATCCTGTGGTGTGGTATATCATTGACTTTCATCACATTATTAATAACTTAGCCCTTTGAGCTAAAAAAAAAATTGAAAGAAAAATATTAATAAAAAGTTAGAACTCGTGTTGTTTGTTTTTATTGAATCAGGGTCGTTCTAGAATTACACAAATCCTATTTGGCAGTAATTCTTTGGATTCTGAAAAAAAAAGTAAGATGAACAGGATAATACCTCACATTTACGTACAATTGATTCGAACTTTAGAAATTTTGAATTTTTATATGAACTTTAAATCTACAGCATTTAAAATAAAAAAATATTAATATTGATAATTTAGTTGAAATTATTTCGAAATAAAGAAAGAGCATCTAAAATATCCAGATATTCAAAACAGTTGTAAATAAGAAATTCATCTCTGGATATGATTAATTAATAATTTAATTCATTTATCAATCCACATTGCTTTTACTTCTCCAGCAGCAGGAGTTTTCTTTCTTTTTTTTTTTTTTTTTTGGCATAAAATAGAGAATTGTTTTTATTCTGGAGTTACGTAACCAATTATTTGAGAAAATTTCGATATTTTTACAGAATCAACAGAAATAAATTAAAATCAATCCACGCATCACTTACATTGTCTTAAAATCGATCAAATTTACAAAACAAAACAAAAATAATGACGGAAAGCAATATTTGCGTTGTCACCACGTGTAACATTGAAAGTCTGTACATGTCGTGGTATTGAATTTTTACGATTAGGAATATCCTGTTGAAGAATCCTATTTTATATGGTATGTGTATATTAAATACCAAGAGAAGTCAATCTACAACTGATATGTGCTCATACATGCTCAGTGAGCGACATATCCTGACAACATGCAAGCCACTAAAGAATTAAAACCTGTCATGCACTGAAGAGGCTTTATTCATTTCGAGCAACATATAAATAGTCATTGTCTCAGGAAATACAGCTCTTGGAATGTGTTACTTGATACAGCATCAACTGTTGTAGTGCCTATAATACCTAATTGCACTCCATACCATAAAACTGGGCATCTTTCTAGTACAACCTTGAATAAGATTATGCAGGAGAAAACATTTGAATATGTAGCTTGTAAAGAGTAAGCTTCATAGCTATAGTCCAGATTGTAAAGTAATTCGTTTGAGAAGTTAGCTTGTTGTTAATCATTATGGCGATTAACAGTTTGGATGAACCCACTATAGCTGGAAATATTTTTGGTTCGGCAAAATAATTCTGCTTGGAGAAATTCTTGTCACTACTATACAGATTAGTTTTCCATCTTACTCTGGTGTCGGAGTTCTTAATAAATCTCTTCCACATACGCATCACTGACGTGGGATTACGTTCTACGTATAGGTTGCGATTTCAAGATTTAAAAGTCAACCTACGCTAATGCCAACCATGCATCCCTGTTCGAACACTATTGTTTACTTGTGTAGCAAGCTATGTTTTAGTCATTACAAGTAAGGTTGTGCAATTGTGAACTAAAACCCAATAAATTTTATCAGTAAAATCTCTGATTTATTTTATTTCATTAAATAAAAAGGCTTTTATGAGAAAAATGTAACTTTTTATTTGCAAAATATGCTTGATGTAAAAATTAAGTAAAATTCAATAAATAACTGTGTACAATATATTCTTCCAAACTGCATGTTTTGTATGCCCATCAGTTTTCAAAATAGAAGCAAAAGATTGGTTGTACTTAACTTTTGAAAGCCATAGTACATTAAGCAATAGTTGTGCTCCATAGAGTTAATATTTGAATAATAAGATATCTGGTAAATTGTATTATTCTAAACTCGTGGAAATTCAATTCAAATTCCATCGATACACAAATAAAAGGACAGTTATATTATTCCAAATTTCCTGCAGGAAGGAATATCTTATCAATGAGGTATGTTAAGAATAATAGTATTTTGCGTAATGGGTATTTCAAATTCAGCTTTCAATAAACTCATTTTACCTTTCTCTAAATGGAATTAGAATTTTTTACAGAATTTTTTCTCAGTATGAATAAATAAAAAGGAGATACAACAGCGGCTTTGGCGTTTTACTAAAAACATTTTAAGCTTTGAATAATTCAGTATTTTTTTATTCATTTTAAAAGTACAAATTGACTTAAATATATAAACAATGTTTAAGTAGTTACCGTAAAATCAAGCGTATAACGCGTATTTTTATCATAAAATATAAGGTTGAAATTTGCTGGTGTACGTTATACGTCGGGGATAAAAACGATAGATTTAACCCTTTTTCGACCGCATTATGATTTCCTGCAGTTTTTTTCCTGGAATATTTTTTTTTGAATCACTGCACTCAAATTAAGGGATATATATAAACAAAATACTCAATTTTGGGAAATTTAATTAGTTAGAGCAGTGCTTCTAAGACTGTCAATGTTTGCGACCCAATATTCAATCATAATTTCCATCGCACTCCTCTCCATTCAATAACGATGTATTAAATTTTATAATACTATACTTTGACGCTAAACTGAAAATACGACTTTCACCTCTTTAGTCCCCCGACGTGTATAAACGTCTCGCTCAGCCAGTGTATTAATTTTACCGAGACGTATACATACGTTTCTTGCCGAACTTTTCCGTGAACTGTGTGAAGGTCTCCTTGGACCTCACTTTGAGAACGAGAATAAATAGGAGTCAGATAAGAACCAGTAGCCATTTTTATAAACAACTTTCTTTATTTGGTTATCTTATCCAAATAGAATCAAAGACTTATTAACAAATATATCTAACTAGTATTATGAGGTTTTAAAGGTAATATCCTTTAAATTAACTTAATTAATTAATGATCCAATTAATTAACAATTAAATAACGATCACGCAGAGATTACCACGATAAGAGATCCCAGAATTATATTCTATGTTCTTATTGAACATTTAATTTTAATTTCATTCGCAATAATAAGACTAATATTTACCACACTGCAATTCAGCTCAGCTCAGCTTTTATCTGAGATTAAATCATCCAACAAGGTATCTTCAATTTAACTTCACTATAACTTTCTACTTCAATCTCTATCTCCTACTGCTCTAACTTTACTATACCGTTTGACTTAAATACTTTATCTAATCTGCATATAACAAGGAATCCTGTCCTCTTTTTGGAGTTGATTGGAAATAGGTAGGGAATTAAATTTCCCTAAAAAGGACGACTCAGAAGGTTAGTGATAAAGTTCCGTATAGATTTGTCACAACTGCTATCCATAAAATTATTCCGAAGGCTTTGGAAAGCAATAAAATGACATTCACAGTGTTTGTGTTTCGAAGGGTTTACTTATTTCAGAGGATTTTATTATTTATTCTTTTTCTACCCCCCGTTAATGCACCACATACGCTTACTTACGGGCTAAATGGTGGCATTGAGGAACGAATCGCGCAATTTTTATTCGGCATTTAAGGGATTAATTATAAACCGTACAAATTATCAAGATAATTCTAATTGGCATATAATTCTGTATATGACAAATCCATGGGGTTACTAGTAATTATTAAAATTGTCTTTAACTTAATATTGTTAAATTAATTATAAAGTAGATTGTGCAATACTGATACATTCATAAGTGTATTATAGTGTAAATGAGTATTTTATTTTTTATTGTGTCAAAATGTGTTTGTTTACTTTCAGTAAGTTAATAATTTTTTTAAGTAATCTTTTGTTTTCGACTTTTCAATATGCTCGCTCCCCCCCCTCGAAGGGGTATCACGCCCCCTAGGGAGCGCGCCCCACAGTTTGAGAAACACTGAGCTAGAGCTAATTAATTAAGATATTCAACTGTAAAATTAATTATAAATACACTGTTCACTTAAAATAAATAGTAAAATCGTTTTCTAAGGTCTTAATTTACATACAAAAAAAAAATAAGACATTTAAATTTTGGCATTAACTATTTTTCGGGACAAAAATGAAAATTCTCGCAATCCGCTGAAAATGCCGTCAGCTGAAAACACAATTTCTGCAGTAAAACTGTTCGACTTTCCCGCTAAAATACTCATCATAGAACCCGTACTGCCAAATATTTTGGAGTAGTGGATTTCAAAAAATATTCCTGCTAAATATCGTCAGAATATTCGTACAAATGGCTGTTCTACGTAATTTTAAAGTGAGTGATACTTTAAAGTACCGTCGGTCAATAAAGGGTAAAAGATAAAAAAAGAGGAACATAAAAAAAATGAAACTTCTACGCATATCGAAATATTGTTTACTCAAAAGAAATAACATATCTTTTGAATTTAAAGGGTTGTACCTTTAGAAGTATACTACTTTTTTCAAAAACTTTGAGTGTGTGTGATACGTTTAATAAATAACTTTAAAACGTATGAGCATTGCACATGTATATATTGGGTTTCTTCGTAAGAAAAGAGGTGCGCGTTATACGGCTAATATACCTAAAAATTAAAAAAATCAGTTGGAAAGTATAGGTGCTCGTTATTCGCCGAACTTTACGGTACTTCGATTTAGAAAAAGATACGATTCTCATTGCAGTAAATCGTTTATTATACCTCTACGAAACACAGACAAAATACGATACGTTTTTATAACCTGTGAAATAGTTTTTTTTAAAAAATAAATTAATAACTCACTGTAATATATATATAGTTCTCTTTCTCTCTCTCTCTCTCTCTGCAGACGTAATCGTCTATTTGGGAATTATTATTATTATTCATGATAATATTCTAACGTTTCCTTTTTTGAGCAAAGTACTTGAGAAATAAATGTATAGAAGTAATTTATGATAAAACTATCAGTGTCACTCATATGAAACATACTTTTGAATAAAAGACTAAGAAATGTGGACTAAATAACAGAATCAATTTTTTTCCCTACAACACTATTGTAAATATTTTATTATACTTTAACTGTATAATTCAAAAAATTAATTTATTTTTACACTTTATTTAAACAGTCTTAATTGAAGGAAAAATATTCATACTTCAACTCTTGTCTAAAATTAGTTGATAAAATAAGCTTTACTGCCAATGTAAAAATGTAGGATTTAAAACTGTCTTTGCCATATCTATAAGAGTTTGAACTAAACGCGGAACACATTTCCAGACAGGAAATTGTCTCAGTTTTCATGTAAATATGTTTCATTGCAATTCTTACCTTGAGGTTTACACTACTGCGTTTTTAAAATTTCCCTTTTTTATTTTAACATTTAAAGGGATAGCTCCATTACGGTGTAAGAGAAAGAAGGCAAAACACATTTTGTACCAGAAAAAAATGGATTAACTTAGATAAAAATTGGAAGTATGATAAAATACGCTGTTCCCTATAAGATAGCGAAGCCAGAACATAATATTAATGCTGGAGTATTTTTAAATCTGAAAAAATATTCTGAATTTGAGTCCTATTCCTTAAAATTACGTTTAGATAGCCTTAAATGAAAACAAAATGCAGTTAAAAAAAAGGCACTACAACATTCTTTTTGAAAAAACTTTATTCGACTCGTACGAATTTTCATGATTAAATTTATTTTCCCTTATCTTCAACCCATCTTATTCACACGATATTTACATATTTAATTTACAAGAACTTTGAATGATGTATTACCTTCACCTCTCGTCCACAACGCATCCATGTAAAGATTACTTTCGCTCAGCAAATATAAATTATGCTTTTAGACATTCCTCAAAAACAAAAGCGTCACAACCAATTCTGGAATGAATCATTTTCCAGTTATCCAGTGATCCGAATCACTTATCCTTGACGGCAAAATTAATGACTTACCTAATTACTCCCAAAATAACTGATGATTACTTCGCTTAAATACAGGTTAGTGTTCGCTCAGGATGCCTTTGCTGCGGATGGCTTAATTTATTTTTAAGAAACTGGAAGATACCACCTGTGGGTCTCTTATCTCTATTTCACAAAATTATCTGCTAAATGTGTTTGAAGATCTCAATTATTTTGCATACATAAAATAAAAAAAATTCAAATTTGTTTTATATTCCGATCTGTTTCAATTTTTACTGATAACCAGTTGTCTAGGTTAGGCATGTTACATACTCTTAAACGTGATTTTGTATCATCTTGAAAGATGGAAGAGATTCATTCAATTATAAGACTTGTTTTTCATATAATTGTCTATGAAATTCTCTGCGCATGTGCAGAAGATCCTGATGCGTGTTTTGGACTTATCATTTTTTCATTATCAATTTGTATCCTTCACAAGCAAAAGTAGTGAAATTCAATGATATAATTTTTAAAAGATTGTTGTGAGCGAATTGAATGAGAAATATAAAAAAGAAAACTAGTTCACGATTATTTGAGTTACTTTTTTCTATTCCTCTGACACCATTGCGTAAAATTATAGACATATGTTTACGTATTTCAAAAATTAATTACAACTCAATGTATTGAGTATTATAGTAACAGAAATATTTAATCATGAAAAGTATAGAATATCAATTGAATACCTAAAACTAATTTTTGAAACTTAATTTCTTCTTCAAAATTCTTATCTCTTTAACAGTTATAAATATTTATTAGCAGCTTTTTTGTTTATATATGTTCATTTTTTACAATAACTAAATTTATCTTCCAATAAAAATTTATTTAAAAAAATTATATTTTTTATTTTAAATACTTTTTCTGAACTCTCACCAAACACATTAATGCACAAATTTAAGAAAATTTACAAATTATGTCCCTTTTTGCTGAAGATATTGAACCACACACAAAGATACTAATTATGCCGCCGAAGAATTATGTAAATTTTCATAGTCGAATACGTAAACGTACACTTGCTTGTCTGAGAAACTGTGACTGTGGAGGAAATATAAGCAAATAAATGACTGGCTACGATTTGTGTACCAGTTCTTTTGCATGATATTTTCCATGTTCATCATGAGGGGCAAATTTTATCAGGTACATTAAGAAACCCCAATTGTATCTATGACGGTATGGGATGAAGAATTTTCGGTAAGTTGGAGGCAGGCCAATCATAAGTTCAGGGATCTACAGATATCAAATAACGTGTAGTGATATCTGAAATCGATGGAAACAGTTTTAGAACACTGGATCCGTATCAAGAAAGCCTGAACAAGGTCTTTCTAGATTTCCAACGAAGGATGAGGATCGTTATTTGATATTTTCAACGCACAGATACAGAACAGCTTTTGCCTCACAATTCTTATGTGAGTTGTATTCCACCACTGGAACCCGATCTTCACTGGCTACAGCTGTCTGAATGCTTTATGTGAGGGCTGTATCCCAGAAGACCCGTTATTTGTGACGTACTCACTATAACATAAAACAGCTCGTTTCGAATGGATATCATGCGCCTTGAAGCAAGTCAATAGAGACCCGTCTTTGCACAACTTCAACCGGGATGTTGATTCTGGAAGTACCTGTGTCTGGAAAAAGCCTGGGATACTATACCAATCCCCCTTCATTAGAGAAAAGGATCATTACGATTTCGGAGGTGTAGTGGTTTAGGAAGGCATTATGTTAAATGGCTGCTCACTTATATACATGCATGCGGAGACTTTTATTGATAAAGACTACCTAATTATTATGAGGTATTAAAATGACATTTTAGATCATTATAATTGACACACAGCCCTTTTTCTTTTTCAAGGACGTAGTTGGTCATGGGTTCTTACAGTTCAATGCTCATCCACATAAAACTCATCTGATCAATGATTACCTGGAAAATGAAAATATTCATCTCATGGATTGGACAAACAGATCTTCAGACCTTATTCCTAAAAGTATGTCTGGGACATTGCAACTGCATCTCTCCATTCCCTTCGAAATCCATTTCGGGATAAGAAAATAGGGCTTCGAACCGTGATTTCTTTCGTTTCGGTGCAGCTAAAAACATATATCGGTTCATTTTCGGTTTTCGTTCCACCCAAAATAACGGTTTTAGGTTTTCAGTTCAGTCTTGAATGAATAATTTCCTTTTATTTTTATTCTTATTTGTACTAAAAGTATATTTCTTTCATAAAATCTTCTAACTTTTGATTGAAAGTAATTCAATCAAAAGTTAGAAGATTTTATTCTTTTGTTAATTGGTACACTATGTGAATTCAAATAATTAACCAGCATGTACGATACAAGCGGTGAGCAGAGAATGGCGAGAATCGGCATTGTTATCCATTATCAAAATAGCATTTGGCAAATAGGTTCACGATTAGGTCGATTATGTATACCCTCGTTCACTTGATGCTTTCCACTTGGGGCATAGTGCAGTTGCCCTTGCAATAATTAAGTAAAAAATTTGTTTATCTATTTCTGTTACATATGAAAAATGCTGATATCCAGCAACCACAGGGACTCCTCGACTGCTAGCTACTTAACATGATGTCACGCTGTGTATCCTGCCTGGCTGTGAGAGGAGACCATACCTTACACTAGATCCAATTTTCACTCGATATTACAACGGGTTTTGAACATTATTGCATTATGAAAATTACTGATAATCATGTGAAGATAAAATGACTTTTGAATAGTACATCTTTTTTTTCTGTGAATATTCATACCAAATTTCATTGTAATCTCTTCATCAGTTTTTCAGAAATAGGACACGATGTGCAAGTTCTCTTGATTTTTGAACATGATGTGCAACCTGATAAACGTATTTCACTTTGGGATTTCATTAAAAGATGTCTGCATAAACTAAAAATGAATTTTTAAAAACTGTGTAACTGAATACAAGGTATAAGATTTTTTAGAATACGGCTTATAATGGAAACATGTATTTCTCATGGAGTACTGCTGACTTTTGTAGATAAATAAAAACGAATGCAAATTTGCTAACTACTAGATATTCTTTCTTTTATCAGTGACGAAACTCAACTATTAAAACTATTAATTGGGATGCATTATTTTAATAATCAATATGATCTATTTTAACATGATACATGTAAGTAAATATTCACATTCACTGATAATTTAAATATAATGTTAATTTGCAGCTATTATAACTTTTTTGTAATGTAAAAATTATTTTTAGGCTTCTTGAAATAAAACTGACAGAAACAGTTCAATAAACCTTATACTCTGCTTCATATATTCATATTTTTCACTTCGTAGCCATAACTAGTCGGAGTACTTTTCTTTAAACATAATATACGATTTATTGTACTTAAACTACAAAAAGGAGCAAATTCAAGTTCTTTACAATTAAACCAGACTAAAGATCATTTCTGAAAACGTAGCTCATCTTCCCTATTCATTTTAAGTTCTGAAGGCGATGGAAATGAGTTATATTTCTCACGTCTTGCACGAAGTTAATTGCCAGTATATCTTACTGAAAACATAATTGGTGTTGAGGTGCCTAAAAGAAGATTAAGTTGTCATGATAACTTTCAATGATTTCTCAAATTGATGAAAGAAAAAGAAAAACTCAATTGTGTTTAGATTTACAAAGTTATTTTCATGAATTTTAAACCCGGAAAAGAATTAGAAAAAGCTCGTGACTTCATATAATTAAATGGATAATTTTTAAACAAAGAAATTATGCTCAGAAACGTGTATTTTTGTTTTTAATGTAGCAAACAGGAGGTTATAACTATTATTTCAGAAAACTGTTTTTTATACAGTAAATTTTCCTTCACTTATATACGTATTGAAAAAAGATTGAGAAGTATTTAAACAATGTTTACTTTATGTTTAGTTATATTTTGAGAATTCTATAATGGATTTTTATATAAAAAAATTCAGATTAAATATTTGAAAGAATGCATTAGTATCTGAGTGTAAAATGTTTTATAATATCGGAATCAGAATAAGTTGAGAAAGGTTTTTGTAATCGAATTTGCCATTTTTT
The DNA here is from genome assembly GCA_019973935.1 of Trichonephila clavipes. NCBI lineage: Eukaryota > Metazoa > Arthropoda > Arachnida > Araneae > Nephilidae > Trichonephila > Trichonephila clavipes. Next base: position 439,971 of record BMAU01003312.1, on the reverse strand, counting down.
TTCTGTTAAAATGTATAAATTTCACCGGATTGAATAAATTAACTTCATTCATACAGTTTGAAAAATGAAAAGGACACCTTCATGGAAAGAAAACAAAACTTGAATTACTCCAGATATCGAAACTTAATCTAAGTTGTTTAATTATGCTTTTTTTCTCTGAAAAAATGTTTCTCTTGTTCAGTATATAATCACTTAAGAGTTTTTAAAGAGCAATTTTCAGTAATTTAGTTTTGCATTTGAATTTGGCAGTAGCACTTTGTTTTTTTATAAAAAAAAATTAATTCTGACATGAAGTTTTAATTTGGGATAATTATTTATAAAATAATATATTATTTATTACATAATAATATATTATTTATTATATAATATTATATTATTTATTATATAATAATATATTATTTATTACATAATAATATATTATTCATTACATAATAATATATTATTTATTATATAATAATATATTATTTATTATATAATAATATATTATTTATTATAATATATTATTTATTTCAATGGGCAAAACATTACAAATATTTTATTTCTCAATTAACAACCCAATTTCAAGTCAATGTGCCCTACTTATATTTTACATTTAAAAAAATGAAAGAAAGAATGCTATTAAAATATATTTTTTTGGATCACATGGAGCAAATTTAATATGGATGAAAAACTAGCTAGAAAAAGTTTAATAATTCAAAACATTGTGACCATTTTTTAAAGAAATTCCTTATAAAATATACATTGAAGAAAAATCATATCGAACCTATAAAGATCCGACAAAAAAATTAGATATTTCAGCATTTTTTGCTCATATCTTCTTATTCTGGAAAAAGTTAAATTAAAAGTAATTAAAAGTAGATTTAACGCGCTTACGATTCATAAAAAAATGTCCAAAATTATTTTTGTATGGAACAAAACGTGATTTGTGAGCTCAGTTGCATTACTTTGTAAATTCAATAAGATTTAAGCTTGCAATAAAATTTCAAAATCTTTTTGCCCTAGTAACGTTATGACTAGGAAGATAGTTCACGCCTCATGAAATATTCTACGAGTTATACTAAAAATTTATTACTTAAAAAATATAAAACAAGAAATTTTATGTAATGTTTTGGATTGTTAACACTTGTCAAAAATTTTATATATAAGAAAAGTATAAATTTAGATTAAGATAACTACTTATATACACAGACTATATTATTTATCATGAACCATAAAAATCATAAACGTGATTAGATTGCATATTCGCTCTAATTTTTGGTAAATCTTAAAGCACGAGTGATTTTTAATCTTAGAAGTATTTTATGATATTTTTAAAAGAAAAAGAAAAATTGAATTTCGAATTACATTTATTTGAAAAGGTACGTACATAACTGAATAACAAAAATGAGTTAACAATAATAATAAATTTATATCAAGTATACTTACAATTAGCGATATTTATTAAATAAATAATTGATTTACCATAAAATACCAGCCTTTGATATAATTACAAACTTATTATGCTGAACTGTATATTTGTTGTTAAAATTCCATTTGATTTCTTGATACGAACATAAAAAATTGTATTGAACACCATATCAAAATAAGTACACAATAATTTTGCTATTAATATTCAATTGTATTTAATTGTTTAATAGCCATCGCATTTCCTTCTGCACAAGTATAACTCATTTTAAAGTCATTTTTGAATATGTATGCATGAATCATTTAATATCACATAATTCTAAAATAGATGTATTTGGAACACATTATCTTTTCCTTTTTTCCCCCTCATTTCATATAACAATTTATTTGTAATATTTTCTACTTATGCATGTTATTCTTACTAAAATATAATTATATTGAATTTATTAAAAAATAAATTATCACACGTGAGACATTGATATAACACATATTATAAAATTATGACTATTATGAGCTTGATAAATTAATACAAATTTTCCATTCTATGAAGGTATCTGGTATTGAATAAGGACGGTCGATGAATGTTAAATTAACTGTAGCATCGAATTCATCATGTGGTACGATGTAAAAGTGTATAGAATAATTAAACCAATTCAGGGTGTTGGGGGTTCTCTTCGGATCTTTTTATTGATACTTTAGTGGAAATTCTATTAGTAATTCTTTAATTTGATTTCTTCTTTAAATAAACCTGACGTGACAAAAGAAAAAGAAAATAGCTATTTCAAGTAAAATAAATCGAGTTTGCAGAGGAAGGTAGCTGTAACATGTTGTTATTGTTAGTTTTGAGTTATATCTGGACTGAACTCAGTGGCGCAACAGCCCATGAGGGCCAAGGCCTACTGTGCCTATCTCAGTATACGCGACCTTAGACACTGGAGTGCAATAAAGATGTTTCAGTCAAGTGGTCAGTCTGATGTGACAGTTTGTGATACTCCCCAGTCCGGGGGGGGGGTATCACAAATTCCCAAGCAAGCTTAGTACTAATTTATCGACCCACTGAAGGGATGAAATGCTGAGCCGACCTTGCTCAGCTCAAGATTTGAATCCCGGACCTGTGACGTGGAAACGCGGTACACTACCACTCAATCACTAGGCTTCTCTGAGTTATATCTATGAGAATTATATTTTGAATTATCAACGTATCTATGACTCGGAGCATTGTTATCATTGCCAAGAGTGTATAACCATGCATCTGTATTTCTTCTCTCATATATCCTTTATAAGTAATTATAATTACTATTAATAATAATAGGGGCATATTCACTTCCATTAGCTATTTAAGAGTATATTGGATTTGTAATTCAATAGAATAAAATTGGTAAGTTTCAGATAAGTTACTCTTTTCTCGGTTGTCTCTTACACTATCGTGAGTTCAGGTTCACTACAAGTGTAATTCCTTTTAAGATATCCGACTACGTTCAGAACCGTGAATTTTAAAAACGCATAAATGAATAATTTCCATGATATTTAGTGTCACTTAGACTAGAATACATGTATAAAAGTGTTTTAAGGCCATTTTGACAAAAAAAATTATTTGAATACAATATTTCAACAAAAAAATTAACTTAGAATAATCTTTTTTCAAAATGTTCTCCTTTTGTGAAAAATGCCTCTATTATAATAATATTTTGCCTGCATATAGCTCAGATCTCTGTACAAAGGCTCGACTATTATTTTTGAAAACTTCACATTACTTTCAGAGTTACAACCCATTGAAATAATTATCGGCGTTCTTTTCTTAAAATTTCTCCCCTCTGTTGTCGTAAAACATGGATAAACCCACTTCTAAGTTATATATTTCAAAAATTCTAGTTGAGACTCTGTACAGAGGTCTGAGCTATATACAGGGAAAAAATTTATAATAGAAGCATTTTTCACAAAAGGAGAATATTTTGAAAATGGGTCATTCTATGTTCATTTTTTGTTAAAATATTGTACTTAAATGATTGTTTATTGTAATACTATTCTTAAAACAATTTATGTACATTTCCTAATCTAAGCGACACTAAATATCATAAATATTATCCATTTATACGTTTTTTCAAAATCACGGTTCCGAACGTAGTCGGATCCCTTACCTGATAGTACTTTAAAACTGTGAAGTTTGTTATTGAAAGTCATTCATGTAGCAAAAACCTTAGATTAATGTATGGAAACACAAGATACAATTCATTATACGCACTAAAATGAAATTTCCTATTAATTAATAGTCAATGTTCTCCGTTATAGAAACTCAAGAGAGATTCAACATAATCCATACTTATATCATTCTCAAGGACGCGTTAACAATCCCAACGAGAGCATGTCGGGAGGATCAAATGAAGAAGATAAAAATATATCTTTTAAAAAATTCAGCTCATAAATAGGTTATAAGAAACTGAAAAAGTTTTTTTTATCCATTTTTTTATACGAAAAAAAGTGTATGAAGCGCAATTTTGCTTGAATAAGTTATAAATAATTTTTATTATCATAAAATATATTTAAACAGGAATAAGCATGCATTGGATTCCAAGCATTGCAATAACAAAAATAATTTAAGAATTATGAAACTCAAAGTATTAAATTTATGGAATATTAATCAATACAAGTTCACAGGACCATGAAAAAAAGTAGACTCATTCAAGAATTCAGAATGGAAGTTCAATGATCAGATTACTTGATTCCCTAACTTTCATGAATATTGGAAACTTTCAATTCTACTAATGCGAAACAAGATTGATTCTGTTTGCATAAACAATCACATTAGCTGCTTCTTCTCTGTGATCTTCTATTATAATTTTTTTAAGTGGTGGAAGGAGTGTACGCATTTTACTAACCTGTTTCTTAAAGGAAGCTTGAAATCAAGAGCTAAACACCCCCTTGCACTTCAATTTGACTTTCTGATTATCCTCAAAACCCTTCATTTATCAGAAACTTATATTCCAAAAAAGTAATATGATTTGTATGTTGTAACCCAAACCAAATTGCTAGCGACCAAAGTTATGCTAACCCGGTGAACTAAAACTTTCAGAGTTGAAAGAATTATGTGATGAGTATTTTTTCAAACACTTTTTGGCGCAAAGCACTTCGAAAGCTTTTTGAATTCTTAAGGTATCCGACTACGTTCGGAACCGTGATTTTAAAAAAGCGCATAAATGGATAGTTTTCATGATATTTAGTGTCCTTTAGATTAAAATACGTGTATAAAGTTGTTTTAGGGACATTTTGACAATTTTTTTTTATTTAAATACAATATTTTGGCAAAAAATTAAAGAATAGTTCAAAATGTTCTCTTTTATAAAAAATGATTCTAAAATTATAATATTTTGTTTATATAAAGTAAAGACTCCTCCAGAGAGTCTGAACTATTTTTTTTAAAAAAAAAATCACATTATTTTCAGAGTTACAATCAATTGAAATAATTATCGGCCTTTTTTTAAAAATTTCTTCCCTCTGTTGTCGTAAAATATGGATAAACCCACTTCTAAGTTATATATTTCAAAAACTCTAGTTGAGACTCTGTACAGAGGTCTTAGCTATATACAGGCAAAATATTATTATAATAGAAGCATTTTTCGCAATAGAAGAACATTTTGAAAATGGGTCATTCATTCTATATGTTCATTTTTTGTCAAAATATTGTACTCAAATATTTTTTTTTTACTGTAATAATATTCTTAAAACAATTTTGTATACATTTTCTAATCTAAGTGACACTAAATATCATAAATATTATCCATTTATACGCTTTTGCAAAATCACGGTTCCGAACGTAGTCGGATACCTTAACTTGACAACGAATTCCTATTTTAAGAAATATCGTGTAAGAATATTAATTGGAAATGTAGATGGAGTTCTGTACAATACTCCGTTAGAACTTTAAGAACACTTAGAAAGAAGTTCAAATAAACAAAAATATACTGTTCAAACATACTAAAACACAAAAACATATCTAACGTTTATCACAACTAGCATTATAATTTCAGAGTTGAAAACTTTGAATCGTTGGTCCAATGTTGGTCCAATATTTCCAACCAGCTCTGAAAGGAGAAAACGGGATATGCAAAAGAATTAAGGTATTTAAGGAGAGCGTTGTTAGTTAGCAGATAGAAGGCGATTGAGCCAAGATAAGTAGTGACGAAGTTAAGAAGGTTTAAGTGGCTTGCGTGATTAGAGTCTTACAGTTATTAGTCAGCGAAATACCATTGGAAGGATTGGTCTACCTGGAGAGAACGACATTATAGCCAGGTGATCTTTATAACTTTGTTTATCTGACCACAAACAGTTAATATGTAATAAAGTTAGTGTAAAGTTAATGAATGATAGTAATTCAAGTTGCGTATATTTCTCGGTCCTCTTATTCCGGTAAACCCGTTCGATATTGAGCTTAGTAGTTGATTAATATCCTATTTTGAGATTTAAATTAATATTAAACCCTTTGATATAGACATATTGTTCAATATTTGTATTACGAAGGTTGCTAATTGAAGCAATTGAATAAATATAATTTGTTATTCTAAAAATGGCCTCTGGTAAGTATTTGCCTCAATTCAATCTTAGTGTCCAGGGTGGAACCCAGGGGGGTTCTTACAATGTTATTCACTTTATTTTATCAGAGTATAACAATTACAAATGTCTTAACTCAGTTGGGATGAAAGTTAACATGTATTATATATGTATATATGGATACATATATAATACATATATGGTAGAGTTTTAGCCAATCGCGCTTCGACGCCACAGGTCCGGGATTTAAACCGCGGGCTGGGCAAGATCGACTCAGATTTTCATCAAGTCAGTGAGTCAATAAATGCTTGCTTGGGAACTGAACACGGGGGCTTTCAGATCAGACTAACTACTTGACCGATGCATCTGCTCCTACACTTCAGTGCGCAAGGTATCGAGATCGACGAGGCAGTCTGGTAGATTAGTAAATCCAATTTATTGAATATCTTGAAACGCCTAGGCATATTAATTACGATGAACATGAGCGACACAACACAGATAAAGAAACTACAACACACATCACAAAGCAGCCGGCTACATGACTACAGAGAAACGAGCGAATAGAGAGAGGGATTTCCAGAGGCATCGGTTTTTATACCTGACGGTGAAGACTGCGTGACATTTTTGTAATAAGAGCTCTGATTGGTTACAATGGGCGGGAAAGGGATTTATGATGTAATAATATTAGTCGATTACGATTAAGATTACGATGTTAATTTTAAACCAAATAATTAAAATATTATTTAAATATTATTAAAAAGAGTTAAGAGTTAATTAAAAGGAGATGCTAAGGAGAATTATTGCATATATATATATATATATATAGAGAGAGAGAGAGATAAATAGATAGAATTCCTTAGAAAAACAAAAAGATGAAGTTAAAAGAATCTGAAAACAAAATCCTAATTCAAAATCTCAATGGTTAACATAAAAATAATTAAATTTAGATTGCATTAAAATTAGATTCAATTTTAAAATTAACCAAATGCAACCTAGGTCTCAGCTGAATTAATATGATGGTACCAACCTTCTTCCTATTGCAGCTTGGCAGCTGGAATGGAAATATAATGTTACATAAAAATTAAGTTTGCTTTAAAATAGAAAAAAATAAATATCGGAATCATAGATGTAAAAAATAGTTTTGTAGTTTAAACTGTTTGGAATTAAATTATAGTTTAGTAGTATATATAAATATCTCTTGCTCTCAATAACTTAGTGAATACAACATTCCTTAGTTATATATATTCATATTAAAACTCTCTCAGTATTAATCTTATTTTTTTTACTTTTTTAAAAAAATTTTCACGCATCTGAATCGTTTTCTTTCATATTCGTAAAAAGTTTTTTCGTACAAACTAATTCGTATCTATCGAGAGTAAATTTTTTTAAGAAATCGCAAGTTTATTTAATGAATTATATACTTTTTTGTTTATCTTTAGTTATTATCTATAAACTTAATTTATTTTAATTACATTCCATTATTAAAAAATGCATTCAAAAATAATTTGTTGAGATTTCATTAATACTTCCGTATGAAACGTGATAGAAAACAAAGCAAGAGACATTACTGGGCATTTACGTCTTCCTCGCAATCCAGTCTTTCTACAATGCAGCTTTATTAAAACATGAAAAAAATGACACGCAATGTGTGTTATGAATAATTTGATCTGCATTAAAAACGTGGCAAGAATACTTTCTTCGGAACGTCTGTAATCATTTTTATCCGTGGATCGAATTAAGCAATAAACCCATGTTCCGGGAGTCAAAGGAATCAATATATTACCCTTTAATTTTGGCCTAAGCCTATCATTACACACGTGGATGAGAGTATACATTGTTCCAGTTTTTCAAGGTCATTCCACTCTTGGAGAAGAATCCTCAGAACTAATTTAATTTGGACCATAAAAAACATGAAGATGAGACTGAGGCTTTTGATGCACTTTCGTGCCACACGCAAAAGATCAATAATCACATAGAGTGCGCTTTAAAGGCAAGTGGATTGTCAACGATTAAAAATGATTTCATTGTGTTCGGTTGTATTTACTGTTTCGCTTGTATTTAGTTCGCATATTAGAATGAGAGACTATAGACATGTTTACGTGATACATAATGCGCCATTAAATGTTGGTCGTTAGGAAAAGCCCTGATCTTATGGTCATTTAGATAACCAGGAAGTAATATTGGTAGAAGGTTTTATGAAAATTTTTTTCGGAGATTAATTTTTAATACCTTTACAGTTATAAAGATTTCTGGAAGCGGTAAAATATCGCAATGTGTGTGTGTGTGTTCTTGGCCATTGAATTGATATATCGTAATGCGGATGTTAAAATAAGTCATTGGCGATAAATTTAAATTAATTTTTTTTCAGAAAAAATGTCTCAGTACAAGTAAAATATTTTTAGCGGATATATCTCAAGGGGCATTATGCGCTTTATGAAGTATATTTCAAAGTTATCAGCGTTAGCTATGCGAATTTGTAATGTAAAACTTTCAAAAAATTCGTTAGAAAGAAAGTGATTAATTCTACTTTTCTTATGAATGAGTATTTATTAACATTGCACACTAAAACAACACGGGGGCTATTGGAGACGATATTCGCAGTTTTGAACTATGATCATGTTATACAAAAAAAGGGACGACATCTGAGCCGACAACCCTCTCTCCAACCACACCACGCAAACGGGAAATCTTTGAACGCCTAAAGATTTAAAGTGCATCAGTTTCTCTACACGGTGAATCTTCAGCGGTATTAGGGCTCGAACTCACGACACAGTGACCACACGCTCTACTTAGCTGCTAACTCTTTTTGAGAATATTTTAACAGTTTGGAAATTGTGTTATATTTTAAGATGACCAATTTGTCTACAATGAAAAGGAGAATGAAAAATTTGAGAAAAAATTACAACGTAAATGTATGAAACATTTTATTAATTCAAACAAAAATACACTAGTTACGCTTACACATCCCTTTTAATTATTTATTTAAACGTGTACTTTTCTATTGAAGGAATTTTTTTGTCATTATATCTTTTTCTAATATATCGGAAATTTCGGAGCAAGAAATATCTATCATATTAAATTTTACGGTAAGTGCTGCAGCTAATGTATCAACATTCAATATTGATTTCTCACTTATCCCAAAATCATTCATTAACAATTGAAAACATTCTTTCAAATACTGCATCAGTTCCAGAGCAGCACAACGTAAATTTATGGAAAAAAATAAGTTTTCATTTGAAACGTGTTCATTTCTGAAATGCTAAAATATTTCCACCCATCTTTTATCAAATTCAACATGCGATAAAAACTGAGCCCAATTTTCTATATCTGCCCAATTTATTTACGATGAAGTAAAAAAACACCAATGAAAACTGTTGTTTCCTGTGATAATCGTTTCAAACCATTCTTCGACATATTGGAAACGTGAGTGGTTAAAATTCTGCATTTCTTTAGTAAACTTTTTCCATTATGCTTGGATTTGATTCTCCTAAGTTTGACAATTTTCTTCTTATTATTAACCCTTAATCTGCCACATTATGATTTACTGCAGTTTTCTTCATACAATATTTTGTTTTAAATTACTTCACTGAAAAAGTTAAGGGATATACATAAACAAAATACTCAACTTTGGGAAATTTAATATCCGTTAGAGCTAATTAATTAATTAAAGATATTCAACTGTAGAATTAATTATATACACTTCTTCACTTAAAATAAACAGTCAAATCTTTTTCTAAGGTCTTCATTAACATACAAAACAAATAAGACACTTACATTTTGACATTAACTATTTTTTCGGGACAAATATATCTTAGAAGAGTTATGCCATATATCTTAGAAGAGTGGATTTCAAAAGAATATTCCTGCTAAGTATCGTCAAAATATTCGTAAAAATGGTTATTATATATAACTTTAAAGTCAGTGGTACTTATATATAGGTACCGTCGGTAGATAAAGGGTTAAAGGAATAAATTTTTCTTCATATCATAATTTTATATTGAAGAACAAAACCATTCAAAATTTTAAAATATTGAAAAGGAGGACAAATAGGAGAAACCTTTCCGAGATAGAACTATAAGAATATCTTCCCAGGAAGACGATTAGTCACCTTAATTATTTATTTATTTCCAAAAATAAACCTATCTCTTTCATCCACATGCATACTATTTTCATAATTCTAATAATTAATTTGACTTTCAAAGGAAATATTAATTTTCCAGATGTTACATTTTACAAGTTTTAGATTTTTAAACTAACATGGTCATAAAAATCGCTTATTCTTGAGAGAAAAATCTTTAATAACAACACAAAAAAATGCATGTATTTTACGAATTTATTCTTAGTTCTGTTACAATATAATTAGTTTATATCAGTGCAAAAATAATTTAAAACAAGATAGAGATATATTACTTTATTATAGATTAGTATTTATAGTATATTAAGTCAAAATAGAATTCTTTGATAAAATTAATTCAGAATTATCTTATAATATATATTGATTTAAAATAGAATACATTAATTCAATAAATCTTTGAATAATTATAAATTGTATGTCATTTTGCTAACGTTTCCTTTTCTTTTATTTATATCTGAGTTGAAATTCAATAGTAAAGAAATTTTTTCTCATATTCTTTTGCATAATATTTTTCAATAGATAATTTTAGTGAGTAGCCAAACTATGAATATTTTACGTTATTCCCTATAAGCAACGTTTTAAAATTCGTGAAGAAATAATGTTCACTAATTAATCTTGAATAAATTCCAATATTGTTCAAACTGCATGCTGCTGATAATAATTCTTTTTAATTTTGATATCAATAGTGTCTTTTTAAGTTTAAAATCACTAACTAGTTAATGACTACTAGTTATGTCATTGGAAATTTTTACTTGAATTTGCCAGTTACTAACACTGCAAGTTATTTACTTGTTGGAGTTCACTGCCACACTAATCTAGTACGCATTGCCGGTACACTGAACAGCCAGCGCTACATCTCTGAGGTGTTGGAGCCCGTGATCATCCCACACATTCAGCGCTTGCCATCCACCATATTCCAACAGGATAATGAGTGACCTCACGTGGCACGCAATGTTCAAGAGTTCTTCTTTACCCATCAAATATAATTATTTCCTTGGCTTTCTTGTTCTTCCGATCTATCACCAATGGAAAACGTGTGGTGAATGCTTGCACAACGACTGGCACGGGATACACCATCCGCTACTACACCAGATCAACTTTGGCAACATGTGGATGCCGCATAGAGACTACTATACCACAAAGATACATCCAAAGCCTCTTTGATTCAATGCCGAGGCGTCTGGCAGCGGTTATAGCCAACAATGGCGGTTAAACTAACTAGTGATTTTGTCTTCATCCGCAAGTCAAAAGATGCTGTAATTTCGATTGTTTGTACATCATGTTATCTGCCAAATAAATTTCACTGTGATGTCTTTGGTCCTTCTTTGTGTGCCCAGCAGTCATTCTTTCTTCATTTTTACTAAAGAATTACATTTAAATAATTTTACTTATGATAACTTTATATGCATATCTTATCCAACTGACCCACTAAAAATCAAACAATTGTTCATTTATAGGACTGTTTACAAAATCGTAGTCATGCATGTTAAAAAGTTGAAAAAAATAAATGCATTTGCTAAAATTAAACGTTACGCACTTTTTCTAAAAGAAAAAAAGTGATCTCATAATAGTGAATAATTATAATAAAAATATTAAGTTGAAGACTTCATTTCTTAGCTGGTTCCTATACCCCCAAATACCTGTGCACCCATCAGACAGCGAATAACACGGAAACGTCATTCGAATTAAGCAAGTACTGACCTTGTCGAGTTGATCAACAAGTCACTGACTGGCACGTTGGCACCCTGGGGTAAACTATCTTAATAATTCTTCCCTCCAGTGAACTTATTAATTATTGCGAGGAAGAACACGTACACAAGACGGAATTTATTAATGGTCACCTCATACACGATTAAACGAATCATTTTTTCTGCTCTGTGAGTGAAAGAATTATTTCCAGTGTGCAGTTTGTTTTGTCCTAATGGTTTCTAACCACACCAAAATAAATGGACTCCTTGCGTAAAAGATTGTGTGATATCTCAACGATCTATCAAAACTCTTTTTATGCACTTTTAGAAGCTTTGTTGTTCTCTTCTGGTATGTTCATTGGAGTGTGAACTAAAAAATTAAAGTTTTTTTAAGATGGTCGTGCAGTATTTATTTTTTCAGTCACCAGTCATTTTTTATTTCAAAACAAGTTCGTTTTACATGCATCTTGAAAAATGCTTTGTTAAAAAATTTTAAACGAAAACCAATACACTAAAAGAACTTAGTATATATTTAAATATAAACATCACACAGATAAGAATGAAATATTTTGGTACGGATATATTTGTTAATTTTTGAAATCTTACTTGTTAAAACTTTTTTTGCTGTTTCGTAAAAATATATAACATCAAATAAAATGTATTTTAACATAAAAAATAAATTTAAAAAAATTGTTTAATTTTCTGAATAAAATATTTTTAAGTTAAAATAATGCATATTTTAAAATATTGACTTTTAAGCTAAGTTTATCTCACTCAAAAGAAAATGATCCATTCCTTTCGTGAATTTTACACTTGAAATTTGCGCTTATGTTTAATTTTACACTTTGGGAATGTTATATATATATATATCATTTCTTCTTCCAACAATAAACTAGAGTGACTGGCATTTTCTAATTTAGACTAACCCAAATGACCCTGCGGGCCACTTCGGAAAAACATAATTTCGCTGGCGGAAATAAAAATATGTACTTTTATATCAGATTTGGAAACAAAAAAAAAACATTTATTGGAGTGAAAATTTAAAACAGGTTGAATTATTATTACTGTTTTCATTATTTTTCACGTATACAGACATAGATAATAAAATAATGTTTGTACAATATAATAGTGCAATGATCAAATAATGTTTAAAATTTTACAGTGTGTTGCCATTTTCTTGAAAATTACAGTGTTCCTTTTGAATTGATCTTTCGTTACTCATTGTGGAAATTTGATTGTGTACTATTATTCGCAAACGATTGAGTATACATTGCTCTTTATCTAACCGTTCTGAATATTTTTTTAAACTTTAAAAAACATCTCTGTGTGATCGCCATCTTGCTTTTTGGGCACTCCAAACAGAAAAGGAGGAGAAAAAATAAAAGTCGCACTCATAGGGAATCGTGTACCATCCATAGTAAAGAATATACAAAATGCAATTCGGAATTTATTAAAAAGTAATTTATTATAATACAATCAAATGTGACTATACGATAAAATATGAATCTATATTAATGTAAAGGGCATTTATTTCTATAATCAAAAAGGATTTATTTTAAAACAAGAACAAGTAACAGGCAAATATATTGTAGATATTATATATATTAGTATAGTGATTTTACACACTTGTAATATTTAAATTTCTCCTAATATTCTTTCCTTTATCCCTTGGCACTTTGTATAGACAAATTACAGGTGAAGGTTGGCTAGCCCTAAAACTTATTTAAACCTGCAATCTTGGTTCCTAAGGCCAGGAGTTTGTTATTGTACTACTGTGCCTAATATTTCCTATCTTGAATAGTTATACTTAGGTTCTATAGCTATCTGTGTAAAAACATTTATGGATTATATATATATATATATATATATATATATATATATATATATATATATATATATATATAATTTTCCCTCAAATAAATTTCAAAATGAAAAAACTTTAAAAACCTGATATTTAAATTTTTTAAAAAAAGAGTTGGAAGGGTGCAACTTACGTACAGGCGGGCCACTTGTTGGACACCCCTGATTTAGAATATAAAAGCAATTTTCCTTGTAAGTATTCCAAAGAAAACCTTGAATTAAAGTGAATTGTACTTCTTGAAGTTTAATTATTGCCAACTATCGTACATTTGACCTGGTGTACATTTAACTGATGTACAACTGAGGTACATTTAACCTGGATTACAAAGACAGGGTGTGGCCGATTTCGAACGACAAATTCGAACATACGGTCACAAACCACATTCAGTCGGAGTAATTCGCAAAAGCATTTATGAAGCGTGTGACGTCGAGTGGAATGAAAAGGAGCAATAAGAGGTAAGAAATATATATATATATATACATTTAGTAGACGAAAAGCATGTTTACAGTACGAACAGTGCATCACATCTCGACGTCAGAAATCCAACGACAATTGATTATCACAGGAATTTTTTGACGTTTTGGCAGCGTAGGTCAAAGCACAGCCGACACTTACGGACTAAGGATTGTCGAACGCGTTCAAACAAATCCAGTGTGCTGATGATATCAACTAAAGAGAAGACGATTCGTCCTGTGACATCCTCCACTGTAGTTAGGGATTTTTAAATCGATTCACAAAAGAATCGCGGTGTAAAAGATCGATTTCTAAAAAATCTATTTTTTTCAAGTCTGCATTTACAATGTAAATATAAATCCATTTTATGAAAAACAAGAAAGATACCATAATAAACGATCTCTTATCAGTAAAATAAGGGAATTTTTTAGTTCAGGGAATTCGACAATTATAATTATTTTTAGGACCATATCAAAGTATGAGGTATAAAAGAAGAATTCTATTTTACAAATGTATTTATTACATTAAAAAGTTTTGAATATATATAATATAGCTTAGAGTTCCAAATCCTTAATATATAATATTTTTAAAAATAACAGTCTGTCAAATCTACTGGGATTCAAGTGGTTCCGCTCATCACTTAGATGCTTCCGTCAATCGAAACAAGGCGCTCACAAGGAACAGATGATGCCATAATACTTACTTCCCCTCAATTACTTATTATTCCGTAACAAGCAATACATAAAAAGAAATATTTATTTCGCTAATCACGGTACATTACGACAGTCCGTCAATCAAGACATAAACAAATGACACAATATCAGCAAATACCAAAAGTCAGAGATTACAAACGTAACTTTTTTTATTTATTAAAGAGAGGCGAAGGAAACTAAGCACACAGGTATCTCGGGAGTTTTTGAATAATTAACACTTCAACCATCAACACCGTAATATTACGGGTTTTAAAGATAGTACATTCAACTAATTGTAAATAATTTTATGGTTTTTACCAAAACAGAAAAAATCGAATGTCGATTTTCTAGGTTGAAATATTGATTCACTGAATCGATTCAGTGCTACATATCGATTTAAAAAATCAATTTTTTTTGCTCGAGAAATCGATTCTTCGATTAATCATCGATCTCAGATCACCTTCCCTAGTCCAATCCATCTGCCAGGATATGTAGCATGGAGGTTGTTAGTACCGCAATTGAAAAATGTTCTGGTGCATCATCGAGTAGGAACTACACTTTCTGGTGCATAGTGGCTGGTACTCCCAGCAGCAACTCAGGGTGGATGTGCTGAAGGAAAACAAAGTATTTTGCGCCATTGAGGCGTTCGGGCAGTATATGTACATCCCCGTATTGGTTTGGCCACTCCCATCGTCTGAGCGCATCGTCCTCCCTAATGCTACTATCCCGATTTACACCAATGGTGGTTTGTTACCCCAAGTTCTATGGTGGTTTGTCTATCCCATGCTGACTACTTTCACCCTTCTGAATCTGTCAATAAAATTTGGCAACACCCTATGTAAAGCTAAAGAATGGTATAATTTTTTAATTGTACTCGTAATTCGCATTTTCTTTCCAATTCCGTTTCTGAGTATTGCTTTATCTTACTTCTCAAAATTACAGATGTAAATATTTGAGTAAAATAAAAAAACATTATTTTGGTTCTTAACTCTTTTTGTGTGAGTGTCTGAATTCATTGACTAATTAACTACATTAGTTAACTTAAAATGAAAATATATCATCATAAATTAAACAGGAATTTTATAATTCCTTACAAAACTACATTGCTCTCCCTCTTTCTCAATTAGACTATTTTCTCTCGAATGTTCTGAAAGTTCCTATATGTTTCTGAAGAAAAAAAAAAAGATTCTCCTCAAAGCTTTCCTCAAATTTTAAAATTGTAAGGGGAAAAAAATTCTAATAATTATGTTGTCTGCTAAATGTTCCATATGCTTGATACATACACTGGTGTGCAAAAATTAAGGACGAAGTCGAAAAATTAGCATATCAGCTGAACAAAGAGGCAGAGGGGACAGAAAGACCAATCAGGAGATTAAGTAAGGTGATGTACGGTAGCACATGCGCAGATATGCAGGTAGACGTAATGGGGGAGTATCTGAGTAGTATAAAGCATGTTGTCGGTGTAAGATCAGTATTTCTGGCAAAGAGATTGCACGCCATATAGCAGTTAAAATCCCACCGAGTTGCTGCCTCAGCGAGAAATGGTGAATAATCAATCTGTTAGACGACTTCTGGATGCTTTTACCCGAGGTCGAATCATTGGGAAGTTGGAGGAAATCCGCAGTGTGACAAGTGTGGCTGTAGTGTTCGGAATTGTTCACAGCATCGTTTCACGACTTTGGAGACAATTTCAAACTACAGGAACAGCTATCCGGGGGTTCAGTAGTGGTCGTCCACGAGGAACCACACCCGCAGATGAACGGAACATTGTCTTACAGGCCAGAAGAAACAGGCGGCAGACAGCGGGAGAAATCGCTAGACACACGACACAGGCGACTGGACGACCGATATCGCGTTTTACCGTGGCCAGAAGACTGCACGGTGGTGGTCTGTTTGCACGACGCCCTGTACGGTGTGTACCTTTAACGCCTGCCCATCGGAGAAGGCGTTCTCTGTGGTGCCGGGAACACCGGAATTGGAGAGACAATGAATGGAGACGAGTCCTCTTTACAGATGAGAGCAGATTCAGTTTGAGTAGCGATTCTCATCGCATACTCATCTAGAGAGAGCGGGGAAGCCGCAATCATCCCTCGAACATCATTGAAAGGGACAGGTATGGAGGTCGCGGTGTTTCGTTTGGGGAGGCATCATGCTTGGTAGTCGTACAGACCTTCACATCTTCGACACAGGTTCAGTCAACGGGACCCGTTATTGTAACGAGATTCTTCTTCCATATGTGTGTCTTTTTAGAGGCGCTATGGGTCTGCAGTTCCTTTTCATGGACGACAATGCACCATGTCATCGCACAGTAGCTGCCGAACAGCTCTTAGAGAGTGAGGATATTGAACGTATGGATTGGCCGGCACGATCTCCGGATCTCAATCCCATCGAGCATGTATGAGATTTTCTAGGAAGACGCTTGGCAGCTCGTACCTTACCACCAGTAACGTTTCGGGAGCTTCGATTGGCGCTGCAAGATGAATGGGCAGCAATGCCTCAACAACTCATTGACACCCTCATTCTCAGCATGGGCAGACGCTGTGAAACCTGCCTAGCAGTCAGGGGAGATCATATCCCCTACTAAAGACCGGATGTTTCTTGCTAGACACCCATCACAGGGATGTTTCGGCCTTCAGTCGCATTGCGCTCCATGCTACTTTTTCAATCAAGCTTCTTTTTATCCCTCTGATTTCTCTTTTAGTAAGTGTTGCTTACATTACACATGTCCTTACGTATTGGGGATCTTACGGTATTAAATGTGTTGATTTGGAAAGCTTTTGTACAAAGTTATATTGAAAAAACCGTCTCGTCCTTAATTGTTGCACACCAGTGTAAGTAGATGTATGTATGCATGCACATACGTATGTATGTATATTTACTTTTATTTTACTTACAAATTCCATTGTATTAAAGCACATTTAGCATTATTTCTAAATGCAAACATGACTAATATTTATTGCCAAATGATTATATGTTGAGAAAAACATTGACTTTAGAAACTAAATCAAAAAAAGATAATAAAATACTATAAAAAAATTTATATAAATTAAGAATAGAATATATAAAACATTTAAATTGCATGATAAGTTGAATGATGAACAACGAAAATGAAAATACTTAGAATACGAAGTCATGAAAGAATGCAATCATTCATTTGGAAGAACTCTTGATTGACTTTAATTTGTCTGAAACAGAAAAATAAGTAACATTTTCTTTCCTATGTTGATAAAATAGAGAGATTTCGCTTTGTAGCAATGACCTTTCTGCTAGTTTGTAACAATGGTGCAAGTTGTTAACCTCTCGGTTCAAAAACTTTTCATAGTAAACAAATTTCAAAAAAATATCCTACGCATAAGATGTTTTTAAACTAATGTCATTATAAAATTCATGCATTTGAATAATTTGCTACCGCATTTAAAATGCTTTCTTTATTAGTAATGATTTTTTAAATAAAATTATTAAGCTTTTTTATCAAGTTTTTAGCAAGTTTTAATTAAATTTATGCACAGAAAAAAAACAGACATGGTACATTCAAATTTTTGTTAATGATTCCAAATATGATCTTAGTATCAAAATTACAGATTTTCAATAGATATTAAATATCTATAAAATCTATAAATACAAAGAAGATAATTTTTTCATCGAGGATGTCCAATTAAATGTGAACATATTTATTTTTGATAGGTCCGTATAGGTCTCAGAGACTCTATGGAGGAAAATTTATTGTGAGGCTCTTTTCCATTTTAATTGCTTTATTCAATATAATTATATTTTCTGCTTTCAGTAATCTCAAGCTATTTTCAAGACCTGATGTATAAAAATAAATTAATTAAACTGCATATTCTAGGTTAAAATACGGTGTTCCAGGTTAAGGTTCATAACCGAGATTTTGAAAATCGTATAAAAGAACATTTTTTTAAATATTTAGTGTCTCTGGAATAGGAAAATGAATATAAAATTATTTTAAAGATATTACTTCAAGAAAAATTATTTAAATGCTATTTATTGACCAAAATTAAAAAAGATTGAAAAGTATTTTCAGTACAATCTCCTTTTAGAATAAAAGGCTTCTATAATAATATTATTTTGCTTAAATAGGACTTCTGTACAGGTTCTGAACTAGGATTTTTGAAATACACTGCTCAAAATAATTAAAGGATATTGCGGTTTTAGGTGGATCTTGTGGCTGGGAAACTTTTTAGTTGATTGATACATGGTCGACAGACGTAGTAGTTTATATGAAAATAAATTACACATGTTTGGCAGAAAAAATTTCATTTTATTCCGCATTTGTGTAAAAAAGGGAAAAAACACAATTTGTGCATATGAGAAAAAAGAATAAGAAAAGGTGTTTTCTTCAAAGGAAATTATTTTTAGTAGGGGGTATGGTTTCCACGGATGGCCAGCAACGTTGAGCCCCTTTGAGGCATGGTGTCAATGAGGCTATTAATCACGAGTTGGGGTATTCTGTCCCACTCTTCCAGAAAAGCTTTTTCCAGTTCTGGGAGAGTTTGTGGGGGTGGTTCGCGGCCAGCAACTTGTCTTCCTAGAGCTACCCAAACGTGTCTATTGAATTCATGTCTGGAGAACACTTTGGCCATTCCATTCGTACGATGACTTCCTCGAAAAGGAAATCCTCCACCAGGTTAGCACGATGTGGCCTGCAGTTATCGTCCAATAAAATGAAGTCAACTACGATTGCTGCAGCGTAAGGGACTACAATAGGTCTGAGGATCTCATCCCTATATCGGCGAGCAGTCAGAGTTCCATCTCGAATGATGTAGAGGTCTGTGCGCCCGTCAATGGAGATACCACCATACACGAACACTCCCCCACCGCCAAATCTGACACTTTCGTGCACGAACGCAGGATTATTTCTGCTGCCATGGTCCCTCCAGATAAAAATACGCCTATTATCCGGATGAACAGAAAAACGGGACTCGTCAGAAAAAAGAACATTGCTTCATTCATTTCTCCTCCAGTTCACATACTCTGTTGCCCACTCTCTGTGGTCGAGACGATGCCTTGATGTTAGTCTAACACATACCATCGGTCGGCGAGCATACAGACCTACACCATAGAGCCGGTTTTGGACAATCTGAGTTGAAACCGTGGTGCCAGTAGCCGAGCGAAGATGTTGTTGGAGAAGAGTAGCGTTCATATTTCGGTGTCTCCGAGCCGTTAACACTAAATAACGATCTTCATTGGGCGTTGTTGCCCGTCTACGACCTTGTACTGGTCTTCGGCCTGCACTTCCAGTCTCCAATAAACGGTTCCAGATCCTGGAAATCACACTTTGTGACACTCCAATGGCTTGCGCTACTTCGGCTTGAGTTTGGCCCCCTTCTAACCTACCAACAACTCTCCAAGCTTCTGAATCGGTTGAATGACTTCGCTGAGACATCGTACTCATCGAAACAAAGCAGTCCCTGAATGCCGATCATCCTTGTCTTCATTTCAGTTGAAAGTCAAATTTCATTCGCTGCCGCTGAAGCGACGTTTTTGACGTCGAACTCAAAATTAGCATACTCCACAGTTTGAAAATCAGAAAAATTTGCATTTGTGATTCTCTTCTTCCATTTTCGGCAAGAAAAATTTCGCTTATATCTTTATTTTATATAAAACTTACAATATCCTTTAATTGTTTTGAGCAGTGTATATAATTTAGAAGTGGATTTATTCATATTTTAATACCGTAAAATCCGGCGTATAAAACGCACTTTTAACACAAAAATTAAGATTGAAATTTAAGGGTGCGCGTTATACGCCGGGTATGCAAATGAGAGCTTTAAAAAAAAAAAGATGAAAACATGTAGAAAAAAATTAGACATCCACATACAAAGAAATGCTGCTTATTTAAAAGAAATGACACCTTATGAAAATAGGTAGTAGTTCTAAAAGTAAACTATTTTTTATAAGCTTGGAAATCCTTCCGTATGTCATTTATTTTAAATATTTATATTCTAGAACTGCATAGATGTATCTATACATAGTAATAAACTGTATTTAGCCCTGAGGTGAATCTCATCTAAAGATCTGTCCATTCATCTCAGCGGGCTACAGTATTAAATTTTATTAAGTTCTTGTGAATGTTTTAGTTTAATTGATTTTCATTTTTTCATGCATTTATATGTATGTATATGAATATAAAATGCATTGTAATAAAATTTTGTTGAACATACGTTTTATTGTGTTTGTTTGTTGTTGTTTTGGGTTTTTTGGGTTTTTTTTTTTTTTGCAAAATCCTTTAACACGAAATTCTTTAAATAAATAAATAAAAATAAATAAATATATATATATATATATATATATATATATATATATATATATATATATATATATATATATATATATATATAAGATTTCTGGAAGATTGGTAAAACTATCGTAAGACGTGGCGAGTGGATATTATTACAGCAGCGAACCAAAAGATAGGGCGTGGCCGGTGTTGATTTTCTTTATGTTGATGCATCTTTCTCATGTAAAGATCGACGAGGCAGTATGGTAGATCAGTAATCCAATTTATTGAATGTCTTGAAACACTTAGGCATATTAATTACGATGAACATGGACGACACAACACAGACAAAGAAACTACAACACAAAACAGCTGGCTACATATTTACAGAGAAACGAACGAAGAGAGAGAGAGCGAGATTACACAAGGTTTCGGCTTTTATAGTACAAGTACTTATGACGTAATAACAGCTCTGATTGGATAGAATGGGCGGGATCGGGATGTCTGATGCAATAAGAGTACTCGATTAAGATTAAAATCAGGGTGTTAGTGTAGAACCAAATAATTAAAAGATTATTGCAGTACTATTAAAAGAATTAATTAAAAAGATGCTAGGGGAATTATTACATATATATATATATATATATATACACATGTATATGAGTCCTCTAAGTTTCGTGTTAAACTATTTTCACTCTATGTCATTTTTGTTCTTCAAATTTGCAAGAAATTTCAATTAAATAGTTTTTTATTGTAATAATATTCTGGGAAGGATTTCATATACGTATTCTATAATTCAAGTTGCAAAAAGTAAGTATCAAAAAATTATTCAATCATACACTTTTGTAAAATCATGGTTTCTGTCTTAGTCAATCACCTTAATGGAAAAAAATTTTAGATACGATCGAAAGGAAGAGAAAAATATTTTAATGTGAGCTGGAATAATACAAGTTGTGGCTATTAAGTAACGAGACTGACACTATAAAGCATTTTATTTTGACTTTATAGACATTTACTTATTATCACCCTCATTGAATCTTTCTTTTTAATGCAGATTTCACTTTAGGGTACAGATAGAAGTCACATGGCCCCAGATCTGGTGAATAAAATGGATTGTCTAACACTAGAATGCTGTACTTGGCAAGAAACCTCTTGACTGGGACAATACAGAATGACGCCT
This sequence comes from Trichonephila clavipes, assembly GCA_019973935.1. Taxonomy (NCBI): domain Eukaryota; kingdom Metazoa; phylum Arthropoda; class Arachnida; order Araneae; family Nephilidae; genus Trichonephila; species Trichonephila clavipes. The sequence goes on along the minus strand of BMAU01003312.1, from coordinate 417,775 downwards.
GTCTTGGTAGCGACGCATTGTATTGGTAGAGAACCCATAAATTGTCCTACAATTCGAGTTGTTTTTTCTTTATTCTTTCACCATCAACAAGAACATGAAAGTTGTTATGTTATTTAATAGTTTTAGCTTCAGGAAACCAGTGAAGGTACAGAATTCAGTGTATGTTGTGTTAGAGTCCAAATGTAGAAGGCGCTATGAAAGCGCGATTATATGAAGATGTAGTGATACGCCCACAGACATTCAAGAGAGTAGAAGGCATGCGATCTGTTGTGAGTTGTTGTCGAGTATTAGCGTTTGATGATAGTATATTTAAAAGTGTTTAACAAAGTCGTGTTAAGTTTGTAAAGGAGTGTAGAAGTTAATAATTTGTGTATAGTGAGTCATTCCATTCTGATCAAAACACGAATTCACCACGCATGAGTGCTGGATTGGAGAGAGTCCACAACAGTAGTTAAAAACAATCATCATTGCTTTGAATTTTGGTTTGCTCATTCAAGCAGTTTTGGCTCTCAATGAAGATGAGCTCTTCCAGTGCATGGATTAGCGCTTCGTTTCAAGATTATAAATAAAACATCCCAATTCATCACATGTTTTTATCATATTCAATAAGTTTGGGTCATTTTAATGGCATTCAAAGTGTCAGAACAAACATTTTTGCAAGCTTCTTGTTGTTTAAACGTGAGAATTTCAGACATCATTTGGGCACCCACTTTTTGCGTGCCAAAATTGTTATGTAGAATTATCTGCACAGACTTTTTATCAGTTCCAACAGTCTCAACAATCGGATGAATATTTAAGCGATTGTCAAATTGAACCAGATTGCCTATTTTTTCAATATTGTCATCTGTGTTTGACGTGGGACGGCGATCAGGGCTTAAATCATCTTCAACGTTTCTCGGCTATTTTGAAAACTCTTCACTTAAAAACACGTGCACACGATAAACTTTCATTGTCATACAGTCCTTTCAATGAGTTATAAGTTTCAAAAGTGGTTTTTCCAAGTTTCATGTGAAATTACACAACAGTTCGTTGCTCTGTTGTTACTCTTACTATTTTCCCAGCAAACAAAAAGAAACTCTACCGCGAACGAAGACTACGGCTACATGAATTAAAGAAACAAGAGACACTGCATTCGAAAGAGAAGGCTTCATGCTAAATAGCTGTCGGTTGTTGGAGTTTATCGTATGCTTACTGATTCTGTAGCAACATCAGTCCCGTTATTAATAGCCACACCCTGTAAATTCACTTCTTAATGATCTCATGTATATTTAAATTGAAAAACGCCGCATATGAATTTAGATTCAATCACGCATTTATGTGAGTTGCAACATGCAATTACGTTTCCTTACTTCTGTTCATTTGATTACTAACTCCCTCAAGTAAAGACTTATTTTTTGCGATACTCTTAAATGGTAAATTTTCTAATACTGTATAGTAAGTAAAAATGAACTCTCTTATTCATAGTCGGCCGCGTAATGTTTGATTTTAGATAATCAATACTCAGTTGTTAAGACAATGAATAGCCCCGTGATAAATTTATAGAATGAATTCTACAAACACTTTACGGTAACGTGTTTCGGTTCTAACGTGTGCACAGGAGGTTGCTATTTATTCCTTTATTAAACAATTCATATAAGTCGAGAAACCTTATATCCTAAGAAATAAAATAAATTAATTTTCTTTTGGTTATTAATACAATTTTAAGAAAATAAATAAAAATATAAATGAGTAAAAATAATTTAAAAAATGATTATTAAATTGTGTTGCTTTTTAGTGAATGCAGTAGCTTTGTGTAGTATTTATATTTGAAATAAATGAGTCATTTTTGATTGCATAATAGAGAAAGAAAGACCACATACATCTTTTATTAATATTGAGAACGTAAATCAAATGTATACTACATTGGATAATGTTTTTAAAACAAAGCAAATGCTATAATGTTCTTATCACATTTCGATTTCGTGAATATGAAGAAGCCCAGTTTTATTTAACGTATACTCACACTCTTGTTGAATCAATAACTTTTTTCCATATACTCACGCAATCTTGAACAAGTAATATAAAAAAATTAAGTCAATTCCTACTTAGATTAACAAAGAAAATTTTTATTTTAGCTACTTTTTATTAAATAGTTACAATTAATATAAATATGTAAACACAGAATCACAACATTAAATGGTAATTAATTTTTTATTAATTATCATCAAAGTATCGTATTGTCATCCAAAACAATCGTGCATGTAAAATTCCAGTTCAACTGAATGATTTAAAACGTGAGAAAAAAACCATTTTCATGTTTTGACACAAGTCACTAAAAATGCTACCAACGTGGCTGTATTTGTACTTCTTTGAATAATTAGTTTTAATCTATTAATTTTTAGTAATTATAATTAATTTTTTGTATTGTCATCCAAAATAATCATATGTATAAAATTTCAGCTCAATTGAGAGCTTTAAAATAAATTTTATTAACGATTGAAAATTCCACCAAGATAAATAAATAAATTTATAGAGAGTGTGAGCTAATAGTAGGAATTGGGAAAAATTAACTACCTTGTAGAGAGATTGACCCCTGCAGAGGTTCAAAGTCCCTCAGGTTGGCGAGCAAGGAAATTTGGGGAACTGTGTAGCAGCTCAGGTGTCTTCTTCGTCACTTGAACTTGATTCAAAATTATGAGGTCGTCAATAGTTATATATAAATTAGTCGTCAATAATCTCTCGTGAAATTTCAAAATGTGACATTAATAAAGAAACGGATAAAATAAAACCTCTCTTAATAACTATCCAATTACTATCGCGAATGGATAAAATTGATATAATTGTTAACAGCTAAAATACGATGTTGATCGACTAATTTATTGTATGAACATAATTAATAATTTCCGAAAAGTAATTTTCTCTAAACGGTGTTAAAAAAAGATTTTTGCTCTCTAAATTAGTTGTTACTTAAAAAAATCTTTATGTAATTTTTCTATTTTTTTTAGTGTAGCACTTATTAAATACTTAATAATATATATAATCACAGTAAATAGTTATTAAAATCTAAACTACTTTTTTCAGTTAATGCTACTAATTTTAAAGTAAAATAGATTCTTCGTTCTATTTTACTATTTTCGGGCACTTCTTGCTAAATGGATCAATAGTTGAAAATTTTAAACAAGTATACAAATTTCAGAGCTTACCAATTCAGAATTGTAGTTTCATTTGTTAGCATTACTTCATTTATTGGATTAAATTGCATAAGATTTATACTTAAGGCTTTTATAGCGTGAAACATATCTATAACTGAAGATATAATATCAATAACTCTTCGAAAAATGTTCAGGAGAAAATTGAAAGAATCACTTAAGTTTCAGACATTCACTTTAAATTAAGAGAGAGAGAGAGAGAGAAGAGTGCATGATTTCTTTTTAAATCCCTCTAAATTTGAAACATTTAGACAAAATTTACGAAATTTGAAAAAATCGGGCTACTTTATGTTATGAAAGTTATAGAAAAATAATAACGTAATGAGAACATTCTTATTCTGGAAGATAATTACGTGACATATTTAAATTGTCTTTAAAATATTTATAGTGCTATAAATGTTATACAACTACGATGAGAACTAGAAAAATTCATAAAAACTTTCTATTTTTTTAAAGACTGTATAACATGTTTCACATTTTGTTTCATATGAAATTAATATCTTATTTGAGTTAAAATGAAAAAAATCATCTTTAATTGTTCGGAAATTTGAATGTTTATTTACGTTTCACTTGAAAGCTACTGAGAACGGATTTGGCAATTTTAAACCCCGGTTAAATGACAAGATGTGAACTACAGACTACTCTCCTAACTTCCATACCTTGCCAACGTGAGGAAGTTCAAGCGTCTATAACAGGGGTGGGCAGACTTTTCCAGGGTGCAGGCTACTTCTAATTTTTTCAAGGTGTTGCAGTCTACCCAGTGTTAGTGGCGCACGCAAGAGGTGGGGTCCATGGGTCCGGACCCTCCCTCGTTGCCCTTGATTTTTTTCCGATTGATTATAATCCCATGTAAAAAGAACGTAAAATGTAATTAAGTATTTGTTATTAGTATTTTTTATTAATTAATGTTAATTATTAATTCAGTAATTTGTTTTTTGCTTTTTTTTATTTCCGTCAATCGACAAAATCAAAAAAAAATATGTTTGTCTACGTATTGGGGTATGATACGAGAATTGTAGAAGACCTTCAACCCCCTCTTCTTGAAAAATGTTTGTGTGCACCACTGCCTAATGTCGTAGGTGTAGGGAGCTATGGAAAAAAGGTTATTGTTATAACTTAATAATAAATACGGAATATGTGTGTGTGTGTGTGTACTTACCTTTTGTAACAACTGTTTTAAAACCACGTTTAAACTAAAGCACAAGATACACAAACATAATAATAATAACCATAAATATAATAATATCAAATGATGCATTTATCACGAAACAATTCAAAATAAATTAAAAAATAAAACATTTTGATCTAAAGTTAGTTTTCGTTGTTATAGTCAGTATAAGACTTAGTCAGCTTAATGTCAGCCAATCTTGAATTTTCCGTATATAATTACTAACTGCTAAAATCTTCAGGCGGTCATACCAAAATGTCTTAGAGGTTCACCGGTCGATCGCGATCGACGTAATTTCCACCCCGACTCTATAAAGTTAACGTGTCACCCCCGATACAAGACGGGCATTAGTGGCATTAGTACTCAGACTAACATCTCGATTGCAACAACGACAGATACTAGTTCACGCCCACAACCATTACCGAAGTCGATAGATTTATCATTGTAAAAGGGATTGATTTTCTACTCATAGGATCTTATATACCTATAGAAAAGCCTACAGATCTACCTATAGAAGCATTTTCTACTTGAAGTAACATTTAATACATTTCCACCTGTTTATTTTTGTTAATGCATAACTAAAAATGATTGATATTGCGTTGAAAGCATTATTAAATTTATCCAGCTTTTTTACTTCTAAACAGCAGAGTTTATACAGCGTGTAATATTATTTAGAACTTTTTTTATTCAATTATTTTTAGATTGTAACTCAAAACTGAGAACACCACAGCTCATTATTACCAAATTATCTTAATGAGTAACAGGAAATAATTTCTGGAAATTCAAAAAGGAACAGCTAAAATAACGACTGATATTCTTTAAAAACATTTTTCACCGTTACGGCCATACAGATTTCTCCTGCTTTGAAATAGAACAAGAATAAGGATAAAATAAGTAGCAAAAAATCGTTCAATTAAAGTTTAAGTTATTGAGTATAATGAAGAATTTATGCACACAAAAGAACTGTTTTGATTCTGCAAATTTTTGTGATTAGAAAATCAAGACTGTTTTTCTTCAGAAGAAAGTTTGCGTGGAGGGTGAAGTAGAATACTGATTATTTTAAAATCATTAGAAAGGAAATATCTAAATGAATTGTTCCTGAACTTTTCAAGATTATCTTAATTATTGTTAAAAATAATTAATATTGAAGAAAAAATGTGAACACAATGGTTTGAACTATATTTTTTTCATTAAACATTAAGTCACATTAAATATCAAGTCATAATTTCTTTCTTAAATATTACTGTTACGATGTTGACAGTATTTTTATACATGAATGAAACACTTCATTTTAAATAACAGAATCAAAAGCCTCCTAAGCTCTTCAACTGTTATTAAATCATGAAAACACTAGATTTGGAATATTTCGATTAATTATAGTTCTGATCTTAAGATTGAAAACTAAATTCGTTCTTTTCTTCCACTCTCCTAACAATAAGTTTTCTAAGAACACGGAAAAATCTTCAAGTTCAAGCAATTGGATTAAGTTCATAACATATTATGAGCTGCATAAAATTTTTGATGAAATGCTTAACTGAAATTAAAATTAGTACAATGTAGAATCTTTCAAAGATTTTCTATTCTTTATACTTTGATATTGGACATCAATTTGTGATTTTGACATGGGTTAATAAACTTAATCATTATTAAAAATAGTTAACAATGATAACAAGTTATATGAAAAAAAATTTAAAATCAATTCCTACTTAGGTCAAAAAAGAAATTTTTTATTTCAGACTTTTTATTAAATAGTTACAATTATATAACATAAGTATGTAGTATCATAAATCTGTATATTAAACAGAACCACAATATTAAGCGACAAAATAGAAATCGATTTCCCTTGCAATTTTACATTTAACTTTCTACATAGGGTCTTGGACTATTTTTTGTTTGTTACTAATTATTCATTTATTAAATTGAATTATTCTCATAAAATAGCATAGTAAAAAAATTATCTCCGCAGAAATTAGGCCACACCAGGTGGGATTCGAATCCACGACCTCCAGATTAGCAGTCCAACACGCTATCCATTACGCTACTGGGCAACAACGAACAATTTTCCTTTCTACATATGCTGTTGGACTATTATTTTTGTTGGTTACGATTTATTCATTTTTTAATTTAATTAATGAATTAATATTTAAAAAAAACTGTATTAACATTAAGTGTCAACCACTACAAGTTTTAAAAAACGTGTTTTATGCATTAATAGAAAGTATTTTATTAACGATTGAAAATTTGAATAATATATATATAGAGAGAGAGAGAGAGAGGCTGGGGGAGTGAAAAAATAGTAGGAATTGGAAAAAACGGGAAGTCAGTGACTAGAATTATATATTTTTTTCATGAAATATAAGGACACATTCAGCATCAAGCCATTCATTCTTTTTTAAATATTACTGCAATGATGTTCAGAACATTCTGACATGAATGGCATATTTCTTTTTAAGTAACGAAGATATGAATATTAAATTTTTGAATTGTTATTAATTTATGAGAAAAAGATATGAAATATTTTTATTAAATGCTGTTCTCTTGATTGTTAGATTTAAAACAAAACTTATTTTTTTCAGAATTTTATTAAGAATAATTTTTTTCTGCAAAGAACACGGAAAAGGCTCCCACTTCTCAAACTTCCACTCCACGCCAACGCGATAGTTTTGAGTTTCGACAGAATCAACGTTTGTCATGAGCAATGTCATTTGCTGTTTTGATGCATCAGATCTTTAGATTTATTTTATCCGCTATGTAGGTATATATTCAAATGAAGCCCAGTGGCTGAGTGGTAACGCATCACTCTTCCAAGCCAAAGGTTCCGAGGTTTAAATCCCGGACTGGGAAAAGTCGACCCAACCTTTCATCACTTCAGTGAATTGATAAATAACCACCAAGTTTGCTTCAGAACTAAACACGGGAGGTTTCGCGTGAGACTGCCCATATGACAGGAACATCTTCTCATGCACCTCATTGCCCATGGTCATGAAAACTGAGATGGCCACTGTAGGCCTTGTATCTCTATGGGCTGTTGCGCTACTGAAATTATATAGTCAAATGCATCAAACGTATATGAAATCAAAGAACTCCTTATATCAATGACTGTTTGTATTCTTCAAAAAGTTTCGATAAAATGAAAGCTTATTAATAATTTTTTATTAGATAATTGGTAACAATGAAAGAAATTATGTTGAATTTAATACTTATTTAGAGATTTCAATTTAATTCATCATAAAAATATATATTTCTTAACTCATACTGTAGAATTCTAAGAAATGCTAAAAGTTTTAATGAAATATATTCGCAATATTTGAGCTTTTAAATTATAATCATAAGATGTGACGGACTTTATTGCGCCTTTTCACTAATCCTCTTGGGAAATCTTTGGGGCCAGAATGGCATTTAAATCCAACCTTCTCATGAAGAAAACACGATATACAGACTAGTGAGGGATTATATATATTGAAGCTTTTGCATTCGTGAGGAGGTCGGCTGTAGGCCGGAGAGTATTATATGAGCCATATAGAAGTAGGTTAGAAGCCAGAAAGTTGCACAGAAGCTGGATCAAGGCGGATAATAATATATATATATATAGAAGATTAATATTAAATGAATAAAGTACCAGAGGAGGATATAAAGCTTGGTGGCTGATCGCCGTGTGATGTCGGTAAGAAATTGATTATTAAAGTTTAATTATAGAGCGCACTGTAGACAGTTGAGGAATCTGCTACAGATAAAGATTCGGAGGTTAATTTATCACAAAGATAGTGAGTAGGATTTCAGGTGCTAATTTAACTTAGTATTAATAATTACGTCGTATCATTCCTGATCCCATTTTCCTACTAAGACTTGTGTTGCAGTGATTAATATAAATTGAGACTATAATAAATTAGATTTATTATGGAAGGTTCAAGTAGTCAATCATTTATTCCTACAAATCTAGGTCGCGTGGATGAAGAGATGATACCTCAAGGGCGTGGGGTATCACAAAGGTGTTTTTCTTACAAAAAGCAATTTGCAAGCTCGAATCACAATGTTAGCTAATTTGTGAGTTTTATATGCACAGATAAAATTTTATCTAAAAAACACCATAGATAAATGTACCACTTTTCCCTTAAATATGATTATAGTATCACGCAGTTCTACAACCTAAAGTAATTACGCCTACTTGATTTTGAAAATATTGCAAAAGATACAATCGCATATCTCCAGAGTGCTTAGTGGAATATGACATAAACATGCAGCTTGAAAATGAAACTTGTTACACCCAATATGAAACATGATTCATATATTCTTAGCAGGTGGCATTTGATCTTTTTGCCCTATTTTAATCGGTTGAAAACTGTTTGCTTATAATAACCTCCCAGCTAGTTCACTTTCTAAATGTTATTTTTCACATTTATCTTTATTTTGTGATTTTTATCTATTTATATCTTCCAGATTTATACGAGAAAGTAATACTCGTATCAAAAACGTGATGAACTCATACACATAGAGCCAACATTTTTTTTTTCAATTCCTTTAAAACCATCGCCGACAATTTATATATGTAGCATCAAAAACACCATATAAATCTTGACCCTTAAGACACCAGAAAAACTCATCAATCGACAAAATCATCCAAAATCAACGATTCTGTACACGATACGAGGAGCGGTATATACACGATGTAGTTTTTCTCTAAAATTACACGCCATATTTAGACGCTCGTATTTTATTGGCCTGGGAGTGTTGGCACCAATAAGTTGTGCCATGAACTTACCTTGCCTCTGGCGAAAGAAAGTATGCTTCTCAAATGGCAAGTACTTTTTGCTTTGCTGATTAAGAGGGATTTTTGGGGTTTCTCTTTTGCCCCCAGAGGGTTTTGGAGTCAAGTTGGCACACCTCCGCTATTTGCTGTGGCTTACGTAAAAGTGCATGTCGTATTTTTTGTTATAGTTTTAAGGAAAAGTTATGGATTCTTTCGGTTTTCTCAGAGGCAACGTCTTTCACCATTTTTTTTTGGCTTTTACAGAGTAAAATCGTGATAACAACACCAGTTGTTTCATGTGTAATAAGTTGTTAAACAAATACAATGCCACGTTTTCGTAGTAATAAAAAGGTTAAATTTTTCACTGGAAATAAAATACGGTAACATGACAAATTATGTTATTGCCTATAATTTCCCGATTTTGATGAGCTTCGAGAGGTGAAATTAAATGAAACATCGTGATCCGATGAAAATTACCCATCAGCACCAATTTAGGATAACAATATTTTATCGTCATTTATGTGCTCTGGTATTTTGGAAAGTAGTAAGAGATCATTTTTCACAGTTTGTTGAATGAAGACATATTTACGTTTTTGTAAGACAATTCAGAACATATTTGATACCTCAAAGCTTACAATTCAGTTATCGCATAGATACTTAGAAATATCATGAAATAATTTTCCAAATCCATTAAAGTATGTAATAGATTAATAAGTTCACACTTTACCCAGTTATTATACGAAATAACTAAATGTTCTATGAAATAACTAATGATAGCCCGTTAAAAGCAATGTGTATCTTCAATTGCTGTTATATTTATTTTTACTGCATTTGAACGTGTGCGAGAGTGGTTTTCCCTATTGGTTGTATTTATATCGAGGTATTTTGCGAAGTCATTTGTTTTGGCTAAATGGGTCGATTGTATAACACAGGGGCACTCAACCTTTTTTCTGCTGGGCCGCATACATTCGTCAGCTATTTCACGCAGGCCGCATATATATGTTAGCTATTTCACGTGGGCCGCATACATGTTAGCTATTTCACGTGGGCCGCAACATGAGCTCAAATAGAAGAGGGGGGAGAAATGCTTTTAAACAGATAACATTGGAAATTTAAAATGTGAAAAATTAATCAAAATACTATGCTGTTTTGCTTGTTTTTATTATATATATATATATATATATATATATATATATATATATATATATATATATATATATATATATATATATATCATTTTTGTTACTAACATTAAATTAAAAGAATTTTAGAAATGCTCCTCCACACAATTTTTTCATGAGTAAACGGTTTCAAATGATTACCAATAATATGACAAACTTCCTAGGGTGTCTTTGTTACTGCTGTGACATTACCACTGACAAAACACTTCGTTGCTGTTGCAAATATTCAATAAAGCCTATTTACATCTCTTGAAAGACATCTTGGAGGAAAAGTGTCATCGAATGAGAGATTCCGGTTTACTGGTATTTTAAGTACAGCACTTTCGTGGCAAATCAAACAAGTGCTAATCCACATGTTTGGTTTTTACTACTAAACAGTCAACCTCCAAAGCATTCGCATATTTTTCGCTTGCAAGGTACGAAAGATTGTTAAAAATTAGTTCCACCCATTAAATCGTCGCTAATCACTTGTCTGTTATCACTAACCGTAATCATTACACAAATAGAAAAAACATTTTATATTGTTTATTTTTATGTTAATAAATGTATTTTATTGATCCATAATTAATATAAAATAAAACTGTAAATCTAAATTATTTACCTCTATTCTTTAAATCTGCAAATATTACCGTAAGAATCGAAGGATTTCAAAAATTTCCTACTATGTGGCACGCTGAATGATACTGACAGATTGGTTTGGCACGTCTTAGCTACACAGTTGCCGCCCCTGATTTAAAATGTTGGGTAAGATAACCATTATATTTTTAAAATTTTATAAATATACAAAAGGAGAGTATTTTGTCAATACATGTTTTAAATAGAGTAAAGTTTACGAGAACGAAATATAAAATTGCGTTAAAATTATTGGTACTCTATCAACCGTACTTCTTTTATATATATATATATATATATATATATATCTATATATATATATATATATATATATATATATATATATATATATATATAAGAAGTACGTCGATAGAGTACCGTAGTTACTGCCAACTCGTGACAATGAATTGGAAATTAAGTGTTCACAATTCATTGTTATTAAAATATATAAAATTTTACATGACTTATTTTTGTATTTGTTATTTTTATATTCCTTACTGAAAGCAACAAATGGAAGTTCATTACCTGCCAAAACTGCAGAGGCCTGGTTGTTTACTCCACAAGCTCCTACCTTATGCTTACTCTGCCCTACTAAGTAAAAATACCGTCTTCTGCTCGTCAAGATCATGGAATTGCAGATATAGTTTTCCATATATTTTAAATATTAGTTTTCTAACTTCTATATCAGCCTTTTAATAGTCTACACTCCTGCAAAGAAGTCTGAATTCAAAACTATATAAAAACATATTATTCCCAACAATGTCATTTATACCTTTATTTTTTATAATCTATGAATGCGTTAAACTATTAATTTGTTATCGCGGACTATTTAATATTAAATGCGGAAAAAAAACGAATAAGTTTCGAACTGAAACTTAAATTGAATTTTTCAAAAATTGTCATCGATATTCTCATAACTTTTACATATTGTCATTTTAGTACATCACACATCTATCTTCTATGCAAAAATCTATTATAAGTTCATCAAATGTTTCAGCATATTTTTACTCATAACATGCAGTTTTCAACCACATTGTGAGGCCGCGGTAGCCTAATGGTCAAAGTAACGGACTCGTAGCTGATGTGTCATGAGTTCGACCCCAGCACCACTGAAGATTCGCCGTGTAAGGGAGCGATGCTCAACCATCATCCTCGTCACTTGACCATGGTTTAAAATTACGAGGTCCGTCGCCAAGTGAGTGAATATTAACGTCGCACTGTTCAGCTACACGAGGGCTTTTAGTGATGGACCTCGTAATTTTGAAAAATGGTCAAATGACGAGGGCGACACCTGAGCTGGCACCCCCCTCTCCTAACTACCACACCAACGAGAGGACATTTCAGCTCTCGATAGATTTAACGTGCATCGCTGCCCTACACGGCGGGTCTTTTGGGGCACTGGGCTCGAACTCGAGACATGCCAACCATGATTCGATACCTTGACCACCTGATACCCCGGCCACAGGTCCGTCGCCAAAAGCCCTCAAGTAGTTGAGTAGAGAAGAGTGAGAGTGCGACTTTAATATCCCCTCACTTAATTAAATTATATGAAATTTAAGGAATACTTGAAAAAAATATTAGAAGTCGAATATATATATATATATATATATATTAAAAATTAATCTAATGATAATTTTAAATATCCAAAGAATTATTAGTATTTATGGTAAATATATGTTTTTCAACTGAGTATGTGAGACACGCATAAATATCTTTTTCGAAATTCCAATGCAGAATTTTAGTGGAGCTAATACAAAATTCCTAGTTTTGCATGGTTAAGATTATAAAAATGTCCAAATTTTTTAATAACCTTTTCTTCAGTCAACCACTAATGGAACATGAATGATGAGGGATTATGCATAAATATATATTTTTTTAACTTTTCAATTTAAAAAGGATCTTTATATTTATTTATATGCGCAAATGTTAACTGTAAATTTGTCCAGATGCTTTTAAATACTCTTTATTTGAAGATTCAAGTTTTAAAAAATATAAACTTGAAGTTAAAGTTCTCTTTGAATGAAATTAATGTTCAGACATTCAAAATTCAAATATAATTTGTTATCTGAACAATACAAAACAAGGGATTCTATGCAAGATGCCCTGAATATCTGGCTTTAAAATTATGAAAAACTAAAAGATTTAAATAGGGTTTTTTTTAACAATACATATAAATTTTTTACAAATAATGTAATACAGAATCTTAAAAATTATTCATGCTTAGAAGTGTCCGAAATTTTAAAAGATTTTAAATTTTGAACCTTTTTTTTATTTTTTTGACACATAACAAAATAATCATTTTTAAAAAAAATCCCTGAAAGTATTGATTAAAATAAGAAAAATGAAACTGTAAATTATCCTCAATGTTTTAATATATAATTTGAATTTAAATACTACAGATATTTTTTAAAAACTTAGACATACATTATAAAAACTTAATTCCATTTGAGAATTTTAAGGTAAAGAAAAAAATGAGAATTCTCAACTCGTTGCTATTTGTGTACACTTTAGGTTGAAGATTTTACGATTGTCACAGGAACCGGTTTCCCCGTGAGCCATAAAAGTTCCCCTCAATGCCCATTGTGTCTCCCCGACCGTCTCTAATTATATTTCAAGATCGTAAACCTTTAAAGGAGGAAAAAAATTCGGAAAAATACGACCTTACCGGTTTTGAACACATTACTTGAAGGAGAAAAAATCTGTTTGGTTCATTTTTGGTGAGTCCCCGGCCTTCGGAAAAATTCAGTGTGGTCCGTTTTCGAAGCCTCTCTAGTAGGGCGGAAAAATCCGTGCTGTCCAGTTGGAAGGTTAAGGAATTGATAGATAAAAAAGAATGTAGTTGCAATGAATACAAGAATTACGTGGACGAATATCATGGAAACGTAATAACTTGCAACTTAGAAATAGTACAGGATCAAAAATTAAGAGAAGTTATGAGCAAAGGTACTGGTTATCGATTAACTATTTCAAACAGCGATTTAAATGTGAGAAAACAGTTATCCGAAGATATTAATAAATTTATTCTAAATGTTGCAATTAAATATAATTTACCTACTCAGGCTTTTTTTAAAAAAGAATATGGCTTTCATGTCCTCAAGGACTTAATGAATTTTAATTTTAGAACAAAAAATGAAGATTGTTATAGAAAAATTAACGGACCAATAGAAAACTTACAAAAACACTTTGTGATTGTCTGTGTAGATAAAGTCCCAGGAAATTATGCAATTATTGTAAATATTATTATAGTAAATTAAGAAATGATCATATACAAAATAATAATGCATATGAAGTAAGTAAATTTAGTATGAAAGAAATTAACAACAGATTATTGGCATTTTGTAAACAATTAAATATTTCTAGCAATAAAATTAAATATCCCCATATATTTCTAACTCCTAAATTTCATAAGAATCCAGTCAATTTTCGCAGTGTAACAAATGGGTTCAATACTTATATATCCAAATCGGGAAGAATTTTACAGACCATATTACAAGATACAATAGACAAATTTAAGGATACTTCTATTATAAAAAACAGCCATGATGTAATAAAGAAAGTTGATCCACAAGACGTATTTTCTGTGAATGGGTTCGGTTTCGACTATTTGTTTAACTCCATTAAAATAGAAGATATAATTCAGGTAATTTCAGATGCATATGAGAAATATGGTTTGAATAATTACATTAGTTTTGAAAAGTTCAATACACTAATTCGTTTTGTAATACTGGAGAACTTCATTTTATATTTTTGATAAAAAAACTTTACAAACAAATCAAAGGATTGCCTCAGAGTGGCCCAGCTAGTAATAGTCTCGCTAACCTGTATTTACACCACTATGAATCAATTCGAAGAAAGGAACCCTCTTGCCTCTTAAGATACATAAAATGATTTAATTGTTATAGGTCGTGATAGGGAATTTAAACCTAGCATTAATTTTTATCCGGAACACCTAAAATTAACACAGACAAATTTTAACTCGAACAAAGTTGAATTTTTAGATTTAGATTTAACTATTATTGACAACAAATTATATAGCAATATATATGATAAAAGGGAAGCATTTAAATTCAATATTATAAAGATACCGAACTTCAATATAGTTGTCTACATACTATATCAATATTCAGAAAGATAATTTAAAATTTTCTGATTAGAAAAAATAATTTAACTACACACAATATTGATAAATTCAAGAATATCCAGAAATTTATATTGTGTTGCATACAGAATGATTATCCCATCAATTTCATGAGAAAATACACTGCTAGACAATTGCTAAGGACGGATAACACTATCATCCATAGTAACCACAAAATGAAAGGAAGCAAAATGTGGAAAATTAGACTAAGTGCGGGATATTAGTAAGAAGAAGTATGAGTATGCAAATTTTTTTCCACGTCTGTTCATCACGTGATAGCCTTCATAAGAGCTTTAAAAGTTTTGACGCGTATGGACAGTGGTTGTTTTAAGTCAAAGTTTTACAGGAAAGATTTAATAGACGAACTTAAAATTTTTGGCATGTCTTCCCGACATCGCATAGATGATTTTATGCGTGGCCGAATTATTGGAAAGATCGAAGAAGGGCGAAAAATAACAGATGTTGCCAGGGAGTTCGACATCGCTCACAGCGTTGTTTCACGGCTGTGGAAGTCATTTAAAACTACTGGAATGTGTAGTAGACGGCACGGGGGAGGTCGTGTTAGAAGTACGACGCCTGCAGAAGACAGATATATCGTCCTATCAGCAAAAAGGAACAGGCGCACCACAGCTCAGCAGGTGGCAAATCAGTTTCTTGCTGCCTCAGGAAAGCAGATCTCCCGAAAAACTGTTGCCAGACGTTTGAGGGGAGAAGGACTATACGCACGCAGACCTGTTGTGTGTGTCCCATTGACCAGACAGCACCGTACTGCCCGTTTGCAATGGTGTCGTGAGCATCACAATTGGACTGAACAGGACTGGGCATGCGTACTATTCTCAGATGAGAGTAGGTTCAGTCTGTCATCGGATTGTAGACGCCAACTGTTCTGGCGCGAGAGTGGTACTGCTTATCGTCCAGAAAATATCCAGAAAAGGACCGATATCCAACATGCAGTATCATGGTGGAGGCCGGCATCATGATCAATGGCCGCACGCGCCTACATGTGGTTGCGAATGGGACTATGACGGGCCAACGATACATTGATGAAGTTCTACTTCCTCATGTTTGTCTTTTCCGTGGTGCTGTCGGTGATAAATTTGTTTTTATGGACGACAACGCAACATGTCCTCAAACACTCACTGTTCAGGATTGTCTAGACAGCGAGGGTATTCAACGTCTCGTATGGCCAGCGTGTTCTCCAGATCTAAACCCCATTGAAAATGTGTGGGATGTTTTGGGGAGGCAAGTTGCTGGTCGAAACTATCCTCCGACAAACAAGAACACCCTCATCCGTGCACTCACAGAGGAATGGCATAAATTGCCTCAACAGCTGCTGGATAATGTTGTGCAAAGTATGGTACGACGTGTGGAATGTTGCATCACACTCCACGGTGGACATATCCCGTACTGATACGTTTCTTTAAGGTGCCTGCTGACTTTTAGATGCATTGTTCCATTTCTCCGTACGCAGATCAAATGAACATTTTTTTTTCTTTCAGATGTTTCACAGCTTTTGTACTTTCCAGAACAATAAATATTCTTTAATCTAATGTCTGAACAGTGTGGCAACTATATTTTATCCTACTAGGCCTCATGTCTCGCTTAATGTTATGCTACATAGCAATTTGTGATCCGTCCTTAGCAATTGTCCAGCAGTGTATATAGATCAGAAATATTTCTTAAAAATATTTTTAAACTCATAAATGCACAAATCCACCTCACAACATTAGGTCCACATAGTCAGCTTGTTAGTGGTCCAGCTGTGAAGTATATGTGCATTCCACATACAGGATACATTTTAATACACACATAGACCAATATTTACACGACTATACTTTAAAATTATTTATGACCAAATAAGCATTTATGTCCAATCAAACATTTATGAGCAGTCAAACGCTTATGACCAATCAAGCAAGTTTTTTGCATGCGGTCTGGTTTGCATCTAATGCCAAGTGGTTAAACTCTAGTGTTAGATTATGAATCGTTTGGATTGACAAGGCATTAGTAGATGTTATGAGCAAAATATAGGTGTAATTGATATATTAAATATGAGAAATCGTTCTATACATATGGATTGAATTCTTGATGGGATGCTCTTTGGTGGGTTTTTAATGATTTACGCTATTCATTTGTGAATATACTGGGTTTTTAATTCGAACTTTCGGTTTTTAGATATTTTTTTTAGTTTGAACTTTCGGATTTTTTAATTTGAACTTTCGAAATTTTAGTTTGAATTTTTTTTATTTTAGATATTTTTTTAATTTGAACTTTTTGATTACAGATATTTTTTTAATTTGAACTTTTTGATTTTAGATATTTTTTAATTTGAACTTTTTGATTTTAGATATTTTTTTAATTTGAACTTTCGGATCTCAAATATTTTTTATACATATATATATATATATATATATATATATATATATATATATATATATATATATGACTATTTTTACTACCTATACAACTATTTTAAAGATGGGTGCATCATCTTTGGTGTTCGATGGTTCACTTATATTATGCACTAAATTGTTTTTGAATTTTAATATTTTAATGTTATAATATCTTTCAGAATGCGATGGCGAATAGTTTAATTTTTCAAGTATAATGGTTTAATTTTAACTTTTTAATTTTTTAATTTTTGAAATTTGGATATTTTCCGATTAACTTACCAAGTTGCAATAGGGGGAAGGTTGGCGCCATCAAACTAGTTTAACCCCACTTATCGGTCCTATGTCCGAGGTTGCACTTGGATATTTTATAAATTTTATTTTACTTTATAATTTTTTAATTTTTTTTAATTTTTTAATTTTATCTTTTATATTCGCCATTGATATTTTGAAATAGGATTTAGTATTATAAGATTCGTAAATTTCAATTTTTCAATTGATTAATCTGATTGATTGTTGATGATTGAATTTATATATTTAAATATATATATATATATATATATATATATATATATATATATATATATATATATATATATATATATATATATATAATGGGCTAAATTCCTGTAATATCATAGTCACAAGATAAACACAATCCCGTGTTACCAGCCAATCGCCTCATAATTTCATGTGTAGCCATAATCACATGATAAATATAGCCATGTGTTTCCAGCCAAACAGTTAATACACTTTGCTTTTGCCAATATTTTTCTGCTTTTTACATAAACTTTCTTTTAAAAAATACATATTTATCAGTGATAGCAACGCACATAATTAAATTTATTGATTGATTTAAAAATGCACGCATCATATAAGATTTTTTTTCTTCCAATTTTGAAAACTTTTTGTAGAATTTTGACACTTGAATACCTGACGCTACATTATCATCTGATATAATATTACATTATCAAATTTGAGGTGTCAAAATTTTTTAAAGGTAGCATAGCAAGTAGAAGTCTAATGTCAGTCTGAATGGATGAAATCTATCCATTCTTTGTGTCTAACTACAGCTTGGATGATTGGTTTGGAATGGACTAGATAGATTGAATGAATATTAACGTCGCACTGATCAGTGGCCGCGGTAGCCGAGTGGTATAGGTATCGGACCGTGGCTTGCTTTGTCACGAGTTCGAGCCCAGTACCACTAAAGACCCGCCGTGTAGGGCAGCGATGCACGTTAAATCTGTCGAGAACTGAAACGTCCTCCCGTTGGTGTGGTAGTTAGGAGAGGGGGGTTCCAGTTCAGGTGTCGTCCACGTCACTTGACCATGGTTCAAAATTACGTGGTCCGTCGCCAAAAGCCCTCGTGTAGCTGAACAGTGCGACGTTAATATTCCATCAATCAATCAGTCGCACTGATCAACTACTCTAGGACTTTTGGCGACGGACCTCGTAATTTTGAGCCATGGTCAAGTGACGAGGATGGAATGGACTAAAATAGGTCTTACAAAAACAATAGATTTTTATTTCGAAAATTATCATTATCTTGAAAATTTATGTTGAGTTGTTTATCTTGTGCATTTTGTGTTGTGTAGTTTATTTTGTGTTGTATTCTTTATTCCGTGTTGTCTTTGGTGTGCTGTGTTGTCATTTATGTGTTGTGTTGTCCATTATAAGTTGTGTTGTCCATTAAATGTCGTTGTCCATTACATGTTATGTTGTCCATTATATGTTGTGTTGTCCACATTATATGTTGTGTTGTCTATATATATATATATATATATATATATATATATATATATATATATATATATATATATATATAATTTGTATGGTGTGTTGTCTACCTTGTATGGTGTGTTGTCTATCTTGTATGTTGTGTCGTCTATATTGTGTGCATGTTATCTATTTTGTATGTATGTTGCCTATTTTGTGTGGTGTGTTGCCTATTTTGTGTGGTAGGTTGTCTATTTTGTGTGTTGAGTAGTCTATTTTGTGTGTTGAGTAGTCTATTTTGTATGATGTGTTATCTTTTGTATGTTGTGTTGTCCATTGTGTAATATGTTGTCCATTGTATGTTGTGTTGTCCATTATATGTTGTGTTGTACATTGTGTAATGTGTTGTCCATTGTATGTTGTGTTGTCCATTGTATGTTGTGTTGTCCATTGTATGTTGTGTTATCCGTTATATGTTGTCCATTACATGTTGTGTCATCCACATTATATGTTGTGTTTTCCATTATATGTTGTATTGTCCACATTATATGCTGTGCTGTCTATTTTGTATGGTGTGTTGTCTATTTTGTATTGTGTTTTGTCTATTTTGTATTGTGTTTTGTCTATTTTGTATTGTGTTTTGTCTATTTTGTATTGTGTTTTGTCTATTTTGTATTGTGTTTTGTCTATATTGTGTGTATTTATCTATTTTTTGTGTTGCGTTGCCTATTTTGTGTGGTGTGTTGCCTATTTTGTGTGGTGTGTTGTCTATTTTGTGTGGTGTGTTGTCTTTTCTGTGTTGTGGTTCCTATTGATTAAAAACTGTGAAATTCGATAATTAATCTTCTCTTGATGCCAAATTTTTATCACCAAGGAAGTTTTTCAAAGCAAGAAAAATTTGAAACTCGCTTGGTTTCAGGTCTAGACTATATGATGGATACATGAAAACTTCCCAATTAAGCTCCTGGAGTTTCTGGTGAGTGACTATAAACGTGTATTACCTGGAATTGTTCTTATAGAACACAGTCTCTCTCTCTCTCTCTCCTGATTGCCAATTCTGGCCGTTTCTGGGGAATTGTTAGCTACAAATGGTTCAATTATTAACATTAGAAATCCGAATTTAATGTTTGGCCGTATGTAAATAACTCATAATAAGTTATTCCTTTGCGGTTCCACAAAATTGCACAGTAGAACCTTCCTGATTTGGCCATCGTTTGAATCCCTTCACCCCACGATTTGACCACGATGGGTTTCAGGCAACGTTGTTCTATGGGACCTATTTTTCATCTGTAGTCACCAAACTACTTAAAAATTGGATCGATTTTATTCCGTTTGGCTAAGACTTTGCAGCCAGAAATTTGATCCATCACGTTTTTAGTGTCAATTGGTGTTGCACCCAAACATTCCAAGCTTCTTTTGCTTTGTCAACTTTAATTATTTCTGTGGTTTTATCGAGATTTTCAATGACGGGCATACTTGAACGGAATCAATGAAGCCAAAATTGCAAGTAGTTGGCTGTTGCAGTGTCGGGACAATAAACACCACTCACAATTTCAGCCACCTGGCTAGCATGTTCTCCTTTATCAAAGAAAAACATGAAAGTGCACAAAGAGAAATTTCGGTATATTTTCCAGTTACACCCTGTAACTTCCAGTTGAATGAAACAAAAAAAAGCAAAAGTATTTTTAATGCGAAATGTCACCTGAAATTGTTTTATCGATACTTAACGAGATATCGATCACTACAGCCATCTACTGAAAATGTGATGGATTTCTTTTCTCTCAACCTAATATTTCTTCATAGCTAATATTTTTTTCAACTTTTACTTGCTGTATGAAGAATTCACCTCTAGAGGGCCCACCCCTTGACCAAAAGGAGTTTTCTTTGCTTTCAGCCGAAGTTCTTGGTACAAATCTCTACCCAGGAGTTTGTCCCCTGACGACTGCTGTACCAGGCGCTGATGGCACAGTCCCAGAGCCCACTTTGTGGATCCATACCGGGGGGGCATATCTTCTTTGATTAATTGGTATGAGCCCCGCTTACGTGCAGCAAGTAGGCCATGGGGACACTGATCTTGCATTTGGTGACTTCCAACCCTATATGGTGTGTGAACCCTCACCTCACACACACACACACACACATATATATATGTATATATATATATATATATATATATATATATATATATATATATATATATATATATATATATATATATATGTATATATATATATATATATATATATATATATATGTATATATATATATATATATATATATATATATATATGTATATATATATATATATATATATATATATATATGTATATATATATGTATATATATATATATATATATATATATATATATATATATATATATATATATGTATATATATATATATATATATATATATATATATATATATATATATATATATATATATGTATATATATATATATGTATATATATATATATATATATATATATATGTATATATATATATATATGTATATATATATATATATATATATATATATATGTATATATATATATATATATATATATATATATATATATATATATATATATATGTATATATATGTATATATATATATATATATATATATATATATATATGTATATATATATATATATATATATATATGTATATATATATATATATATATATATATATATATGTATGTATATATATATATATATATATATATATATATATATATATATATATATATATATATATATATATATATATATATATATATATATATATATATATATATATTGGAAATCTGAACAGCTTTTTTGATGCATTACAATCTTTTTTATTCCTGGCTCGAAAGATTTATTTTTCCAACTTTATGCAGAGAAAAAAATATTGCGTCATTCACATTTGCTGCATGCTTTCCAAACAATGTAAACAAATTTTTTTCTTTCAAAATGGCGGAAAGCGACGACGACGTGTTTTTTGCAGCTCTTGAAAATCAGTGCAAAATCATTGAATCTGCCCTTTTATCGAAGGGCAATATGAACCAACAGATGAGAGAGGAAGCCAGGCAGACCCTGGGTAAGTTAAAATCTTCAGTTTATCGAAATTTCGTTATGATTTAAAGTGAAAAGAGTTTGTTGAAGCTTGCAAAGAAAGCTTAAAAGACGCCATGTCTTCTGTGCCAAAGAAAAAGTATAGCAGTGTGGTGGCACTATGTTTTGGCGGTGAAATTGAACCGTCGCGGATGACATGTTGTTCCGTTTTAATAGCGGTTGAAAACTGCAATTCTGGTGACGTCAGAAAACTGTTTAAAGCTCAAATTAATCATAGAAAAGAAAGATAGGGATTCGACACGTTAAAGAAATTAATGGTAATAGAATTATAGTTAATTGTGCTTCTGAAAATATAGGGACAAGTTAATGACTACGATTGAAGCCAATCTTAAATTCCTGAAGCCAACTGTTCTTAAACGCAAAAGCCCTACACTGTTGATTAGGAATGTGCCAAATGGCGTAGACGATTCGGAATTACTAGCCGTTATTCGGGAACAGAATCCAGAATACCTTGTTTTGAATGAGTGTTGGAACGAGTCTAGAGTTCATTTTGTTTTTGAAGAAATTTCAGCATGTGAGAACTGTGGTGATTGAATTTCATCCTAAGATTCGGAAAAATGTTAATGCGGTAGGATCATTAAAAATAATGGGGAACATGTGCCGTATTGAAGACTTCTTGGTAATAAATAGGTGCTTTTCACACACACACACAGGTCTCGGCTATAATCATAGAGCTAATGAGTGCGCAAAAAATCTATCTTGTTATTTTTGCGCTGGAGAACATAAGAGCGATAACTGCTCAAACCGTGAAAATCAGGTATGTGTAAATTGTGTCAGATATAATTAAAAGTTTAAAAAATGAAGCTAAAAACGTGGATGTCAAGCATAAGACTTTTTCGCCAAACTGCTCTTGCCATAATTACATGAGAAATCAAGTTGCTGCTCGAACTGACTATGACTGAAATAATTAAAGACCATCTTAATTTTGTTCAAATTAACTTACATAATTTAAAAAAGGCTACTTAGCAACTTATTCTGAATCTTGAAAATGATAATGTTGATGTTGCTCTTATTCAAGAGCCACACTGTTTTAAAGGAAAGCTTCCTGGATTTCCGAACACTTACAAAAAATTTTTATGATACAACATTAGATGTTATAAAGGCGGCTATTATTGTTAGAAAAATGGTGATTACAGTTTTTTCAGATCCTAGGAATCTTGATTACAATTCTGCAATGGTTGACATCTCCTTTGGAGGATACGATTTTACTGGGTTTTTTTATATTATTTCGAACCTTCTGTTAATTTTGATTTGGATTTAAGAAAAATTGAGCAGTTATATATATATATATATATATATATATATATATATATATATATATATATTTTCAAATAGAGTTTTAAAGAGACTTTTATGGTGTATGGATGCAAATAGTAAGTCTGAAGTTGGGTTTAGTCCTGTGACAGACTCTAGAGGCATTAAGTTATGCGTATTCTTTAGTACGTAGCAATTGTTTACAATAAATGAGGATCATGGGCCTACGTTTAGCGTAGACCAGGGTACGAGCTATATTGATATCACAGCTGTTGGGCACAATGTGCTTGGATTAATTGAAATGTGGTTTATACCAGAGTATGATTCCCTCTCTGATCATAGAATGATTTCTTTTGAGATGAAAATTCCCAAATCAGACAGGGCTTGTGATTATTCTGTAAAAACAAATCTCTTCAATACTATAAGAGCTAATTGAAATATGTTTTATTCTCAATGCTTCAAAGCCGAAAATGCCACATTAGATTCTTTAAATAACTATGTACAGCCTGATAGTTTCGAATTATGTGTTCAAGAAGTGTAAGAATTAATTATATCGGCTGCAGAAAAATCAATACCTTTGAAAAAGAGTGGTTATCACAAAGTACCCTGGTGGTATGTTGAATTATTTTGCATGCGCAAACAATTGAATGCAGCAAGAAGGCTATATCAAAGAACGAAAAATTCCGTTCTGAGGGAGGTCTATAGAGAAATTTACTTTCAAATTAGGATAAAATATATGTTCAAACTTCATGAAAGCAAAATGAACTCTTGGAAATCTTTTCTCGCTGATATTACTGTACAAAATGTTTGGAAGAAAATTTATACTTATGGAGTGAAAACCAATTTTACCAAAAGGATCGAAATCTCAGGGATCGAAGTTTCCTCTGGCAATTTTACTTCTTCGTTTGAAGATATTATAGATGCCGTCTTGCGGAAATCTTTTCCTTGAGATCTGAATAGTCATGATAATTCTCAGCATAGGGTTTTGCGTTCCGAAGCTGAATTGGTGTATGAAAGTGACGATAATGTCCCTTTTTCAAGAACAGAAATTGACTGTGTGTGTTATAGATAATTTAGGTTTAAATAAATCACCTGGCTCCGACAGAATTAATAATGAACTTATTAAAGAAGTTTCACAATTGTTCTCCTTCTGTCCTCTTGCCTCTTTTTAACAACTGCTTGGATATTTGGGTGTTTTCTCAAAAATTTGGAAGAGAGCAAAAATTGTACTTCTTCCTAAAAGCACTGAATTGTCCAGTACGCACATAGAAAATATTCGTTGCATAAGTTTACTCCCTTGTTTGGGAAAGTGCTTGGAAAAACTCTGCATTACTAGACTTAACCACTTTTTAAGAAATTGTAGACATTTAAGTGATGACCAGTACAGTTTTACGCCTCAAAAGCCAGAAGAGGATGCTTTGGTTCGCCTTTGTGATATCGTCAAGGAGGGAAAACGCAAAAACCATGTGACTTTTTTAATCCCCTTGGACATTAAAGAAGCTTTCGATAATGCCTGGTGGTCTGACATCTTGCACCTGCTCAAAAGTTTCAAAGTTCCTAAAAACATCTTTTGCCTTATTAGGAATTTCTTACAATGTCGTTCAGCTGATCTAACATTGGGTAACGTCACAAAGAATCGTGTTTTGGAAAAAGGCTGTCCACAAGGGTCAGTGATGGGACCTTTTCTGTGGAATTTAATTATGAACGAACTTTTTTGCACTATCTCAAAGTTCCAGAATTGTCATAAAATAGCTTTTGCAGATGATGTACTTCTTATTGTTGTTCAATGTAAACACTTTCAGGATGTCTGCACTTTGTCACAAAACATTCTTAATAATATTTTTGATTGATCAGAGCTATATTAGTTGGAGTTTAATCCACTTAAAACAAAAGTATTGAAGATTTATAAAAAATCGACAGTAGATCAAGGAATCAACTTAAAGCTTGGAGGTGTAATAATTGAAGAAGTGCACAAGATTAAGTATTTGGGCATAATTGTAGATAACAAAATGCAGTGGAAGGAGCATACATCTTATGTTTCTAGTAAAAGTGAAAAAATTCTTCTTGGACTGTTAAGAATTTCAAACAATACTTTTGGAGTGAAAACTGATGTTCTTCAGTTGATTTATAAGCAGGAAATAGTACCTCTCATATCTTACGCATCGAGAGCTTGAAGACATTCTTTAAGTAAGAAAATTAATAGTAGACTTATTAGAAGAACGAAATGAAGGTTTTTACTTCTTGTCATTAAAGGATACAAAACTATTAATTATGAAGCAGTTTTTGCTATATTTCTGATATACCACCTACTGACTTGGTTATTCTGAATAATCTTGATGTTCGGGAAAACTATTCGAGTACCAGCCTTGGCACGCTGGATGGGACGAAGCCGGTTTCATTATTGCCACATCCTTCATGAAGGAAACCCATCACTCTCGTTACTTATACAAATGAAGTCTTCCAAGAATACAAAACTGTTTTTTTCACAGATGGGAGTAAATTGAATGGAAGGGTAGGTCTTGCCTGCGTTATTTACGAGGAAGGTGTTGAAAATGTTACTTTACAGCATCGATTAAGAGATGAATGCTCTGTTTTCCAAGCCGAACTACTCTGTATTAATCTTTTCGTAAAATTGATTCAGGACTCTCTCCGCGAGGGTGAAATACTCCACTTTCTTATTTGCACTGACTCACTCTCTTCACTCCATTGTTTGCTCAGCGTAAACTCCACAGAAAAACTTGTTGTAGAGGTTCAGTCTATTCTGTACTACCTAGACGATTACATCCACTTTTCTTGTGTTCGGGGCCATAGCGGAAATCTCAGTAAAGATAGAGCGGATCACTTGGCCAAAGAGGCAACTTGCCAAGATATGAACCTTTTAATGTCTGTGTCATTGTCCCACTGGAAGCATGTAGCTTGGTAAAGAACTGTTTCCTCCTGGAAAACCTAATTCTTGGCCTCGCCTAAAGCTTTGTGGACTAAAAGGTTTTTCCGACCATTTATCAACGGCTTAAATGTAAGAAATTTGTTACTGATTTCAAGTTATCCCAGATTCTAACAGGACATGGAAATTTTAAGAGCTATTTATCTAGTTTTAGTTTAATTAGGAGTGATATTTGTTCTTGTGGTCAGGATGCTGAAACTGCGGAACATGTATTGTTGTGTTGTAAACTATATTTCTATAAAAGAGAGAATTTTAAAAAGGAGTTGAAACGTTTGTGTATTTCCTGGCCACCTGTTTTGTCTTTGTTGGTCAATTGTACTGAAAGCCTAAATGTCTTAAGAAAATTTGTTTACTGTATAGATTTTTAAAGTTTGATTGGTACCTCCCCTTGTTTATATTTGTGTATTTCCACTCTTCCTTTTTATTTTATGTTTTTGTCTTAAATGTTTTTTTCTCCAAATTTGTTTTAAATGTTATAATTGTTTTACCGCTTACGTCTGTAAGCCTGATGCTATGCAATGTGGAGCATGAGGAGTTTTGCAAATAAAATAAATAAAAAAACAATGTAAAACATTAAAAAAAAATGTAACAGTTTTGATAAGAGTTTCATTATCAATATCTGCATTAAAATCGCTACGACGCTCATGACCGTCTGCATCTGTAAAATCTAATAATGGGCTGTACCCGTTTCCCACCGAATGTTGTGACATGAAAGGTCTTTTCCTGTTCCGGTGAAAAGGGATATTTCATTTGAAACGAAATCAAATTCAATTTGAAAGGAAAGCAAAAAGAAATCAGCCTGCGACAAGAAAAGTCTTTTTATGCTACTGAGAAAAGGGATAGTTCATATGAAAAGAAATCAAGAAGAAATCAGCAGCTAAAATACTTCATTAATTCGGGGATTTTTATTCGTTAAAAAGGGGTTTTCACCTTCATTTTAATCGTAGAAAAAGAAAAAAAAATTAGTTAAATAGGGGTTCGGTAAACTGAGGTCCGACTGTATTTAACATCATTTGTAAGAAAAACCTTAGAATCATGAGGTATTAAATATAATTTAAGTAGTAATTTGCTTATGCTAAAAATGTGTTTAAACTCATTTTTATTTTGTGGTTACAATTGTAAAAGAAAAACTAAAAATTCTAATAATATAATGAAGATTTGTGTATTTTCATTTGCGCTGTGTGAATTTTAAAAAGTGAATTCATTGCAGTGCAGTCAAATGTCGGTATTTTATGACGTAATAAATTTAAAAATAATTTTTTAAAAAAATCATTTGCAATAGTAGTAATTAAAAAAATCACTGCAATAAGAAGCGAATAAAATTCTTTGACTTAGAAATTAGAGATAATGGTATCAGAAAAATTCATTTTTATATATAACAAGAAATACGTTTTAAAACACACCCTCTGGTACATTTTGGATGCTTTTGATACATTTAATACATGCGGCAAAGAATTTTTTGTCTTGTCTTTTGATTTAAAAAGATATTTCATGAATCAAGAACGGAAAAAAACTACTGAATATCAATCAATTATTCAAATGTTTACTAATAGATATTCGAGCATTTTTTTTTTTTGATTTAGGAGAAGGAGAATAACAATTCACACAAAATAAATTTTAGACTGAAACTTCAGCAATAATTTTGATTTCCCTAGAAAAAAATTGCTAAATAAAATAGCGCGAAAATTTACGATTTAAAGTAACTCTAAGAAATTGTTATTCAAATATGACCAACTAACTAAGCTTGAGATCATAGAAATCGAAAAATATGAGCAATGGCTAACTTGAATTTTCTTGATCGATTGTTTCTTCCCGTCGCATTACGAAGCTACTCGAGGGCAATCAGACGAGCCACGTGGCCTTGAAAAAAACTCAAGAAAGTGACGAGAACTTCCGAACAAATTACCCTGGTAGGAATGCTGATTTGTGAGTCCCCAACCTATCTATCCATCGCTCCTCCGTCCATGCCTTAGACTAGGGGTGTCCAACACGCGGCCCGTGGTCCGCGTGTGGCCCACCAGTACGTAATTTACGGCCCACCGACTCTTTTTTTTAAATATATATATATATATATATATATATATATATACTAGAGGACCCGACAGACGTTGTCCTGTACACACATCTTAAATTCAAAAATTCCAAATTTTTATGAATAAGCTTTAACAATCTGGACCGTTTTGAGTAAAATTTGTATTAAAAAGTTATTGCAATGTCTAACATCATTAGATGTACGGTTATCACAATTCAATCAATCGATAGCGTGTGAGTATGTGTATACTATGAGCGAAGTTAAATGTAAAGGTTGTGTGAATAAAAACTTAAACTTGTTTTAATTAAAGGTGAAAAAGTTGAGACTCAAACTATTTTATATAACAGGTATATTTATTAAACTGTACATAAAATGTATAGTTTTTATGCACACTTCAAAACTCTTCAAACACTAATTACAACTGAATGTAATAATTTAATTAACACACGATTTATATTTCAACAAAATAATAACACGAAGTGACAAAATATTTTCCTGAAATGATCACAGCACCAACTGTCGGGACCAACTTGAGTTATAATAAAAGATTTTTGAATATTCGATACTGCGATCCTAGCGCAGTCTGCCAGATCCAATGTAAAACATTCCAAGATCAACAATTTATAAATAAAAAATTAATTAAATAAACATTTCTAAACCAAATTATAAATCTAAACCATTCTCGAGTCACTGGAACAGACAAAAGCTTTCATCAAAATCGGTCAAGCCGTTTAGAAAGAGTTCAATTACATACACACACACAGAAGAATTACATATATAAAGATTATGTGAAAAGATATTACTTAAAAACGCTAAAAAGCGTGAATCGCGTCTGCATTTTCGTAACAATAAAGACCGGGTTTGGCCAGTTTGGCTGAAAATCAATTTTCGACGCCAGCTTACGTCTATTTCAATTCCTACTATTAGCTCACGATCTCTATACATATTTTATTTGTTTGTTTATTTATTTATCTTGGTGGAATTTTCAATCGTTAATAAAATATATTTTAAAGCGCTCAATTAAGCTGAAATGTAATGAACATGATTATTTTGGATGCCAATACAATAATTTAATTATAATTAATAAAAATTAATTGATCATAACTAATTATTTAAAAAATTACAAACACAGCCACGTTGGCGACTTAGCGACCCTTTTGGCGAATTATGTCAAAATTTGAAAAGGTTTTTTTCTCACGTGTTAAATAAAGCATTCAGTTGAAAGAA
Source organism: Trichonephila clavipes (assembly GCA_019973935.1). Lineage (NCBI taxonomy): Eukaryota > Metazoa > Arthropoda > Arachnida > Araneae > Nephilidae > Trichonephila > Trichonephila clavipes. The sequence goes on along the minus strand of BMAU01003312.1, from coordinate 388,052 downwards.
AATTTTATATACACGATTGTTTGGGATTACAATACGATACTTTAATAATAGTTAATAAAAATTAATTACCACTTAAGGTTGTGATTCTGTCATATGTACATACATATTTGTATTAATTTCAACTATTTAATAAAAAGTAGCTAAAATAAATTTTTTCTTGGTTGATCTAAGTAGGAATTGATTTAAATTTTTTTTATATTGCTCCCCCCCTGACCGGATGTGGTGAAATTCCTTTTGGTGGGGTGCGTCAAAAAAAAAGTACCCACGTTAAAAAGTTCACTAAAACCATAAATTTTGAGGTGGTGTAACACTAAGCCGGCCTCGGGACCAATCAGAGAAATTATACTGGACAAGACAAAGAGTCCCGCTCTAGGATTTTTGGGTGACGAGGTGCTGAATAAAAACGGCACTCACCCGAATTTAGACAGAGAAAGCCGATCCCAGAGGTACAAAAGAACCGTACTCCGAGATTCCGGGCGTCAACCATGTCCATCCCCAGCACCCTCCCCTTCTCAAGCTAAGTTAATTATTTTGATCTTCTTTTTGTAAAAGTAAATTTCTATATGCGTGTGCTTAAAATAAATTTATCTTAAACGCAAAAAGTTCGTTCTGTTAAATTATTGATTTTTGTTTATTTTACTGTTAATATATGCATTCTAGTTTATTTTAACTATGGTTATGATGCGACGTGAAATTAGGAAACTGGGTTCAAAATTTTAGAAATTAAATAAGTTAAAATAGCGTCGCATCAATATATATATCTATACAATGTATTTGCTTGTTAACTGCTCTTGTTTTAAAATAAATCCTTTTTGATAATAGTAACGTCCTTTAAATTAAAATAGATTTATATTTTATAAAACAGTTACGTTTGATTTTACTATAATAAATTGCTTTTTTAATAAATCCCGAAAATTGCACTATGCATATTCTTTACTATGGATGGTACATGGTTCTCTCTGTGTGCGACTTTCATTTCTCCTCCTCCTTTTCTGTTTGGAGTGCCCAAAAAGCAAGAGACAGTAGGATATGTTTTTTAAAGTTAAAAAAATTATTCAAGACGGTTAAGATAAAAGGCACAATGTATACTTAATCGTTTCAGAATGACAGTACAATCAAATTTCAACATTAAGTAACGAAAGATCAATTCAAAAGGAACTCCGCAATTTAAAAAAAAAATAGCAACTGTAATATTTTAAACATTATTTGATCTTTTTATTATTATATTATATAAACATTATTATATTATCTATGTCTATATACATGAAAAATAATGAAAACAATAATAATAATTCCTTTTTTTTAATTTTCACTCCAATAAATGGTTTTTTTTTCCAAATCTGATATAAATGTACATATTTGTATGTGCGGCCCGCGAGATTATAATGTTATACTAAAGTGGCCCGCGAGGTCATTTGTGTTGGACACCCCTGCATTAGACGACTGGGACGAAAAGGAATCCCTACTCGAGCCACTCGTTACGGGCTTTTATTTCCGTCTTTTGATATTTGCAACTTGTGGAAGAAGAGCCCTTGTCATTTTTAAGAGATATCAATAATTTTCAATCGAATTAGCTCATCATTAGAATTTTTAGCTGGGTAGCTAACATTAAAAGAAAAATATTTAAAATATTATTATACCCGATCATTTTAGGTAAATATTTAAAATTAATGAGATCAAATTTCACATAATAATGTTCACATTACAACCCTAAAATAATGGTAAATATTTAACGAAGGATTTCGGAGGCGTAGACCAAGCGGACGAGTCCGTTTCCATCGAGTTATGGATATCCACTGATGCCCCTCCATACCTGCCATCTAGTGGAGCCGATTCAAACTAAGATTGTCGAACCTCGAAGTCATCACATTGGCATGGTATGATAGGAGAGAGGAGTCCGGGGAGGGGGTTCAGATGTCATCCTTGTCACTCGGCTGATATTCAAAATCACCATTGTCCAAGAAGTTCGTCACCAAAGTAAGAGTTATATTAGTATCTCACTATAAAGCTGCATGAGGGCTGTTGTCCTTCTAAACCTTGTCCAAGTGACGAGAACGACACTTAAGCTGGAATTTCCTTCTCCTAACTACCACACCAACGGGAAGATATTGAGCCTCGACAGATTAAACGTGCATCGGTCTACACAGAGGGTTTTCAGTGGTTCCAGCACTCTAAACCACGACATTCTGGCCACGAGTTTAATCACTAGGCTACGGCGGCCATTAATAGTGTTTACATTGCAGTTTTAAAATAATGGTAAGACGATGAAGTAGTAGATGTAAAATGCAAAAAACTTTCGATGTAGAATGATGACCTAAATTTATCTTTATTCATATTTATTTTGGTCCCTCTTTTATAACTAATACTTAATAAATATTTAAGACAAAATAAATGCAGTTCTTCGTCTGAAAACATTGGCTCACCAAATCATGCCAGATGTTCGATATAGAAAATAAGAACTCTATAGCTTATAAATTACAATAATATTAAGTAAATATAATAAATTATTGTTGATAAACGCTCATAGAAATACATAAAATTCAAAATCAGTAAGAAAAATCTCTTTTGTGGCAGAAAATAGAAAACATTTCAGACTATAACAATGTCACATGACTTTTATTCAAAAGTGTACAATAAAATATAATGATGCGTTGGCGCGGCATAGGTAAATTAACAGTGTGCAAAGAAATAACAGTGGCAATGCCGGAAAAATGAACAACAACAGCCAGTGATGAAGCTAAAAGAGAAAATATGAAATATTAATATTTTATTTTAACAATTGGATAAATGCAGATTACACATTAGAAAATTACAGCAATACTGAAAATACGAGCAAATAGACGAATCCACGTTTCAAAATTTAGATCTACATTTTTTAAATAAACTAATTTCAGTTATACAAAAAAAAGGTTTTTTAATTGTCACTTCTGAAAAAAAAATATTTACATTGTATAATAATAGTTTTCCAAACATTACATCTAATTTGAATTACAATAACTTCACATCAAATTTTATCTTATTTCTGATACAAATAAAAATAATAAAATCTAACAGCTTAAAATAATTTCATTCATCATTAAATAATTTGTAAGAAATTTATCCCCAAACACATTCAGATGATTATAATTTTAATATACCTAAGGTAGTCGTAACGAATAGTTCAATGAGTATTTTATTTTTATCCATCTCAGTGCCATCATCAGAAAGATAATTTCGCAAATTTAATTGTATCGGTTTTAGCTTTTGAATAAATAACACTCATAATAATTATCAACAGCGATTATATTTTATTTTCTTTCATGTAACAAAGTAAAATTTGTAGCTTTGCTCTTGATCTTTTTTTAAAATTTGGCTTCTTGTTAGATAATTTGAATATTTTTTCTGTGTCATCATAAGAATACCAATCATCAACTACCCGCAAACGAAAAAGAAATTTTACATCTTACACTTATTTATATATTCCTTTAATTTTAACCCCCTCCTCCACTTAAGATAAATTGATGTGTATGACAAAAAAAACATTTTTGGACAAAATACCGCTACTTTTTGTTAATATGAGTAATTGATCAAGGATGTCACAAAGTGAAAATTTGAAATAGTTCTCATTGGCCGTTGCTGCAGTGCTACGTGATGTGCATGACAAAAAAACGATACATGTTTGGTCAAAATACCGCTATTTTGTTAATATGAGTAATTGATCAAGGGTGTCCCAAAGTGGAATTTAAAATAGTTCTCATTGGCCGTTACTGCAATGCTAAAATGAATACCCCATAAATAACAGTATCATTTTATATAATATTTGAAAATATATTGAAATAAATTGTAGGAATTATTGTGTGTGTGTGTGAGAGAGAGGAGACATTAAGTAAAAGAAAGTGTCTTCGGTGCCTGAGAGTTTCACTCTATATCACAGCGTAAATATTATTCCAAAGTTAAACTAATAAATAGTTCATTTCGAAAATACTACAATATAAATGTCTAGCATTTTAATTTTAAAAATCTTGCTTAAAAATAGATGAATTAAAAAAATTTTCTAATTGGATAGCTGTATCTCATTATTTCTTCTCCCATTTTTTAAGCCAAAATACTGTTTTCTATCAAATAAAATGCGCATGTATTTGAATATTGATGAATTAGTCCATTCATATTTTTAAGAATGAAATGTAATATAGGAGCATTACCTGCCAACTGAAAAAAATAATTATGATATTAAATTCTAATATTATGTAATCCACTGAATATTTGATTTTTATGTTTCAAAAAATATAGTGCAACTTTCTTCTTAAACAAAAATTCTGTATTTATCAAATAAAGAATAGAACTCAAACTGCCAGCACTATTTTCAAATTTAAGTGCTAAAGAGAGAAAACTTTTTTTTTATTTCAAGAACGCAGTTTCTTAAAATAGTTTAATTTCTTAAATTAAATTCCATATGTAACATTAATATTGGGATATCTGATAAATGTTTCCAATTTAGGGCGTTTTTAAACATTAGACCAGTGTTTCTCAAACTGTGGGGCGCGAGCATATCGAAAATAGAAGATTTAAAAACAATTACTTTACTGGAATGAATTAAAACAAAATACTTTCAGACATAATAAAAAATTACTCAGATGTAATTTATAGGCACGCGATATTAAGTCATAAAAAATAAAAACTTCTTCAATACCTAATTAGCTATTTTTGATCCTATAACCAAATAAAAAAAACTTTTATTTGATTTGCTGTAATCCCATTATTGAGAGATTTTTTTTTACTACGCTTTCTTTTTAAGCCTAACATATAACTCTTTCAGAGAAAAAACAGATCACAGACCCAGAATCGAAGAAATTTAGGAACATAAAAAATTCATCACTGTCATTATTTTTCCATGCAAAAAAACGTTTTATACAATTTTTTTAGCAGTAACCTACATTTTACTATAATGAATACAATTTTTACCCGGAAGTGGTCGCGCGGGACACACAGATTACGAAATCGTTAATTCTGGCAAAACTGTTTATTTGTTACCAAAGAAAAATTGAAAAGTTCTTGAAAGTAGGTAAGTAAACTTTCTCTTAGTTAAATTATTCACTGGAATTAGGATTTGTATCGTGTACAATAAAATAACTATAAAAAAAAGGATTGGGGTGACTCAATAACCCCGCTCGACCGTATCGAGTGCGCGCCTGCTCCCGAGTTAAAACACGTTGAAGTCTTTTCGCTTTAAATATTAAAAATAATACAATTATTCTTCATCGGAAATTTATATTATTGTTCATTATTTAACATCAATTATAAATGCTAATTCTGTGAGGCTTAAAATTACAATTCGCTTAAAACTAATTATAATTTGAGCAACCATTTTAAAAAGATCATTTTACATTTTTGTAAACATTGTCGAGCACTTGGCTTTGCTCTCCTTACAATTTAGATATTAGATCAATAATGTTTTATTTTCTTACGAATGAACTCGGGCAAAGAGCGGGAACTTCAGCCGGTATACTTTTAATCTATCAGTGTTGCAGAGTATTTTATAACTAATTAATTAATAATAAATTAAGAACAAGTTTACTAAGTGTTAACGACTTCCATGGGCTTGTCTTGGAAAGGATAGTTTTTATAAGGAATGCTTATGATTAGAATTGACCCTCTAAATTCTTTTTCTATATTTAGCAGATATCTATATTTTGTCTTCTAAGCAGCCACCGCATTTTGCAATATGTTCAATTTAAGAATTAGAGAAAGGAAAATTAACCTAATAATTATCCTATTATTTTATTTATTTATTTTTGCTTAAAAGTAGTATACAAAATTTAAAAAATAGGTTATTAATTTGTATGGTTCAAAATTAAGATCGTCTATTGTAGCTTTAGCATCAAATTGCATTAGTATTGCTTTCAGTACATTATTAATGTATAAGGGGGGCTTGATAAAAATTGTGATCGAAAAAGGGGCGCCAGTATTGAAAGTTTGAGAAGCACTGCATTAGACATAGAAAATTTTAGTTTTTACTGAAACTTCTTTCAAGTACAAGATACGTTATCGTAAGAGATAAATAAGACACTCATCAAACAAAAGTGACATATAAAAAAATGGCCACAACAGCCGGTGGCATCAATTCAACACCCATTTTTACTTAAGTCAATAATAAGAAACCTTTTCAAAATAATCACCATTTTTACAACCCTTCCCGCCCAACAAAGGACAGTAAGAATAACACTGAAAAATATCCTTGTCAAACGAAAATCGCCACTTTTCCCTACAGGTAATCCTTTTTACCCTATAAACAAAAGCCTTGCTGCTTGACCTTTGACCTGAGGCATCCGAAATGCCAAATGCTTTCAAAGCGAAGGCGTTCTTTCATAAAAGCAATAGTATTGCGTGAAGACAGGTCCAAAGAAAATCGGATTAATTTCATGAATGCACCTTTACCTGTGTTTCAGTAAAGCGGGGATCGGTAGAGCTTCATTCCTGGTGGTCCAAATAAATATCTGTCGCTAGACAGGTAGATGTCCTCAGAGGATGGATGAAGAGGGGGTGGCAGTTGAAGAGTCGCTGGATGATGATTGTAACGCCACAGACGGGAGGTGTGTTGGAGGGGTGGCACGAAGTAGTTACGCTCCACTGAAAATGGAAAATAATCATTGTTATTGATGATTGGGTAATTTAAATAACATGCAATTTAACTAAGGATTTTTGGATGGGTGTTCATTTTGCTGAATTCAGTATAAGTATAAAAATCCGTGCATATAATTGCAAAGTAATCGAAATAGTACAGATAAAATCAGAGAGAATCCAGCGAACCAAACAGACCGTTACCATATACAATTCTCAAGATTATTTGATCTAACACAATAATTACTCAAATTAAATTATAGAAACCTAGGTGGAAGATTTATGCGGATTTGCTTCAAGCTTTTTATCAAGAAGTAAGTTTCCCCATGTGAGGAAAATGCTCATTGACAATGAACTACGAACTAAATATTTACCTTATATGATTAAACATCTCTATTGTACTTTAGTTATTAAAATTACTATATCAAAATGTTTATTCCTAGCAAGTTTCGATTTCTTGAATTGCATGTTACATAAGGCGTTGTTTTTAAGCATAAATTTAGTCCATTGCCTAATTTGCTAAATTAGGCAATGAATTCTTCTCGATTCATTGGAATCTAAAGATCACAAATAAATATGATAACGAATATAATTCATAGCAACGAAATTATTAATCATAACGTCTCTCTACTTGGAATTTTTTGATAAATTACAAGGTACTTTTCGTGAAATAACAGATCAAATCAGTTAAAGATGTGGTGCCCAATCAACGGGTCGGGGACCAATTCTAGTACGTGGATCAAATATAATAGTACCGGGTCACACAAGAAACATTAAATATTGTTTCTATTTCAATTGCTATGGTGTATTTCTCTCGGTTTGTGCGACTTTTTAAGGAAATAACTTTATTTTCCTTTTTGGTGAAACTGTATTATAATCCGAAGGCTTGTTTAAACACAAGTAAATTAAAATTATTAAATGAAACAATCAACGTTTCCTCTCAGCGGGCCGTGGTAAAGTTGTCAAACATTGACCGGTCCGCTTCGATGGAAAGGTCGGAAAACGCTGAGTTAAAGTACATAAAAAACTTGATTCCAAGATTTAACTAATTATTTTCAAAATGCTAAAAAAAGAGTACTTTATTTTATTTGCAAAATTTCAGAGAGTTTTAAAATAAGCATTTTAAAGTTTTTAATAACAATACATTTTATTTTCTTGCTTAGTTTTTTAAAAAAACAAAAAATTAATTATCAAATTCTAAGTTGTTTGGTTTCACTAGAAATGCAATAAATCTGATTTTCACAACATTAATTACACGACAGAAAACTTACTAAGTCTAAATCTTCTTGAACAAATTAAGTATAAACATTTGCAAACATTTGGTCTAAGTATACAAATGATGCATTTAAAACATAACATTACGGTTTAAAATCTTTTCTAAAATGAAAGCTTTGAGATCATTAACATATGCCTGTTTCTTTCCTTACTTCAAAAATATTCAACATTTTTTTAATAAAGCAGCCACACAAAAACAAATCATGCATTAACTCAACCATTGCGTGCATGAAGAATATTTTTAAATATAACAGCACTAATGAAAGAAAGATACGCAATATATCTAACCATAATCTACCACAGTCCTTTGTTCCAGATACAATTTAAACACCGTGGAGTATTCTTCCTTTGATAACTCCCAAAGTTTTCCCTTTCATTGGCTAGCCTAATGACGAAAGATAATGCTCCGATAATGCCGTGTAATTGTAGATGCTCAATTAGATAGCTCTGTTCAATAAATTACCCACTGACGTAGAGTTATTTTCCATAAACAAGACGTGTGGGCTGTGCCCTCTCCATAACCCGGTAGCTGCAAATGACAAATGATATGTTTCTATTACAGAAGGTCCGAGTCGGGAGTGAAATGTTATAAGAAAAATTGATAAGTGATGGTGATCGGCCATGCAGAAATGATTGGATTGGACTCCGATAAAAGAAAAGTAAAAAGAAAGTTTCTACAAGGCAGTTAAGACAAGCTGAATAATGTCAGTGATTGAATGAGTATCGCTCATATTTGTAAACACGGGATGCTGGAGAAAGTTTACTCTTTGATGACAATGTTTAATTAAAAAAATGCTTTTCACAAGCATGTTCACGAGTTTTTGCGGAGAATGTTTATTGTTTTACTTGAACTTTGATGTAATTAAATAAGAAATAATGCTTTTTTTAAGGAAAATGAAAATGATATACTATCAAATTCATATCTCAGCCAGCAAATTATTATTATTATTCATTATACAGATAATATTCAATAATCATTTAACGTGTACCTTTTTCATGAGAGTCTAATGTATTTTCTTTTATCTAAACGGAATATAATGTTCAATAATATGAAACAAAATGTGATTGTTGTTTTGTAATCGAGTATTCCAAAACAAAATTCTGTCTCGCTTTTCACTCATAAGTAACGTATGCTTGGAGTATTGAATACATATTTTGTCATCTAAACATACTGGAAAATAATTTTCAAAAATTCAAATGGTTTTCATTTATCAACAAAAGGAAATGTTATGATTATTTTTTATTATGTCCTGATTTTATAATTATATACTAAAAACACCTTCTACAAATAACTTTTGTAATTAATAATTAATATTTCTTTAATGTGCAATCTGCAAACTTTTTGTTTCAAAAATAGCTGAATAAAAAATAATTCAATAACATAAGCAATGTTTATTAATAGATTCTCTCGTTTAAAAAATTAATTTTACTATCGTGAGTGAGTGTGTTTAATAGTCTTTGATATCAATGAAGCTTTCATACTTGAACTCGCTTCAACTATCTTTCTTTTGTTAATAAAAGCACATTTTACGAAAATATCTACTGCAATATTGTCTCCTTTATATTGCAATGTATAACTTTGCTCCTTAACATCCATATGCAGTCTTGACAATGAATACCGATTTTAAAGCAAACCCGTTTATTTTGATTAATACAATTTTGTTTCTTTTCAGATAGTCAGCAAAATCTAATATTATCATCACCGTAGGCTCAACAGCCTTACGTGAGCATTGACCATCTCCAGAATATTTTTCCAAGCATTTCTCCTTGTCGGCAGTTCCTGTCAGTTCCATTTCCATATGATCTTGAAATCAATGTTAATGGAGTCCAGTCATCGAAGACGTTGGTCTACTACCCATAGGTTTATGCTTGAATAAAAATCTCTCTAATTTGACTTGATATAATAATACATTCACAATTAAAACTTCAGTATTGATAAATATCTATATTTTTGATGCTGCTTTACTTATTGTGTAAAATTAAATACCTCCCAACTATATTACTCTAAGATAGTCAAAATATGCATTAATTTTCCTACTAAGCTGTAATATCTAAGTCTGATTAAAGTTGAATTTTTTAATAACTAAATATATTGGTTAACCTCTAAATATATATATATATATATATATATATATATATATATATATATATATATATATATATATATATATATATATATATATATATATATATAAGTTTCTATTTCAAATACATCAATTCATAATCTTTTCTATGAGACTTTATTATATAAATTTATGATCATTGTGTGCTGCTTTGCAAGATTTTATATAATCTAACATGAATTGGAAAACATTTCATCTAGCATTAACTACCCTTTATTAGTATTATTTAATTCCTGAGAAGACATAATAATTTTTTCAAATTGCAATCTGTTACTTAAGAGCCATTTTAAGATTAATTTCCATTGATTTTAAATACAAATCAATAACTGCATTTATAATTTTTCATCAAAACTATCTCTTAAATGTTTATTTAATAGCATTAAATTATATATAACTTCTTATATAAATAAATAATCTATTGAAGTTAATATAAAAAGTTTCAGCTCATGCATATGACTTTCTGTCCATATATTTAGAAGTTCAAATATTTTTTCAAAATTCTAAAGGAAATTCTTACATTGTTAATTCTTAGCTGGAGTATAAAAATAGGTTGCAAATGGCGCGAAAGAAAGGGATGGATATCGTTTCGCTTCATAACGGGGACAAAAAATCAGTGAAATAAATTGGAATAAAGAATGAATTACAGTTAAAATGTTTTTCAAATATTGTCGCACCTATCTTTAACGAACTCATTATATTCCGAAAAAGAGTTCGTTATATGAAAAATTCGTAAAATAGAAGTTCCTCTTTCAATTTACTTTATAAACCACATAAAACAAATTTTAAATTTTCATAAACTCTTTTTATTAAAAAAAAGTAATTATTCACACTCTTTTGTAAACTAATATTTATTCATTTTATGTATCTTACGCATAAAAAAAGAAAGAAAAGCTGCAAGGAAAATAAGAAAAAAATAATGTCGAAGAATACACTGTATTTTCAACATTAAGAACATTATTAAATTTTAAAATTAATCAATGAGCTACTAGAAACGAAATTATCAGTACGACTGATCAACATTACAATTAAATGGATACTAATTTAAGAACACGGGGACACGAGAGATAACTCCATTGAGTGTGAAAGGGGATATTGTAGATGTTTCTTGTGAAGTGGGCAATGGGGGTGAAATGTTACACTTATTGGATAAAACGCCTGGAATTCTATTGCTCTCGGCGAGTTAGGCAATAAAACCAGTTCAAGATTTATAACCACTATAAAATGAGAGAATAACTTGAAATGTCCAGAAATACTTTAAAAATAGGGAGAGAAAAAATGAATCTCAAGCGAAAATGTTCGTTATATAGAAAATGAACTTCGCTATTGGGAGGTTATTTAACGAAGATAATCGTGAAATGTTCTTAGTTCCAGGAAAAAGTTCGCTGTATAGAAAAATTCGCACTACAGATTCTCATAATATGGAGGTTTGACTGTACTTACAATAATCTCAACTCAAAAGTTGAGAAGATCTTTAATTACTTCCTTTTATTTACTTCTGCATAAAAAATAATAATTAACACATAAATAAATAAAAATATACTAAAGATGATACTTGAAATCCGTAAGTCAGACATGGTGCAAAACCATTCCAGAATGAGCGTTTCAGCTACCTATTTATTCCTTGCAGCTTGTATACACTTAAAATTTTTTTAACAGAAATAAAACAAAAACTAATTCAAATATTTTATACTATCTCTTGTACCTTTTCTTCAAGAGAAACCGAAGGAATAAAATTTTAAAATAAGTACCGGTTTATCAAAGTTCATCCAACTCAGCCGGAATCAGGATACAGCCAGCAAGATTAAAGTGCCGATATAATAAAAATGAGGAAATGACGCATAATCCTTGTCACTAATGAGGAAGATCATTAAATTTCAAAATAAAAAGAAGTGTAGGAGCGGGGAATTCCGAGAGTAAGTCTTACTAGGTGGTGTCACGAAGCAGCCCGTAGAGAGTTCTGAGCTTTAAGGAACAGTATTTTATGTTCAGTAATCCGTTACCAATTATAGAAGGTGTTTGCATTGATTCAACACATGTCTTCAGCGTGTTCTTTCTAGTCTACTTTCTTTTATTCATGTAGCAACATATTCTTATTTAATAACCGATCTACCTGTAAGGTATAAGTTTTATTCTCGGGAACATGGGATTTACGTGAAACCTAATATATGAAATAAGTCAGGATTTTCTAAGATTTACGTTACTTGTTTAAAATATTTTGCATTTTAAATTAACTTTTTATTCAAGATATAGATGAATAATAATTTTTTAAAAAGTAAATGCTTTTTTCTTTAACATCAAATAAGACTAATATAAATAAAGTGATATTTTGTGTTTTTATAACACTAGAATTAAAAGACATTTAATTGTTAAGGTATCCGACTACGTTCGGAACAGTAATTTTGAAATAGCGCATACATGAATCATTTTTAGCTATTTAGTGCCATTTGTAGTAGAATATGCATATACAACTGTTTTAAGAATATCATTATAAGAAAAAATGATTTAATGCGATTTTTCGGCAAAAAAAAAGAAGGAAGAATAACATACATTGAAATCATTTTTCTATTGTGAAAAATGCTTCTTTAATAATAATATTTTGCCTATATATATTTTTCGCCAAAAAGAATTTCCCACAGAGCCTGAACTAGAATTTTTAAAATGTGTAATTTAGAAGTAGATTTATTCATGTTTTAATGCTTCACCGTAAAGGAATTTTAACAAAAAGGCACTGGTAATTATTTCAATTGATAATAATAATTCTGAAAGTAGCGTGGATTTTTTCAAAAGTTCTAGTGCAGGCTTTGTAGAGAAGTCTTAGCTTTATAAAGGCAAAATATTACTAATATAGAAGCATTTTGAATAAAAAGCAAAGGTTTTGAAAATATGCATTTTTTCTTCATTTTTGCCAAAAAATTTCATTTAAGTACTTTTTATTGTAGAGATATTATTTAAACAATTGTATATGCATATTATAATTAAAATGACTATAAATATTTTAAAAAAATTTCTTTCATACTCATTTTCAAAGTCACGGTTCCGAATATAAAATCTTCGATTAAAAAAATATTCGTTTCAAGCTGCCAATAATGCCAAAAATTTTACAGTTTATATAACTAGATTTATTAAGATCCTTATCACAATAATGCTTCATAGAAAGCTATAAATTAAATAGTGACTGATGTTAGTTTCAGAAAGAATTGAGCCTTTAAAATGCATACAGGAATATTTATCTAATTCTAGCAATGTTTCAACAATTATTTATTATTTTTTTCCTTTTGGAATTACGTCGTGATATTATGTAACAATTCAAGTTTTGTGTACACAAAGTTTTGAAAAAATGGCAGAATTGTATTCGTTACAAACATTTTTAATATTAGTATGTTTTGAATACTTTTAATTTTACAATCTTATGAATTTAAACAATTCATTAAAATATTATTCAAATAAGATATATTGTAATTATATGCCCATAAATATAATACTGGCATTGTAACACATTGTTTGCAATATAAATGTTCATTAAATATTAGAAAATCGTTGGAACTAATTCTTAAGCATATGATAAGAGAATATTTAATTTAGGTAAATATGTGTATTATACTGTCGGCCAATTTTTTTGAACCAAATAGCATCATCAATTCAAAAAATGTCTCCGAACTCTTTCATCGTCCTTATAGTGTTTGAACGTGCATTTTAACATTTTTCCACTATTGGCTGAACACCACGTTATCTGTCGACGTCTTTTAATTTGGCGTAATCGATTGTCGGTATAATACGTAAGTACTTTAATTTACAAGTCTTTTCATCATTTGGTTTGCTTTTTTTATTAAAATTCGGTCGACTGTATAATACGTACCTTAATTTACAAGTATTTTCATCATTTGGTTTGCCCTGTGCACCACACACTGTTTTCGTGTACCACACAGGGCTCACAGAAGTAAGTATGAAACATATTGCAAAAGGAAAAAAAGAGAACTTCAAAGTCATGAAGGATTTCAAATGTTTACAATGAATTTACACAAATTTTCAAAAACATTTCTAGTAGAAATAAGTTGGTGAAAATATTGAGGCCAATTTATATTAATGCCCTTGAGAACCAGTCTTAAAAAATTTCTTTCTTTGACAAACTTGGAACACAGAAGGGTGTGTGTGTCCTACATTTTCTCTTCGCCACCAATACTACAATCGTAGGAAGATGACGGAAACAAATTAAATTTGTTCAAATAACTTAAAAGTTACCATTACCAGGGGAAAATTCGACTATTTTGTAATTAGTATAAAAGTGAAAGCATGGCAATCTCTTATTAATGGATGGCAAAAATTTCTTTGTTAAGCTCCCTTTTTTCAAATAAGATATTCTTGGTTCCAAGACTTCGCCAGTATTTCTTTCGTAATCTTCTTGTAAAAGGATTTAGGAATATTAACGGCAATGTCAATTTGGCAGACTTTGTAAGCCAATCGGCTCGTTCTTTTCCGAAAACATCCATGCATTCGCTTTAACTATAACAAATATTTCTTAAAAACTTAAAAGAAAGAATATCTTTTTCCCCATCTAATTTAAAGAACAGTAAATATTAACAACAAAACTAAAAGGACAGGGAAACTCCAATGACTATTCTGCAAATAATTTCTTTAATTGATTATATGTTAAGTATATTTATTCATTTTTCTCAGAAACGGTTAATTAAGTAAGATAAATTTCACAGCAAAGAGAAGCTCGACAAATGAACTTAATATACACAATCTCAAATGAATTTTAAATAAAACTACCTTTTATACATCAAGTAATTAGAAATAAAATAATAATTGGTAAATGTAAATCATGAAAAAAACTTTTGTCTATACCCTAATAGTTTTCTTTTAAAAGGGAATAAAGATTGATAAACAAGAAAGCAAAGTTCACAGACCGCATTTCCATATTTTTAGTCTTAATTCCTCATTTTGCGTGAAGAAAACTTAATACACAAACACTAAAACACGTAAATCTGCGCGTCGTTAATCAAAACGAAATCGAAATATAATTACATGACGTAAATATGGATGATTGCATAGCTATGTGCGGAAACATAAATTATTTATAAGATCACTGTGGTAATGAAAAAATAAATTTCTGTCGGTGACGAAAACAATCTCAAAACACCTTTAGAATTGCATCTACGAATGCAAAATATGACAATTACAGAGGATGTGCATATATATCCAATAAACGCAAAATTCAAAAATCATCCTTCTCAAGTACTATTATATTTTTTTATTCTTTGGTAATACTTTTTTTATAATATATGCATATCAAAATATGAACTTTGGGCGAAAAGGTGAAAATATCTTACGCCAAAACAACATGTCACGCATTCTTTTTTTAGGTTTTTAAACGCTTCTCAGAAACCTTTATCTCAGATTCGTGGTCTGTATGGCCATGGCTTGATATAAAAGAATGATAATAAGGTTTTATTTTGATACTTGAACGACCTATCGTCCGCGGAAACAAAGAAATAACGAGTGATATTCGTCATTCTTTAAGTTATTTTTCTTGTGTTTTTCATATTTTTTAAATTTTTCTTAAAAAACTTCGTGATGACCGTGTGTAGACGATTTGACTTTAAAGATATGATGAGGTCGCAAGATTATTCTTTCCCCAAAACACGTGATGTTTTCTATTCCAATGCGGAAACGATATGAGCAAAACTCATTCCAAGTTAAATGATATAAGAACTTAAAGTAATTTCTACATAAGTGGACAGAAAATTGATTATATATGAATTTAAATTATGTGTATTGAATTCATCACTTCAAAATTACTAAAAGAAATATATGAGAACGTTATTATTCCCAAGCATACTATATTAAAGTTAGAGCGCGTCCTCAATTTCCCTCTCTCTTTGCACAAATTTAAAACCTAATTATGATAAGTTTAGGAATTTGCTTGATATCAACATGCTCGTTAGAATATTTTAAACCTTTCAACTATACTTAACAATTAACTGAATTATAAATCAAAAACCTGATTTTAAAATTTTAATTTGGCGTCTCGGTATAAATATATAAATGTTTGAATTCAGACTCAATGATAGCAATTTGGTCTCATATGATTATCGAAGGTTCACTAGAAAACTAATTTAAAAGTAATCATAAGAACAAATATGATTGTACTACAAATATAAACAATTTTCATTCTTTAATTATGTTTAAACAAAATAAAAAATATTTTGTATAGGGGGAATTCACTTAAAAATTTCCAAGGTTCAAAGTCCACACCTTGTTGTGCTACGGAAGTTTGATCAGCGTGCCATTTTAAGCATCCTTTTAACCGTGGTTCAGGATTTCGAGATCCGTTGCCAACAGCACTCGCAAAGCTTCAAAAAATGACGTAAATAAACAGATTTTTTTTTTATCAACCACCGTTTTTCGACAGTGGCATTAATAAATAATTATAACAAAAACACTCACATGCAATAGGAATTCATCGAATAAAAATTATATAAAAATGTATATTAATTTCCAATATATTTAAATTCACTGAAGGCTCTGAGGTTTCCTTCTTAAGTATATTCTTAATTTTGTTATTAATTATTTTAAGTACAGCACAATAATAAAAAAATACTTATACAAAATCGGACAATACAAAGAAAATTACAAATTTGTTTAAAAGTATTCAACGTACGTAGATCTTGAACAAGACCAAATGGTTTCCATTAATTATTGGTACATAAAGTGGCAAAAGAATTGAGCTTTGGAAATCATTGTAAACTTAAAAAAATGCATACTAATACATTTCAAAAATTTATTGAAAAATATTTTTAAACCAGTTTCAACCACACATACCCACACACATGAAAGGAGTTTCTAAAAAAATAATCCCTATTAATCAAAAAAATGTCAATTTATGAAAAATGTGATGAGACTTTAAGATTTAAAAGTAATTTTAAAATATCAAATAAAATGTAAGCAATAGTTTGTTTACATAGAAGGTAGTATGGAATGTATTTACTTCTAACGAAAAAAAAAGATTTGTGGTATTAATAAATTTTTAAATAAAAAATAAAACAAGGAAATCTTGCATTGTTTTAAATTTACTTACTCACTTATTGGAAAAAGTCACTATTTGTTAAAAATAATGGAAAGAATTCGATATATCTCTTCAAAGAACACGTTTATTTTTTGATTTTATTAAATATTTGAGTTTCCTGTATGTGTTCTGATTTTACTCATAGAAAATTGTATTCTCTTAAGCTAAATGAAATAATTCGTTGAAGATTTTCGAGAATTTTTCCTTTTTAAAATTCCTTATAAGGTGGAAACAGTTAAATTAATAAAAGAATTAGAAATAATTTAGCTGTAAATATTTCTATAGCGTTAATTTATATACAACTATCGCCGCAGGCGGCGTAGTTGGCATGGCGCTGGCCTTGTACTCCCAAGATTGCGGGTTTAAGCCCGGCCCAAGTCGGTGGATTTTCCTGACAACGCCCATGTCATATGATTATGTGGCATGTAAAAGGGGCAAAATTATGTTCCTAGTACACTTTCGCATTGTTGGAACTCAGGTGCCTCCCTCTGGGGAGGAAATTGGACGTCAAAACTACTTGCGGAGATTGGTATATCACCTATAAGGTGCATCACTAAAAAGATATACCAGCTCCCGGGAAATGTTCTTGGTCTGCAATGATAAAGTACCAATCCGCAACCCCATTAGAAAAAAAGAAAAATATAAAAATATGTGTCGACAATACATGTTTTGTGGAAAGACAAGCGTTTGATAAATAGTACTTTCTGAGCTTAAAATATGTTTGAAATAAGCTGCTTACGAAGCATTCACATGTATACATGTTTTTATATAAATTCTTTATTAAAAAATTCTATGATTAAAAAATCGCAGGGTTGTAGCTTTAAGGGCACGGCTTACTTAACCTGTTTTTAAATTCTTGTTAAAAGAATGATAAATAACCTCTTGGAACTAACTAAGCCAAGCCTAAAAGGCAATGATTTAAAAAAATGATTAAAATATTATTCTACGCAATTTTTGTTAACATGCTTCAAGAAAATAGCTTTTTTAAATAAATATAATTAATTTCATTCTTGATTTAGAAAAAAAATTATACATTATATTTTTTGTTTATACTTTTAAGTGTATGTTTCATTAATTTTCCTACATATTATTTTGCAAGAAACAGATGATGAATTACGTTAATTACTTTTAACTAAACGTGCGATATTATCTTTATTTTGTATCAAAAGACAAAATCTAACATAAAATGCTTGTTTATCATAATGCAATTACTTAACTGTTTATAAGGAAAGAATATTTATAATGGAAATTTATCATTTTCTTTATAAAAAAACACGAAACGGTAAACACATATAAAATCCCTTATAATTAACTATTGAATACAATATTACTTATTATGCATAACTTATAATCAGAATGGCAATTTTTAAAAAGATTCTTGATTTCAACATTTTATTGTCAAGAAATAAATGTATATTATATCTGATTAAACATCTTTGACAATTTTTTGTGGGGTTCTATTTTAATCTAGATTAAATCGTTTCTAAGTATTGAAGCAAGAGTTTCAAAACATTAAATAAAATCAAACGTAATCGGAAAAATATTTGCTTAGAATTGTTGAAATTAGCTTATGAAAAGGGCCAAGCAATGGAACACGACCAAATAATACAAATTACAAAAATTAACTATACTTGCAAATCAAATTTCGAGATAATTGAAAAAAAAAATGATAACATGAATCTTCGTTTTAGGCTAAATAACACAGACATTCGTAAAAACGACAACGGTTGAAGCAAACTATAGTATTAAAAAAAAATGATTAAATTTGTTGTCAATTTGGAAGTATAAACAAGATACGAAATTAGTATGGACAACTGTTACTTCTGGTAATTAAAACGGCTCTAACCCGAGTCGAATTGGACTAGAATGACAGATACGGGCAAGTCATTTCATTCTGTTTCATGTCTATGCCACACTTCATCAATCGTAATAGCTATGGATGTCCAGTCTCTCAGCATCCCACGACAAGATATTTTCAATCAGTGACAGATCTGGAGAATGAGCTGGAACATACCATGTCGGAGTGAGTCAGGTCAAAACGGACAACAAACGGGGGGTTCCGTGTTATCTTTTTGGAAGATGACACCCCGAGGTCTCAAAAATAGGACACAGCCATCGGCTTTAAGCTTTAACATATGTATCATTGGCTATCCGAATTAACGTATAAAAGAAACATTCACCTAGTGTATTCAATGGCAGACCGTACTATTAAACCAGGTACAGTGCCCGTACGGTAATATCGGATACAAGCAGTGTACGTCCGTTCTCCTTGGTGCCTTCAGATACGGTAATGTCATCTATCATGATGTTATACGCAGATGCAGGCTTCGGCCGAAAAGACGAGATGGTGCAACTCCTTTATCAATATTTGTCCTTGAATGCACCACTGTTGCCTCACATGTGTCACCAGTGGCGTAACGGAGAACATTTGGGCCCCCTGCGTCAGTCAGGTTTTGGGCCCCCACGCTGAATTTTACGAAGGGTAGGCACTTGCGTCAGTCAGGCTTTGGGCCCCTTAGAACCCTGCCCCCCCGCGATGCGGGGGTTGTGGGGGTGTAC
The DNA here is from genome assembly GCA_019973935.1 of Trichonephila clavipes. Lineage (NCBI taxonomy): Eukaryota > Metazoa > Arthropoda > Arachnida > Araneae > Nephilidae > Trichonephila > Trichonephila clavipes. The sequence continues at coordinate 368,432 of BMAU01003312.1, read as the reverse complement.
GTTACGCCACTGAGTGTCACTATTCTGCAGTGTCACGCCACAATAATGATCGCGATGCAGACAGTTCGCGGCTCCAAACAAACCATTAGATGTTAGTGACGGGAGACTGTTGCTATCCTGTACTGTATTCAATATGACCCTCTTGATCCCATCTACTCCATATTTGCCTGACAGTCGTTGGATACCCACCGTCGTAACGAACATTGTTAAAGGATAAACCGTACTTTTGCCTGCCGCTATCGAATTCCGATACATGCTAGTTGCTGTGCATTCACCGTATACCATGCATTACATCGCCTTCTCCAAAAGGAAATCTAGATTCTGAATGAGAAACCTGTTGCATAATTTTCCTTTCATACAGAATTTAGGAAGCCGCTTTCCCCTCTTACATCATTTGATTACGTTAGTACTAAGCATTTGCATATCCCAGCATCTTTTTCCTTATATGCGAATACGACATTTGTGTCATACTTGCTTCATTGAGTTGCAATTTTAATGATTTTACTGTATGTAAACAAATTTATTGTATTTAATAAGTATGCTTCCAAAGTCCTAACAATTGCTTTAAAGTAACAAATAATGGTTTACCTTTAAAAAGAAAATCGCTGGAAAAAAATGCTTAAAAGGAAATCTAATAGTGACCGTCTAAAATGATTAAATAAACAGTGATTTTACCAATCTCAAATCAGCACACGCGGAATGTGCTAAAATATTAAAAATCATTATTATGGGTCAGTTAAAAGATGATACAAATCACAGAAATATTATGATCCGATGGATTTCTAATTCAAGAATTCAATAATTAAGTTATTAAAAACTTATTCATATCCTTTTTATAGTGGAAAAAATCAATAACGTTTTCAAATTTTATTTTAAAATGTTAATGAAGTTGTTGTTTACTACTCACTTATATTCTCCCTTTCATCTAAAAATCGAACAAAGGATATATAGAATTCATAGAAAACTAATTTTATAAGATAGAATTTACCATTATAATAACAGTCTAAACATTTGATACTTCCAAAATCAAAACAAATAAAAGCCAAAATAACCTAACAGCATATAAACACGTGATGCCAACCCAAATCGACGGTTTCTTTCTACCATTTCATATTTCGTCACGATTCATTGGACTATTCCGAGAGCTTCACCCTGAAATTCAAAACAACCGTGACCTAGCAAAGATGAAAAATCCTTTCGATCCACCCTCACTTCCTGGAAAATATAGAAGCAATTCCCTCCTGGCAAGATGGACAAAAGAAAAAGAAAAGAAACAGCCTGCATACGCGTTTAACAGTCCATTACAGCCAAACCCACACATCCATCCCAGATAACCTTCAAGAACAGTTAGCATGGTATTGTTCTTGATGAAAAGGCTTGGCTGGATAACAGTGCTTTATTGGGACCCCTCATTTCGCTCAAGACCTTTACCGTCCCTAGATGCGACCTTACGTTCTGACATAGAGTAGTTTGTTACCTTTATTACTGTTATTGTAATAAAAAGCGCGGGGTATCTGCTGCGTAATGTCTGTTACCTCTTTTATTAAGTTCCTTGAAATACTACTTTTAAAGGGCCTTAAAATCAGAAATTTTCTTAATCTTTTTTTGAGAACTGCATATTATACTCCCGCAATAGCTCAGTTGTCTTAATAGGTTTTGATCTTTGATAAAATCATGTCTTTCGAGAAAGTGTTGTTCGCAGTTTCTCGGAAAATGATCTGCTTTGTATTGTAATTTAGTCGACGGCAAATAAAGTGTTTGCGTCTACCGGTAATAAAATTAGATGTCTAGCACCTTGATGGTGTCCACTGCAACAAATTTCAAAAGACAAATGGTAGAAAAGAAGTACATTGCTTCCAAGAAAGATGCGTAGAAAGATCGTGAAATTTAGAACCTGGAGTGTTTTAATGGTTGGGAATAACCACTAATCCAAACATGTAGCAAAATGCAATTAAATGAATGAGTATCTGTATCATATTTTAATGAATGGTTTTTCAGTCTCACAGAATTTACAAAAGATTTTCAGTTCAATTAAATATCTCAAAAAGGTTTTCGAAAAAGTTAACCTTTATGAAAAAAAAACCTCGGTTTTTTTTTCTAATCAATTCAACTTAAACTTAAAGTAAATTATTCACTTGCACTAAATTTTTATTAATTGGTTTCGTTTTTCATTAAGCTGTTATTTTAAACTTCAGCTAAAGATAACTCTAAATAAGCGTTAGAAAAATTTAGATGAAAATGTAAGTCTTTATAAGGCTGTCTTCATTAAATGTACAAGAGCCTAAACCAGGGATGTGCATTAAGTCGATAGATGTCAACCGGTGGGCCTTCAAAATATTTTGAGGTGACCACCTAAGGGTTAGTGATTAGTAGATCCGAAATATTCAAATTAACTGGCAGTATGCAGACTAATTCTACTTTTGCTTTAAACGCGGCCTTATAAGAGTAAGTTTATTTTATTGTAGTTATGTAAGTAAATATATATTCCGCGAGTATTTATTAAGTTATAATAAATATTGTAGACCTTTTTTTTACCTCACCACACCAACGACCTGGGTGTACCGCAGCACCTAGAAAAATTGAAATAGTCCGTACCCTGGAAAAATCTGCCCACCCCTGGCCTAAACTAAACAAGGGGCACATTTTAAAACAGAAAAATGCCTAAATTTTCATGAATATTTGCAACGTTATAACTCATACGTCTGTTTATAATAAACCGTTTTTAAAATTTCAAAATATTCCATAAATAATTAATTTCATCGTGCAAATGAATTACTCATTTGGCAATATAATATAAGAGAAAAAAATGGAGAAAACATACTTTAAACCAGAAAAAATGGATAAAAGATAAAAATAGTTAGTGTGATAAAATATGCTTCTCTCATTAGAATAGCGAAGCTAAAATCTTATATTAATGTTGGAGCAACTTAATATCTGATAAATACTCCGTATTCGCGCGGCTTTTAAAACATTACGTGAGGATAGAGTTAGGATAAGCCGAAAATTCCAAAGTTTGGAAATAGTATGTAATCTTTGCGTGAATTTCCAAACTAAAATACTATTTTTACTTATTCTTCGAAAGAAACCTTTTTTATTAGTTTATATTGAATTCATATACAATGTTGATGTGAGACATTAAGACTAGAAAGCATAGTTGCACTCGTCATTGAGGGATGCCGTTGCCATGACATCATTCCACGGTGTCATGCAGTGGCGCACACAAGGGGGGTCCGGACCCCCCAAAGCCCTTGATTTTTTTCCGATTGATTATAATTCTAAGTATATAGTACATAAAATTTAATTTATTACTTGCTATTAAGGATTAATTTTATTGATTAATGCTAATTATTTATTCAAAAACTAGTTTTTACTGTGTTTTGTTACCGAAAATCGACAAAATCTACAGGAGTATGATACAAGAATGGTGAACTTTCGACCCCGGACCCCCCCTTGAAAAATTGCTGTGTGCGCCACTGGTGTCATGCCCTTGAGACTCGCTCAAGACATCAACGAGCTTCTGTCCACCATAGTTGCCAGGGAGAAAAGCTGTACCATCCAATGGGTACCCGCTCATGTCAACATCGAGGTTAATGAACATGCGGACTCCCTCGCCAAGAAGGCTAGGAATATCTATCCCCCCTCCCATTAAAACCACTTGTCTCAAAGCATCGTCTCTGCGACGGACCTCGGAAGAAATGGTGCCTCCCGGAGCTTAATCTTGACCGCGTTGTCACCACTACCATCAGCAGAATGCGGACGGGTCACATGAGAGGTATGAAGATCATACCCGACGGCTCTAGAAACTACACAGAATGCAGGCAGGCACTGCCCGGGAGTTCAGCTGGATCCGTGGCATCTCTTCATTGCATCTCTGTTGCCTCGACCCTCTTCAACATAGACCCCAACTGCTGCCATGACACCCTTTATACCGATAAAGTCAGTGATGTGGCCAGAACAGCCGCTGCGTGCCTTAGGCCCATTTGACTTTTTTTTTCTGCACTTGTCATACGAAAACAACATGTGAGATATTAGAATAAATATAACAGTTTGAATTATTGCAGTCTTTTTTTTAGAAACTGAGAAATTTCTGATTGTTGTATACATGAAGTCAAGAATTATGTTAAAATGTTTCTTCAAAGTTTCCTCTAAGTTTTACCCTCGAGAAATAAATCACAGTAGGTAAGCGAGTGAAGACAAGATAGGAGAACAAAAAACACAGACTGCCTGCCGCTTGAACAATGTTTACAGTGGCCTGCCATTGGCATTAATTACACAGTTCAAGGATTCTCTCTGTTTACTTTTTTTGTTTGTAATTTATGAGATTTTGATTCTCACGTATTGCTTTTCAGGGATTGCCTTACAATTTCCAGCAGTTGGATTTTGTAAATTGACTTTTTATGTATATATAGAATGAAGGTATTACACTCTTTTTTAGTTTTTTTGTTTTTAAGAACAATTGCATTTTGTTTTTAAGCTAAGTGATAGCCGATTTCTATTAGCAATGCCAATCAATCTAAAGCAGAAATAACAAATGACATGCTAAATAAAGAAATAATTTGATTTAATAAAGAATCTAATTATTTCTCTTTTAGATAAGTATAAATAGCAGTGACTGAAACTGGGACTTGTGAAGATTACGTATAATTACTTTAAAAAGGATTCAAGAAAAATTTAAAAAATTACAATACCCGGTGGAAAAATTTATATACATAATTTTAAGAATATCATATTAGAGAATATGTTTGGAAAATGATTTTTATTTGTAGTCTTAGAGAACGACGATGAAAATATTTATAAAGACCATTTTCTATGTGTGATTTATGATTTAGATTTATTTTCTCAACTATGGACACTGGATTACTTTGCGATACACTACGAATCATTTTAAGCATTTTTGGCTTAGTCAATGCCATTTAAATCATCTAATAATTTATTCGTTTAATATTCAAAAAAATTATACTTTTTCAAAATGTTGGTTTTGTTCGGTGTACTCTTTTGTGATTTGTTTCAACAAAATTTGTTAAAAAACAACTTATTTAATTGCGAGATATAATTCAAAAATTTCAACCAGAAAAGCCGATGGTTTTGTGTTGTGTAAATTATTTTATGCAATAAATACATAGTAATAAATTTTATTGACAAATTTTACTCACTTTTCGTAACATAGAATTAAATAAGTATTAAAATATTTTAAAATAGACGATTTCTTAGTTGAAAAAAAATGTAAAATCAAAGTAAAATAAAGTTTTTTCCATATTACATTTTTTCTTCATTTTGCGACTTAAAAGAATATCGTCTGCATGGTTTCCTCTTTCGTTAGGCATCTCTTTATTTTAGGATTTTATATTTAATTTGTTAACAATAATTCTATTGACAGAAAACCATTTTAGCTATTTATATTTTATCTACTGAATATTTTTGTGCATGAAGTTGAATAATGATAACTGAAATATTAATACCCATGAATGAAAAAATCTGTAAAATACAGATTACATAGCTGAATAAAAAAAATCCATATCTTTACATATGGAGATTGTGTTACATATGGATACAAAATATTGTGTCCTTATATTTTTACTATCATCCCGTATTTTCAAATATGATGTACTAAAATGAATTAAAATGTTGAAATAAACGCGCATTTAAATATTAAGAATTCGAAACGCACTAATGTAAACGGAAATGTAACTTTTTACTATTTTAAGAACTTTTAAAGCCAAGCGATAATTGATACAATCATGAACTAAAAAACAGCATAGAATTGTGCTTATTTCAAAGCGTATTATATAGTTTTAGACTACATCCTCTAAATAAATAATAAATTTAAAAATATTAAATAAAAATTTTTAAATGTCGATACTTTCATGTTTGCACAGTTTAGTTACATGAACATTAAACAAGAGAATAAATTCTAAAAACCGTCGGTTGCAAATTTTGACCTTTGCATCCGTTAAATGGCTGCGAGTGAGAAGTCCCGTCCAACTCAATTGTGGATCTCAAAGAGCTTATGATGGTGAACAAACAACATGTATTATACTAAGAATAATAATGAAAATGGATGAGAGAGAAAAGAAGGATATTACTAACAAACCTCAAAATCACAAATAGCTCCGTTATCATTGAAAACATATAAAGGAAACAATGATTAGTTTTTCTTAAATATATACTATAATAATTTGAAATACTATAAATTGTATTTAATTTTAATAGTAAAAAAGTAATGATTGCGACGGTATGCATAGAGTATTTAAAGAATTGCATATTACTTCTTATAATAAATATAAATTATTTATATTTAAATAAAGGGAAATTTAAATATTTTGATGTTTTACTGTCAATAATTAAATGGAAGATTAATTAAAAAACACATAATTTCAAATAGAAGGATTACAAGCTTTTTTAAATTTAAGTACAAATCAGCTTCATTCTCGGCAATTTTTTTCAATCAATTTCTTGCTCTCATCAAATGAAAACTACATAAAGAGATTCAGTAATAAATAATAATGCCTTTAATTCAACAAACATTTGCAGGTTTATCAATTAAAATTTAACGCTTTAGTATATAAGTTTTCTTCTTCAGTCATTTTTAGGATATCAAGTATAAAATAAGCAATACAGAAGCAAAAAGTACAATTTTTAGAAAAATGTAATTTGTCGAAAAACAATTTGTCTTTTTCCAATTTGTTTAACCTCGAATTCCAATTAAATTAACAGATATATTCAAGTGAAAAAAAAACTCCCACCAGAAGAAAAAGAGAATTCTGCAATAAGCAAATTAAAAAAAACAAAACAAATTACTTGCGAAGTATAACAAAAACAGATCCGGATTCAATCCCCGCAATCCACCTGAAAGGCGTGAAAAAAACATTTCTTAACATTTAAAATCAAAATGACTACCAATCATCATAAAATTAAAACAGATATTCGATAAAATCCCTTTAATAGTTTGACAAACATTTTTCTCAAAAATTGTAAAACAATTTATTCAACTAATCTATCTCTAGAGCAAAAGAAAAAGGTGTGAGTTGGATCAGTTATTTTGATCATTATTTTTTTTATATTTGCTAAAACAAGCATTAGAATTTTTATTTCAATTCCCAGAAGTTCATTCAAATTAATTTCAATGTGAACTAAAAATATTTCTCTCTTCAATCACTTTCATGGGTCCTGTTTGATTATGGTACATTCAGTTATAGCTTAAAAAAGATAATTGACCTTTTAAATAGCAATACTTCAATCAATGCAATCCAACTCAACGACACAATCGCATTTCATTTTACATTACAAAACAGTTTTCCAAAGAGTATTCATTCTTCTTCAATAATTCTTACACAACTTGACGTTACATTTCACGCAAGGGTATTCTCATTAAAAATAAATAAAATGAATTTCCATTCTCAAATTGATATCCTTGCCAATGAAATAAATCATACTCAATTCTTTGACTACAGTAAATTGGATTCCAAATGAGCAATTGTGTACCAAAATAAACATATTACCAGATCCAATTACATCATTGTATGTAGAGAACAATAAGAGTTTCGAGTCATATTTTTTTCAGGCGCGTGTCAGGTTAACTGTGAAAGTTACTTTCTTTTTTTCTGCTCCCTAGTCCCTTCCGAAAGTGGGGTCGTTCAACTAAAAGGACTCGAAGAGTTCGAGGTTCTTCAGAGAATTGCCGGAAGTACCATTAGAAGGAATTGTTAAAACAATACTTAAGAGCTTTCCGTAAGATTTTTCTTTCACTCAATGCTAGCTGTAGAGGGTCAAAGAGCTCGCTTTGGGTGAATCACTTTTTTGCAAAAAAAGGGATGCGTATTCTTGAATGGTTAAGATCATTAAAAATATCATCTTTAATAATTCATCCTAACGTCAGCTGAGAAGATTTTTTTTAAATAAACAGCCGTGAAAATTTTGATTGATTCGTAACAGTTTTTTACTCGGCTTAATGAAGGTGGGCCCATCTTCAATGGTGAAAAAAAATTATACTCGCTTCAAACACTAAATAATTAGTGTGAAATTTGCACATAAACATGCATTTCATTAATACTCTTGAGATCTGTAAAAAGGATTAAAAGAAAGGACTAACTGAACTTGCAAGTATGATTTATGTTAATTGTATTAATAATTTTAGCTCATATATGTATAGTCATTAGTAATCTATACTGGAGAGACTGAATTGACTTGAATATCAAAGATAAAAGAATTATATATATTTTGAAAACTTAAAAAGATGGAATATCATGAACAATGCTGACTGACGGCAGCTTTTAATTTTTATATAAAAGTGGGGTTTAACCAATTTTTAAGGAATCCTATGGAAAATAATGAGTAGAAATTTTAAATCTATTATATATATATATGTTACCGTTAAAGTGTATAATTCAGTTATTTCATATAACTTGGTATGTCATCAAATAACGAGACAAGTCAGTTAAAGTATATAATAGATGAAACATTTCATGTTTTACCTAGTTATTCTTTGAAATAGCTGGTTATTCCATAAAATAACTAATGATAGACCGTTAAAGTGAAAAATAAACAATTTCAAAGTTATTTTATAAATTAATTGATCATAAATACCTAAAATCTCTCAGAAAATACATTTATCCCTATTGCGGATGATTAATTGATAAATAATAAAGAAAAGCAGATGATATAATTTATTATTGCTTTCATTAGTTAAACATAAAGGGGGAAAATACGTTGCAGAAATAGTTATATTTAACTGTTATAAAAAAAATACACTGGCAAGAAAAATTGTTGCTTCATAAAAAGCATTGTGTAAACATTTTAAAACAAAATTTTAAGAGAATATTAATTTAAATTTTATTAAGTAACTTTATTTTATATTTCTTCATGTATTAGAGCAAGGATTGTTGTGAAGACACTTTGAATTGGTGTTCAAAATTGACTAAAAGCAGCTAGAACTAGTTAAAAGAACTTTCGAGTGTCTGTTTCATATTTTAACAATCAAGTATTCGTTATTCTATAGAATACTCATTAAATCGTAGAATTAAATAATTTTATGCATTTTAATTGACTTGTCTAGTTATTTCATGAAATACTTAGTTATTCCATGAAGTAACGCATTTCACACTTAAACGGCAACATATATATTTGGTTGAACTAAAAGTTGCTTCCCCCAGGGAAATGACGACAGATCTCATAATGCAGAACCAGACATTTGAACTGTTGCTTCATTTTCCTAAATTTCAAACCATGTTACAAGATCTTTTGAAGATCACACAGTTTAACTTTCACGTGAAATTTATAATTACTATGCGTGACAATCTTGAATGGAACTAGGATTCAAGCAGTCGAATTGACTTGAATCATTCAGGAAGTTCGCGACAATAACCACTGGACTACTGCGGATTTTAGCTAACAGTAAGAATGTGTGTTATGCTAGACCTTTTGACTCAGAATTTAATTCCCTTCACCCGTTTAGCCTTTTTAGTCGGTTTCACGTAAAAATTGAACCAAAAATGCTAAATTAAAACTGTTCAACTATTTCTTCCATTCGTGTTAGTCATTCCTTTTCTTCTAAAAAGGGAACTGTGTGTGTGCCTAAGCAAGTAACAGGACTAATCTATCTTTTTTTAAAAAAAAAAATTGAAGCGCACCTTTCTTTTAATACAAATAGAAATGTCTTTTATAATGGTAAGAGAGGACATCTAACTTTACTCATAAAATAATGTTTAAATCAAGTGGTAATTAAATCTATTGAAATTTTATTTAGACAACGTATTTGCTTGATATTACAAATAAACATTAAGTGTCATTCGTATTTCTTTATAAAAGTTTCACACACACATAAAATTGGTCAATTAAAACAATATTATTTGCAAATGAATAATAATGGCTTAACATTTAACACTTCATGTTTATAATTTGCCCTCATTCATTATCCTTCCTAATTTTGCATTTTCTTTTTTCAGTATATCGATATTATTTAATATTAATTTCGATTTAATTTATGAAGAAAAAAATTTAATAGGTGATGAAAATTTGAAAAGGAAACTTTTTTAATTTGTGCGAATCTCAGTTAATTTAAAACAAGATTTTCTTTTAGAAAAAAAATTATATGATGAATGTTAAAAACCTTGAAGTCTTAATGTACTCACAAACGAATACAAAATCAGTATTTTCAGTTATCCCAAACTGTAATTATAAAAATAACAAAGCAAAGTAATTAGTACTTTTGCAAAAGATTGAATATCATTTAATCAAATAAATAAGATATTATTATAAATACTACTACTTAACATTTAGCTATTGAACTAATTTTCTTAAAAATTCAACCTGTACTAATTATTATTCACGCTTCATGATATTTAGTTCAATCTACAGAAATTAAGGACCACGATGCAAATCAGAAACGGCTGTTGAAATTCATCAGATCAAGTGGTTAAGTCATAGATCTATAAAGAAAATAAGAACAAACGGAAAATGTATTCAGAGTTGGACAGTGGAACTGATGTGATGCCTTGAAACAGAATCTGACGTCATTGCCTTAAATGCAAAATTAGAAATTGCAACTTTACAAGTCACTCACTAAGGCATATACGTTCCACATGCAGTGCTATACATGCATTCGGAGCACTGACATAGCAAGTTCTGAGTGGGCTCTGTATCAAAATTCCTTCGGGACCCTTTTTTAGGTATGAAAATCCTGTTAGTGGGACTGTAGTTACGCATATTTGGGCCCTTGTAGCTCGGAGCCCCGTATCATTGATACGGCTGATACAGTGGTAGCTATGCCCCTGATTCGGAGTCTATGTACCGCATCATTATCTACGGCTGGGACATATCTGTACTTTTAAATTAAAGAATGAGTGTCGACTTGGAAATTTTTAAATCTTCCGCTCATATAAAACTTATTATGACCATTTAATTTTTTAATTTTTTTTTAATTATAATCTAAAGTTAGGCGAATAATAATATGAAAGAAAATTCGGGGGAAAAGAATATTTATTTGAGAAAAGTATTGTGTAGTTACGAAAACATGAATGACGCTTTAGAATAGTAATATCTACTAAATGAGCGATTCTTAAACTGTGGTCTGTGGACTTCGGGGGGTCGCCAGAGCCTTTCTAACGGGTCCACGAAGGTCTCTCACTTAATGTTAAGGTTTCCCTCTTTTACAGACTCTGAAGGGGCTTGTGGAAAAATTGAAAGATGTACCATCCTATCACTGGCGTAGCTAGTTCTGAGTGGGCCTCGTATCAAAATTCCTTCAGAGTTCTTTTTTAGAAAAGAAAGCCATGTTAGTTGTAATGTAGTTACACATGTTGGGGCCCCTGTAGCTAGGCACCGGCTAGGGTTAGGCGGCAGCTATGCCCCTAAATCCTAGACTAGATCACTAAATTGCCCCCAGTGAAAAATGAACATGTATTTCGATCAAGAATATTCAGTTCATTAACTGTTTGCAACTACATAGCCAATACTACAGCGTAATATTCCCAAAAAGTATTAGAAACACATGTGCAAAGATAAGTAGCAGAGGCTTAGGACTATTGAGGAACCTTTAAATCACTCAGTCATGTGTTGGGAGTCAGGGAGGAGAGCTCAGTTTTGGGGTCCGTGATGTCAGGCTGATACATAAAGTGGGGCCGAAACGATCGAAAGTTTAAGAGCCTCTGTACTAAATGATAGAGAAATTAGAGATCTAGAACTTATTTGAAAAATGTAAGTAATTAATTCCAAAGGCACAATAAACAAACATACAAGTATTGAAATCATTTTTTGTTGTCACGAATAACATAACATACAAGGACACTGAATGCAACGTTGACACTGCAACCGACAAAAAACAAAATGACATCGGAAATGACATTGGCATTCTGCTTTAGACACGGATCAGTTTTACTTTGATTGGTATCTTTGAAAAATACTCCATTTTAACCGCAGATCAATGGAACGTTTTATTGATAGCATCGCTTTAAACTGCATAAGCATACTTCCAGAGCTTTCCATTCTGTTGATTTAAAAGGAGCCGACAGATTGCGGTAGATAAAATGAGGAAATAACAGAGGAATAAATTGAAATTTGACAGATAAGTGAATTATGGATATACATATTAAACAAAACATTAAAAACAAAAGGAAGGGAAAACTTATATGATCCTTGATCTTGACCTTTATGAGACTAGAATTCGAAAAGAACGCGTTGAACTTGACATAAATAAAACAATGACTAGAGTTCGTCATAAGTTCATGAGGAAAGGAAGCTGACGGATATCTTTTTTTATATCTGAATATTTATTATTTGTATATGCTTAAAATCCTGCAAAATTGAAAAGTGGTCATGAAATGTACCCTACATCATTTTGAATTGGTTTGATTTTTTGCATGATAAAAAAACGGCAATAGAATCATGTGCATGTTTTTTTATAAATATGTCTTCTGAATGTTATTATAGACAAAAGATAACAAATATATGTTTTCATCCGATAAAATTTTACGCCTATAACGTATATTTTTAACACAAAAACTTGAAGTCAAAATTTACAGGTGCGCTTTATATACCGGGTTTTTATAATAATAACTTCAAAAATAAAAAAACCGACTTCATCATAGATTGAAGTATTGCTTTATTGAAAATAAATTATTTTTCTTGTGAACTTAAAATGTTGTAGCTCTAGAATTATATTATTTTTCTAAATCTTAGCTTAATATTTCGAATAAATTATTTTAAAAACATAAGAGTACACGTGCATACTTCAGGTTTCTTCGTTAAAATGGGGGTACGTGTTATTCGGTAAATATCCCGAAGAGTTTAAAAATGTACATAGTTTGAAAGTTTAGGTGCACGTTATACACCACAACATACGGCTCATAACATTGACGTAAAGGAGAATATTAGACACCCCCTCCCCGCAAAATCAGTCAATCACTACTTTTTTTAATTTAATACTTAATAAATTGATTAAACACGTTCTTGGCGTTAGTCAGACTTTGGGCCCCCTAGAATCCTAGGTTACCCGCGGGAGTGTACGTTACACTTGTTCATAATTATTAAGTTATATTTTCTTTTATTTCATTAAAAAAATGCAATTTATTTCTTTGCATAATGAGCTGTGTTGAAGTGAAATATAATTAAAGTCATCAATATAAATATATATATATTACGTAAAAAAAATATATTTACTATTATAATACCCTCTTTGTTCCCCTTTTCCCGAAACACATTTCCTTAGTGAATTTTTTTTTTAAAGAAATAATAATTTTGGGTAGAGGATATACCTACAAATACATAACCGAAAATATGACGAACGCTTTTTTCAAATATTTAATTATTATTGACTAATTTATTTTAGTCAATATTTTTTAGAGATGCAATTATTAGTCATTTTTTCCCCTTTAAATGAATATAATTGTTTCACATAATGTATCATAAATTTTAAGATTTTATTTGCAAAAAATATACAGATCAGATATTCATTTGTGTTTTTCACCCAGGATTTATTTAATTCCAAACCTAGAATTAAAATACTTTCAATGTTTTGATACATGCCCTAGACGTGAAAGACTCAAATCCTGTGAAATCTTGACGATGAAAGACTTGACAGTAAACTCTTATGAAAAAAAAAACATACAGAATCATTTACATATTTTATCATTTAAATCCTCTTACTAAATGCCACTCAACATTTTTGTTAAAATTGTTTCTCACATAATCTAACTGACGATGTTACATTAATCCCGTATAATCTGAGAATTCACTTTTCCCCCCTCATAACTTTCACTGCCGCGTAGGAGTGACGCTTACAAAATACCAGAGATGACATGCGTAATTCACTTCACTTCTCATTGCATGGTTTGTGATGCCATATCCACAAGATTAACCTACGGGATATATCTGTCATATCAATCCCCTGTGAAGCGTATCAGTCGATGGAGTAGGAAGTGAAAATGACAGGAAGAATTTGCCTTTTGTGTCGATGAACTAGTAGAAAATAGAATAAAAAAGTAAGGTTTAGGTGACTTCCTCTTTGAGTAGGATTTGATACAATGTGTAATTGGTCTGTCTTCATGCTAGAACAATAAATGTCTGACAGATGAAAATTGCAATTATTGACATTACGTCTCGTTAACAAGAAAAGAAAAGAAAAAGAAAGCAAGATGGGCGTTATGTTTGCATGTTAAATATTTGTAACGATTTTTTTTGGCTATTTTTTGAGTAACACAGACAACAAGAATCAAATGTGAATTGTGTCAATACAAGAGAAACATATATTGGAATTTCTTTATAAAGAATTACAACGAAAAAGGTAAGAGAAGAATATAAATAAACATGAATAGAATGTTTGATATTTCAGAAATGCACCTTTCATATATTTTAATGAATCAAATAAAGATTATATATAATATTTTTCAGGGGAAGACTTAAAATTAATTTTTTCACTAGATATACAATTGAAATACGAAAAAAGAGGAAAAAAGAAAATGTATCTATTGAGAGTAGAAAGGTTCAAAAAAGGTAAAATTTTTAAAAAAATCGTTTAATGTATTGTAATTTTAAAGAAAAGCGATACACAAAAGATAAATTTTGTACATGAATGAATATCAAAAAGATTTTTAAGTTATTCATCAACAATCTGGATGCAAACAATTGTAAAAAGTCTGTAATCCGTTATGGCACAAAATCTTACAAAGGTTTAGTCAAATGTTTGAATTATTAAACAAGAAAACGAATGGACTGTTGAAAAATTTGAAGAATGAAGTAAAAAAAAGATAATTTATAAGAACATTTTTTAAGTTAGTATAAATCTAGCAGAAATGATCATTTGTATACTTTATACTAGCGAGCGTCATCCTTAAGAAGTTCATGAACCACTAAATGTATAATTTTACAATATGCAGACCACCACTATAACTATTTGGTCATTTACTCTTACGTCTCTATGTACATATCGATTTCATTTGAAAAAAATCACGAAAAGCAAGAACAAACCGGCAAAGCGAAGCAATATCATGTGTATATAAAGTGTTATATCGCACATTTACCATGGTGGGCAACTCTCATTTTTAAATGTCACTTGTTAAATCGGCAAAAATAGCTAAAAAGTCGCCAAACCCTGAATCAATAAATAATTTTTTTTAAAAAAATGTATAATCCATTTTCCATAATATATGCTTTTCTATTCGTCTTTTTTGAAATTGAATCTTCATAGAAATATAAATAATGTTTCAATTTTTCTGCCGTTCATTAAACATATTTAAGGACCACTGGTTAACAACCGCTGTTTTAAGCAACTAATTATTAATTTCCAGGGGCGTATAGCTACTTCTGTATCAGCCATATTAATGATACTGTGCCCCCAACGTACAGAAGCCCAACATGTGTAAGTAAAAAATCGTAAGGGGCCCCAAAAATACATCCAAGGAACTTTGATTCAAGACCCATCTAGGACTAGCTGGGAGACACACAAACAATG
The DNA here is from genome assembly GCA_019973935.1 of Trichonephila clavipes. NCBI lineage: Eukaryota > Metazoa > Arthropoda > Arachnida > Araneae > Nephilidae > Trichonephila > Trichonephila clavipes. The sequence goes on along the minus strand of BMAU01003312.1, from coordinate 352,990 downwards.
ATAATTTCCTTCTTTTTAATGCATTAAATATTTTGATTATTTCACATTATGTACCTTTTTATCATCCAGCTCTCTGATACATTTAAAAAAGAAACTAAGTAATTTTATAAGAACATATTATACACATCGTACATGTTTCAACACACACATTTATTAGATTAATTATAATGGATTCCCTGAATCTCTGATATCATCTATTTTAAAACGATTTTTAAGTAGTCATTACTTTCAACACCATTAATTTTAGGATCATCAATTTCTCTGATAAAAGCTCCATTTTCTTTCAGAAAGCAAAGCACTTATCGAAGACTGTACGAATTGCATAACGCGTGCAGGGTGTTATGTAAGAGCGTGATTTAATGAGAATCGACCCACCCTGTTGCAAAAGACTTCAAAGACGACCATTCTTTTCCAGTTCAACAACGTGTGGAGCACCACTGAATTAAAAAAAAGGAAGCAACTTTCCCAAGAATGGAAAGAAATGGAATATTCGTTTTTCGCATGCACACACTTACGAAACAGAAAAAGAAATTCTTTTGATTGAAACCACTAAATTGCGCCGGCAGAAACGTGCAACAGATAAAGCACGAACCCAAACGAAAGCAACAAAAGAAGAAGGAAAAATAAAGTTTAAACAATGTTTCTCTCAATTTCAGATCCGTGTTTTAAATTGAGGGCCTCTCTTTCTAAGGCCTTGGTAAGAAATGAAAACAGAAAAATAAAAATGAAGACCCCAGCCAGATGGGGAGTGGACCTCGAACAGGTATTTCGGATGTAATCCCCTTGCATGTGATTATTCAGTTCACCCATTTGGGGCACCCGATGTAAGAACGCGAATTTTCTGTATTATGGTAGTTAAGAATGTTGGGATAAATTTTAAGCTCATTCAAATGGATATACAAAAAAAATCGTTGTTTTAATTTTAAAAATAGAAAAACAATATAACTTAATAATACGCCGGGATTTGTACTAAAAGATTCAGAAGTTACTTTTGTGGATCTTACATTGAAAATCGCTTAACATGAAACTAAAGAGACTGGAATACTTTTTCGCCTTAAAGAATATTGCGAAAAAAAACATATATCAATAAAATTAAATTTATTAGAGTTTATTTTTTTTTCATATATATGTATATATGCATATATTTATTAAAAATCAGTGAAACAGAAATGTTCACAAGAACTTAAAGAAACTTAATAAAAAAAATTTCAAATTTTTTTGAAAAACGAAACAGTTATTGAGTTTTTGGAAAATAATCTGATATTTTTCTTTGCAAGTTTTTTTAGCATCAACTTGTCAACAAAATGTCCATTGTGTTGTTCATTTCACCATTGAAATGTGAGTCTAAATAATTGCGCATACTTTTCTCGACGTTCATCGCTTCGGATGATGTAGTAATAGGAGCTGCATTGTTCATTTCATTTTTATCGTCGGAATCTGCATCAATCATATTTTTTTGAGCTTTGAACAAACTGCAAAATGTCTGTCATAATTAGGGCTGTACACACATTATAATCATCTACTGTAATCAATTGTTCCGATAATTGAATAGGACAGTTCAAACTCCCCCGGCTCGTGTTTTACGTATATTTTCAATTCCCAGAAGAAAAATCTTTTCATTTTAAGCGATTTTCGTTTCGTGGTAAGAGAAAAAAATACATGAAAATACATAGTTTGTCGTGACCGTTGCATTATTTCGTGTTAACAGATATTTTGTCCGAAGCGTTTTCGCGTTAAACATATTTTACTATATTCAACAGCAATTCCACACTAAATTGTTTCCTCGAGTATTTACACTTAAGTCTTCCGTTTTGATTTTTCTTTTTCAACTAAATTTTCCTGTTTATTTATTATATTACTCTCTTTTTTTATAATCTTGCTTTTAACTATATTTCTTAATTAAAGCTTGTGAAGGTTTATAATGTAGAGAAGACTGTGAAGTTAATTCAAAGAAGTTAAAAATATTCGAAAATGTAAAATTTGTAATGAAAATATGAATCAGTTAATAAGGATAATTCTATATGATAGGAATTTTTAATCGGAATAAGAAAATTTAGATCCTTTTTAATTACTAACTTTCTTTTATTTTTAGGTCATTTTAAATCGTAAAGGAACGTGAGAAGGAATTAGAAGTACAATGTGCTACAAATGACTGCTAAATATTGCTTTCCCGATTAATGTGGCACGAAAATTATTTGCTATTTTGTAAGCTACCTTGGCATTAGAATCCTATAAGTTGGTATATCAATTACCAAACATCCCCACCATGTTATATACAATAGCTATATAAAGAATTATCTCACTAAAAGAACCACATTTAACTAGATTATATGATGATTATGTAGTAATTTGTAACGTCATGTATTATTTCATACTTAGTCATCCTAAGATTATCGTTAATTTTATTTGTATAATGCGATATAATAAACATAAACTCTTATGCAGTGGCGTTGCGGAGAACATTTGGGCCCCTTTGGAAAGTCAGGTTTAGGGGCCCCCAAGTTGGATTTTCAAAGGGTAGGTACTTGGTGGCAATCAGGCTTTGCCCCCACAGCAATGCGGGGGTTGTCGGGGTGTACGTTACGCCACTGCTTTTATGTGTAAGTGATTACATAACCTGGAATAAGTGCAATGCGAATAAATTTTTCATTGATTTAGTGGTTTCTTAAATAAAGAACTTATCACAAGTATGACTTAGTTATATTCAGATTTTTTTAATGGAATTCTCAACAAAAAAAATTGTAAAGAACATATACTTCTAAAATGCCAGTGCTTTCTTTTTTCTCACTAACTGTCATAGTAAACGTCATTCACACACACACACAAAACCAAGACTTCTGAATTATATTTGTTAAAATGAATTTTGCAGAAATTTTATCATTTGGTTTTACTTTAAAAACTCTACTGAAACTTCCGAAAAAATGATTTAATACAACAAAACTTAATGCAACTATTTTACAAAATTAATAAATATTAAAAAATTTATTATTTTTTATTCATTTATTTATATTTGCCCAGTTGAGCGAATTTATTTTTGATTATATCGAATGAATTTTGAACTGTGTTCGTTAACATAATTGGCAATATTTTATGGGGGAAAGTGTGAATTATTAGGGAATCATTTTATTTGGTAATTGTTATGAAACTTATTAAAACAAACCATTATATTCTTTCAATGAATAATTAAAATCAAAAGTATGATTCATTTTATTCTCAAGAATGAAATAAATAATGCATTTACTATATTCTAGTTTTTAAAGCAATTCAACTGAATAATTGCTTTTCGTGAGAAATAATTCAAATACACCACCTATCCACTGCTAACTAGTTTTCTGCATAAATTCTACAATAAAGACCTTCCCACGATCTTATTCTCGATATGATTTATTAAGACATCGGTACAGTTACCCGCCTTATGACCTTTAACCACATTTAAGCACCCCTTAAGGTCTTCTTCATCATCAATAACATTTCCGAAGTGCTCCTAGAATGGTCCACCCTGTCTCGAACTTGCTACAAAAGAACCAAAATCTTAATTATATGTCTCAAAGATAATGCTTTTGATAGCAAATGCTTTGCTTTTTAAACATTGCATACATCAAAAGGGAAAGTAGTTAATTCAATACATGACATTTTGCTTCATGTACAGAAGGATTGCAAAATAAAGTTGTGGATGAAATAGTCTTTGAATTATTGACACAATTGTTTGAAAATATTTTTTTAATATTCATAGTCAAAGTAAAATCAAGGTTTTTTTTACAAAAAAATGCAGTTGTTTTTAACTCCTCCCCGGCTTTTCCTTAGCTCAGCTCGAGCTGGTGAAACGTGCCATCCTGACTCATCCCGAGTGTAGCTCGGGCACTGTGAAAATTTGCACTGTGTAATCGGTCTTTCCTGAATTATTTCAAATGTGCTTTTTATGGTGTCGAATAATTGAAAAGAACCACTAGATGGAATTCTCTGCAAAAAGAGAACGTTCTGCTGGGCAACCCCCTTCACGCTTGTCTGAGAGACACTTAGAAGAAAACTAATCCAACACGACAGTGTATAATTTGCTGCTCAAAGAAAGACAGTAAATAGAAGAAGGTAAGGAAAAAAACAAGATTCTACTGTCCTGATTGTGATGTTGGGTTGTATGCAGCATCGTGTTTTCAAATTTATCATACACATTCAAATTTTGATTCATAATTTCATAACCATTTATAAATATAAGTGCAAAAAATATAAATAAAATTTGTAGTACAAGATAAAAGCTAACTATAAAGCTAAGCTTTACATTTTTAGTTAGTGTGAATTGACTCCAAAGTATAATGATTTACGCTATACAGAAAGCCAACTTTACAGGTAAACTACTCATTTATTTAATAGATTTTTTGCATTAATTTTTAGGAAATTTTGAATGCGGATGGTGCTATTATGTTTTAAAACTATGTATGATATTTTTCATCCATAATCCAGTAATAAAAACAGCCTGGAAGGGGTTAAGATAATCTTAAGAACTATTAAAATGATTTTCTTAACTATTAACTTCGGGAATCAATTTTTTATCAGAATTTTCAGTACGTTTGAGCACTCGATTTGGAAGTTCGTACTTTTTTTAAACATTATGTTATTTGACCCTTTAAGATATACAATTCTTTTTTACTTAGATTTAAATCCAAGTCTTACAATATATTTTCAATTGCTGCTTGTTTACTTTACGAATACGAATTGATGTTCACGAACTCTGAGGGAAATACATGGACTCCTATTATATTGTTCTTTTCATTTATATTGTCCAGAACTAAAAAGTTGCGCGCAAAATCTTTTGTCATTTATGTATTCATAAATCAAATTATACAAGTAGTTATTACAGCTTGCAGATAAAATTGTACAAAATATAATTAAAATTAAAGGAATCATAAGGTAGACGCTATTTTGTCCGGTTTGAATTTCTTTTACTAGTTCTCGGTTTCATGGTTTGCCCATGTATAGACTGGAATTTCTTTTACAACAATGAAACCTTTGTAAAGATCAGTATCATGTTCAGTGCAAGATTATCTCGTCTTTCTAAGGTCACACTTTAGTGTTTATGGGGAAGTTAAAATGTTTAAAGTCTTGTTCATGAAAAAAAGAGTGGGAGGTGGGTTACACTGGTTGTTGTTTTTTCTCTCTTGAAGATTTACATAATACATAAATGTGCCCGGATAGTCTTGAGTCTGATTTTAGTTTCAGATGAAGAATGTTTCAAGGGGAAAAAATAACTAACATGAAATAGAAAGGTTATAGTAAAATGTCTGACACTTTAAGAAATTGCCTACCCGTATGCATCCATCAAATTTTGTTTCTAAAAGTGTTCACTTAGGTTAAAATTATATGTTTCTGAATTGCATTTGAAGTTCTTATAATTATTCATTTGAAAAATGACGTAAAATACACATTTTTTATTAAACTTGTATTTTGGAAAGTAAATCTTCAAGGCACTGAAGTATAATGCAACATTCAAAAAGCAATAAAATTTATAAACGGTTGGGAAACAAAGCATACTGTCCTTTGAACGAATTTAAATCGGACAAAGCTAATGGGTTCCTACATTCTTCCCGTGTTTTTCTTCATTTTTAATTCCTTATTTTGTAACAAGAATAAATATTAAGCAACTAAAACTATGCAAGAAACTCGGCAAAAAATCATCATCGTATTTTTTTTTTAAAAAAACCTACACAAACCATAAGAATGTACATTATCTTAATTACTTTATTATTTTTTTATTTCAAAATTAATTCTTAATAATTTGACCAGGGTTACTCTAACAAATCAACGAGTTTTGTTGGTCAAAAACATTCAAATTTTATTAAACAAAATATAGATATCCGGTTCTTATTAAATAAGGTATTCTAATATAAATTACATGCATTTTGAATAGAACTTGTAATAAGATTAAAATTAATTATTAAAACTGTTAATATTTCTCTTTTACAGACTCTGAACATTTGAAAGATCATGGAGTGAGTGAGTGAGTGAATATTAACGTCGCACTGTTCAGCTACACGAGAGCTTTTGGCGACGGACCACGTAATTTTGAACCATGGTCAAGTGGCGTGGGCGACATCTGAGCTGGCACCGCCCTCTCCTAACTACCACACCAAAGGGAGGACGTTTCAGCTCTCGACAGATTTAACGTGCATCGCTGCCCTACACGGCGGGTCTTTAGTGGTACTGGGTTCGAACTCATGACATGCCTGCCATGATCCGATACCTTGACCACTGGGCTACCGCAGTTCTGAAAGATCATGGAACACATGGAGCAATCATCACACGGAACATTTGAAAGATGTGCTATCCTGGACTAAATCACTTAATTGTCCCCAATGAAAAACCTCTACTAGAACATGTATTCCGATCGAGAATATTAATTCAGTTTTTTTATTGTTTGATCTACATAACCATTACTACAACGAAATATTTTCAAAAAATATAGAGTGGAAAGACATTTCAAAGATTTAGAACTGAATTCATAGTGTGCCAACACGATAACGATTGCATTTAATATATATGTTGGGGTCAAAAAGGCGTGTACAAAATCTTGAGGGTCCGTGATGTCAGGTAGATACACAAAGAGGGGTCACGGCGTTCAGAAGTTTAAGAACTGCAAGAGAAAAAATTAATTCAAATATAAAAGTATGGGTGCAAAAGAACGCATGATGTTATTGAGATTATTATAAATCAAAACTTCCGTTCAAGCGTAAACCTGTCTAAAAATTGTAGCCGGTCAAAAATCAGCATTGTAACTTAGCAAAACTAGCATGAATTGGTATTCATTCAATGAACTTGCAGATAAGCGGAAGAAGAAAAAGTGTTAAAAAACTGTTCATATATAAGCAGAATACTATCTCGGCCGTTGCATATCGCAACTTCAAGTGTTTACACTGTTCATCAATAACTGCATGAATTTGAATCATTTGCCAGTAACTGTTATGACTCAGGAAGGCACCGATCAAAACAAATACTCGTAATTGAAAAACAATCAAGCTCCATGACATGAGTTATTGCACCTCGGTTTGGCGTTTCGCTCTCAGGCCAAAATTATCTATCTGCTATTCCTAGCTTTGAGTCAAATTTGGGCTTAATACTGATACACCCTTTACATCTAACGAAAGACTTCAAAATCAAAGTTGAATCAAGTATTAAAATGCAGGTAAAACAATCGAATTTTAAACATTTTGTAAATTGTTCGTATTGAGATATTTTACTTAAATTTATTTCTTAAGACATCTAAAATTTTCATTATAAAATAAAGTCCGAAGTGTTCTTTAGATAGCCAAACTTTACACGTACCATTATTGAAGAGGCTTCTATGAATGAAAATATTATCAGAAATGTAATACAAAACGTAGCTTTTTATATGGTTCCCGTAGAAAGGCATTTCTGAACAGCAAAAAATTCCCCGAAATTTAATTACTCCAAAATGAAATCTACCTTTTTTTTGCAACAAAAAATTCACACAGGTGTGTTCACATAAATATGGCAATTAAAATAGGAAGAAAGATTTAACCGCAAATTGAACTTAGGGGCAACTTGCAAATTTTCATCTGTCACATGAAAATTTATGCCCAAGCTAAGAGCACCACACTACTTTTGCGCATTTAAACTTTTCTTTCTTTCTTCTTTTTCTTTTTTTCTTTGGCTCCCTGAAGTACGTCTTTTCAGAATATCTAAATGTGATGCAATTGCATAACGTACAGCTATTGACAATATTAACGATTTGCCACTCTATTGCCTCTGGAAGAGAACTCTAACTTTACAATTGGTGCCTGGCATATTTATTTACTCAATGGTGCCTCAAGCACAAACAACTAGACATCTGCACCACGAGGAAGGACAAAGGTCAGAGTAAGACTCGAGCGATATGGAGATTGATATTCTTGCCTGGTTTACTTCTTTCAATAGTGGCACAACAATGGTTGTTTCTAAATAGATATCAAACCTAATAACATACTTAACACTAAAAGTGTTTACGCGAAAACTTTCGATTTTGAAGTCCTATGTCGTTCCTAATGACATATCTATTAGAAAAAAATAACTTTTAGACATTGTCATTAAATGTAAAATTTTATGAGTTCGATTTCCATGTTAAGATTCAAATGAAAATTCCAAGACCGAACGTTACGAATTAAATACCATACTTTAAAGAATTTTCAAAATACCCCGATATTACGCTAGTATTAAACAAATTTTTAAATTTATAATTTTTTACAACTGTTTCTTTTTTGTATTTTCTTCCAAACCAGCAAGTTAAAGAGTTATAATGTAATAACTTGTATATGACGCTGAGGAACCTGAATGGTCTTCAGATACTTAAGGGGACTTGTTACCCTAAAAATCACAAACCTATCGTTTTTTTATTTTCATTTAATCTTATTCTTTGCATTATTATCTTTCGATTGATATATCACTTGTGCATGTCGGAAAGTTAGAAGTTGAATAAAACTTCATTTGAAAACAAATTAGGCAATTCAGCCACACCCCTTTTAGAAAAAAAAAAAAGCTAAAAAATGCGTTATGATAAAAAAAAAATCTATTTTATAAATAGAAATAATAACTATAAAAAAGAATGTGTAGTATTAAAAGCAGAATATTTCCGAGGCAATACAATAATGTAATTTTTCTTCCTTGTGAAATGTGTGGATGTAAAATTTTTAAATTAAGGCATTTTATATTAATAATTTTATAATTTCAGTTCTTATTCCTGATATATTTTTCATACAAATGTAATACTTTAATATTATAAGAAGAAAAACAGCTAAAATTTCTGTCGTGACAGAAAATTTTTTTTTTTTTAAGTTTTTCTTGAGTTTTCTTGTGCAATTAGTACTTCCTAAAAGTTGATGATTTATAAAAATGTGTGGGTTGAAAACATATGAAAATGCAATTATTTTAAAGAAAAACGTATAAGTAATACCTTAAAGTGGTATTTTAAGTTTAATTAAGCTTATAATAATTATTTTTTCAGAATTATAAACTTTAAAGTGGTTTTTCTCAGTTTGTGTTTTTCGAAACCTTAGTGCATTCAAAATGCTACTCCTTCGACAATTATTTACCAATCACTTCAATTTTTTTCCTGCGTGTTAAAAATAAAGCATGTAATAAAATTAGGGATCCGTTTGGCTATAAACTGAATACTTTTTTAAAAAAAAAATAAAATGTAAGACATGTTGGCTTTTTCGTTGATTTTTAGCCTGTATATCAACATTTTATTTTTTTCTCGAAAACGAATGAAGTTATTCTAAAATCGATCCCTAAAGTTGTTAAGAACATCCATAAGAATATTATAAAAACATTTCAGGTCAAAAAATTAATTTTTACAAAAGGAGTAGGATTTTAAAATTTTCCCAATTTTCTTCAAAAAATTTAAATTTTTAAAATTGTGTGAATAATATATGAAAATTTTCATCTGGTAACATTTTCTTGAATAGAAACATTGTATAAAATGTTAAAATATAATTTTTAAATACGTAAATAAAGAAGTTTGCTCAAAGGGTGCCAAGTCCCCTTAAGAATTAAAATTTACGAAGAGAAAATTTATGCTCAATTTCCTACGCCTTTTTCAAAGTCATCATTTTATATTTTACAAATATTTTGTTTTTGACGAACGAATTTTCATTGCACAATATTTGTTGAGTGTTATCAAAATTACTCACTTTTCACATTCCACATTTATCTCGTTCCATTTTTTTCTCAGATAGATTTAGATATTCTGATGGCTTAAGAGCCCTAAAATATAGTTGCTATTTGAAAGCAGAAGTGTCGAAGATTTTAGACTTTGTTTTGGTACAGGTCAACATGAGATATCAGTCCAGGTGTTTGCCGAATATTTTGAATGGACTCAGTTAAGAAAGGATTGATGTCAAGAAAAACAGCATTTTGGTTAACTCTAAATACGAGCTATTTAAATTAGTGGCTTTAAATAAATTGCAAATAGATCTAAAAATATTTCAGCTAAGATATTGGATATTGATGAAAAATGTTGCATGGAAGCTCTATAAAATTGTGGAAGATAATAACTGAAACAAGATCTTAAAAGCACTATGAAAAGAGATGTTAAAAATATTTCTTTTAAACAATGACCACTTTTAAAAAACAAATGCTTTCTTTTGACACACAAAAAGTTGTTTTTAAAAGAAAAAAAAATGTCATAATATATTTATACAGTAAAAATAAACTTATTATCTATAATTTTCAATTATAAAAAAATAACGTATGAACGCATAAAAATTCTTCTTTACACATTAAGAATGAAATCTCTCTTTAATATGAATTTATTTTTCAAATTATAGCTACTCGATCGTTTCTTTAAACTTAATTTTAGTACCAAAAAACAAACTTCATTAATCACACAATTCTAAAATTAGCATAATTAGAAGTCATTTTTTACCTGCTAATATTCTACTGAAAAATTCATAGAACTAGCTCAACATTGGAAATTTTATACTAAAGAGAATAAAATTTCAAACGTCAACTGTATTCAACTTTAAGCTGAATGAGAACAAAGTTTCAACAATGTCTGAAATTTCTGATAATATACATTAATGTAGCTATATGCTAGATTTGACGTCTCTGATATATGAGTAAAACATTTATGTTAGTTTTTCTTGCCAACTTTCATTGTTTATAGAACCGAAAGAGGTTCATACATATGAGGTTCACCACAAACACGTGAGGTGAACCACAAACGACACTTTTGATGAATGTTTAATGTGAATTTTATTCAAAGCACCTTAGTTAGATCTATATTGCCTAATAATAGGTTGCAAGAAAACTTGACATTCGGTTTATTTAAAATGATGTTAAATAATTTATGGATAGGTAACCATTATTTTGACAAGTAAAATTTAAATATGCTGCGGTTTTTCTCATTAATCTACAATTGCGATCAACTGGTTTAACAAAAAATTCTCAGACAAATATCTTTGTATAATGGGGCCTCCAAAGAAATATTTTTGGAACTTTTTAGTGGGAAAGATAATGCCTTATCAAAATTAAAGACAGTCATATCACTTTCGTGTGTTACCAGTACTTTTTAAAGGAAAAATATCTTTTAAGTATTTTTATAAAACTAGAATAACTATAATTTGTTAAAACACCAGTGTAGGTGAAGGCACTCTCAGAGGCTAATACTCAATAGGTTTCTTTTTATGTGAGCCGTAAATGTTCTAGCATATTTTAATGATAACATACGCAATTAAAAACTGATATTTTAATTTAAATAAATGTCTTACAATCAGTTTTGAAAAAAATATTCGAGTACGATAGAGAGCGAAAAAGTTTCAACAATGTTACTTTGGATTTGGCGAACTTTTTTTAACTCTATGGTTTAATCTTTCATTAATTCAGTTAACACAATTAAAACGTGATCAATATATTATTAGTGGCATTAATGTCGTAAGTTCTTTGCTTGAATATCTTATATAAGATTATTTTAAAATAAATATTTTCAGTGTAAACAAATAAACCCCAATAATAGTGAATAACCTAAATTGATAAAACATGTTAGAGTTCTATTAACAAGACCACAGAAATTGAATCATAACTTTAGAAAACCATATTTAATTTTTTTTGGAAATTATGGTGCCTTTAAAAATCAATTAATTTAAATTAGGAATTGCATCTTAAATATTTACTTTATGCATACTGTATTTCTGATCGACTATATTTGTTATCAATCAACAATTGACAAACATTTAAACACTTATAAATTAAAGAAACAATAAGAATGAAACCTAAAAAATGGTTAAAAAGTTTTTTCAACTTTCAATCTATGTATGGACAAAACTGACTTTTGTAACGTATTGAAAGAAGACTTTTCGTCTGTTGAGAAACAAATATTATTAATGCTTCTAGAAATTTATACTAAAAAATAAATTTGTTTCTTAAAATCAAGTATGTTTTTCCAACAAAATTTTAATCGTTTCAAGAGGCCCTGTTTATACAAAATGAATTGATATCTACAACTATATCAATTCAATCATTCATCTATAGTGTCGAGAAACTCAAGATTTTTAGACTTTCTTACATTCTGATTAGAAGTAATATTTTATAAGCAAGATTTCGAAGACTATAAAAATGTTAAAGTGGTAATATTCATTTTTAAGTGAAATAGCATAATTAAAGATATTGAAGCAAACATCGTAAGAAATAATCCAAACTGTTTTGAATTAGGTTCTATAAAATATTGTAGCAGCCGCTTTCTCAATTGAATGACACACATTTTTAGAAAATGCATAAAAATTCAGTTATATTGTAAACATCAAATATATTATATAACTAAGGAACATCCTACAGCTCATAAATAAATATCTGCTTTCTATTCTTGCATTTTTTCCAAAAATAAAAATAATACTTATTAGGAAATATAATTCTATTATAATGAAAATGGTGACATTTTTTTTAACTTCACAACTGAGTGAACAATCTATCACAACAAAAAGACTGTTTTCTAAAAAGGAGAAAAAAAGGAAATATCACCAATTAAATTCTTAAATAAATAATAAGCGATTTTTCGCTTCACTTCTTTCGCAATTACTTTTACTTCCTGAAGCGTATAATTTATATGAAGCATAAAATGAATATTTTAAACAATAGTACTGTGATGTGTGGTAATGAAACATTCTTGAAAACTTTTGCATTTGTTGTTCGCAAAAAAGTGTTACCCCGAGAAGTCTTTTTGTATATAACATATATCCTTAGAATTATTATTTATCGCCCCCTTAAACAATAGTCCTGAACTGAAGTTTTGTATGAATATTACTTTAATCAAAGGAAATACATAATAAAAGGGAAACTGATGCAAAATATAACATAGAAACTTTCAATTCAGTTGCAATTGCTGAAAAGAAGCGTCCTACTTAACCGCAAACATCATCTTCAAATATTTTAAAATGCAATTATTATTTATGTTATATTCAGAGAAATCGATAAAAAATTAACAGAGCTCAAGAGATCAAATATTATTCAATGAGTTAAATTGGTCTAAATTTTTTTTTACATAATATTTATTTATATTTTGAACGTAAACTCTAAATTGCTTCATTTCAAGACAATTTGATTTTAGAAATTGTTCGGCGTACTTTGAAATCATATATTACCAATTATATAATCGAGTTTTTTCTTTGATTAACCTCACACTTTTAAGCAACTTAAGAACTGTTGTCGGTGGTCTTCGTAACTTTTGAATCTATGGTCTATTAAATTATTGAAGGGCATATATTCACAGCATAAAAAGAATAATATAAATCTATATTTTAACATACTCTTGCAACTTGATAATTTCAAGGAAGTAAGTATGAAAAAATATCAATTAGTCATAAAATTTTTATTGCAGATATTAGAAAAAAATAGTACAAATTTTCATAACTATTATTCGTATTTTGGCGACGGAAGACTGAATTTTAAAATGTAAACTTATAATGTGTTAAGTCTCCTTTTTCAATTCCTACTATTAGTTCCCACTCTCCTTATATATATACATCTTGTTCAAATTTTTAATCGTTCATACAATACTTTTTATTCATCCACTCAAGTTCAAATACATTTTCTTAAACTTGTAGAGGATGACACTTCATGCTAATACAGTTTTCTCAAACATTAATTCATTAATTAAATTGAATAAACAGTAACAAACCAAAATAATAGTCAAACACCATATATAAAATGGAATATCGTTATCTGTGTTCCTGTAGCGCAATGGACTTCTAATCCAAAGGTCGTAGGTTTGAATCCTACCTGGCGTGGCCTAATTTCTGAGAATGTGATTTATGAATGAATAAATAGTAACACTAACAAAAATAATAGTCCAACACCATATATAGAATGAAAATCGCTTTCTGTTTTACCACTTAATATTGTGATTCTGCCATATGTATATACATATTTATATTAATTGTAATTATTTGATAAAAAGTAACTACAACAAAATTTTACTTTGTTGACCTAAGTAGGAATTAACTTAAATTTTTTTAAGATTAATTGTTATTAAAAATTTCATGGTTTTTGAAAGATTTTATCCACTTAAAAATATTAATAACAAGGTTCAATGCATCAGGGAAGTCTTTTAAGCTAATAAATGAATAATTGCTTCTTTTATAGTAAGAATAATATTTAAATATATATTTATATAGCTTTATAAGATAGGAAACCTGTAGTTGCACAAGTTGTAATTGTATAAGTTGTCAAACTTTGCAGCTGTGAGCGAGGGAGTGATAAATAAAATATATTCTAACTTCTCTCTCTTTCTCACTTTTCCCCTTTAGAATAAGAAGTTTTTCTGTGAGCGAGGGAGTGATAAATATATAAAATATTTTCTAACTTCTCACTATCTCTCTTTTCCCCTTCAGAATATGAAGTTTTTTTTTTCTTATTCTAAAAGGGAAAAGAGAGAGAAGTTAGAATATATTTTATTTATCACTCCCTCGCTCACAGCTGCAAAGTTTGATCTGTCCCCTAAAGCTATTATCACTATCATAAACCAAATTATGTGGGAAAACCTTGTTACCATGCTATCTATACCAATTAAGTTTCAGGGAAGTGTATTGACAATTGAATTCATACCCTATACATGAATGAATTTTACTACACAGCGTTAACGTAATACCTCAAAGTATAAACTGCATTAATGATGAAAACCAGTTCAAGATTTTTTTTCTTCTTTAATATTATTATTTCACCATTCTTTCCACGTGGTGCGAATAATGAACCAATTTATTTATCACTTACATCTTTTATAACCCCGAGCAAGTATATACATATATATTCCTACAGAGGTTGAAGTATTTGGAATGCCTTGCAGTGGATTACGTACCCCCCAATTAAAGGTCGGGCCAATGTGGAGCAAAAAAAGAATAAAAAAACTTACGATGCGGGGTTAATTAATTGTTCGGAAACGTTTTAAACAGGCGGGAATTATTTCCGCAAGTTCTCATCCTCGACTTTCATCAAGCGATTCGAAAACAAACAATTGAAGCATCTTTCAATTCAGAATAAATTACCTTACAAAAGAAAATGCTTGAATGGTGTTTATGAGATGTTGTCATGAAGCAATAAAGAGTAATTACAGTTCTTGCCTTTTCATTAAAATAGGTTGAGAGGTCCAATGGGTGGTGATAAATTTGTATTTTAGAGTTAAAACCTTAAATGCTCAAGGGTAATAGCCCTATCTGATTGTTCGGAAAAGGATTGATAGCATCGAAGAATTAATCATTTTAACAGTCCTCATTGTAGAGAAAAGCGTAAAAATATATTATTACTTCTAAGAGCAGCATATATGAATGCAATTTCATGAATTAAAAGTTATTGATCGCCTTTTTGACTTGATTATGGAAACAAGTTTGAGAAAGGTTTCTTTTCCACATTCTATGTTTAAATTTTAGTTCACACTTCTTTTAAATATACACCTCAACAGAATACAAATTTCTCAGAGTTAAAAAATTTTAGGTGTAATTTTGTTAATATTACGTATGAAGTTGTTTTTTTAAAATTTAGGAATTACCGTAAAATCTGGTGTGTAACGCGCACACTTATATTTTCAAGCTGCAATTTTTAATCTTTAGGTATATTCGCCGTATAACGCACATCCCCCTTTTTTTACGAAGAAACCTGAAACTTTCAAAGCGATTTCTTAGAGGTATTATTCCAAGTTTTTGAAAAAAATAGTATACATCTAGAACTACAATCCTTTAAGTTCATAACGGATGTCATTTCTTTTAAATAAACAGTATTTCGGTTTATATAGAAGTCTACTTTTTTTCTCTGCTCATTTTTTTTTATTTTTAAAGAGTCAAAGCGTCTAACGAGTGACTGTAAATTTCGATCTTTTTTTATGTGTGTTAAAAGTGCACGTTATACGCCGGATTTACGGTATATGAAATCTTTCCTTGCTTTCAGATATACGCATAACTCAAAATTTTTTTATAGTTTATATAAATTTCTATCTGAGTCCCTGGTATTCGGAAGCATGGAAGACCAAGGCTGAGATGGGCAGACTCAGTGGAAACAGACATTTGGATGAAAAACGAGAAAACTTGAAAAACAAAAGTAAACTAGAGGTCATGATGTAGGAATCTTCAAAGGCACTGGACCACGAGAGGCTGTCTTGCGAGATATGATGATGCTGATGTGAACATTCCTTTTATATATCACAAAATAAATTCTTTTTTGCCACAACACAAAAATAAAAGAAATTTCTAATTGCACTTTTATTTGATTTACTTATCTCCATTACATGCAAATGTATAAAATTTTACAATTCGTAGATCGTCCCTGTTATAAAAATATAACATTTTCTTTCATTAGAAGCATTTAATTTCATTAAAAAGTCCCCAAAAATGATAATGTACTTAATTATAATCTTGAAATACAAACTATACTTACGAACGGCATAAGGCATATTATTAAATCATTTATTTTAGTTTTTTAAGTCATTTATAAGTCATTATAATTGTACCTAACTTTTATTGTTCAATATCAAAAAGAGTACTCCATCATAAGACGAGAGTGTAAACAAATCAAACGGACCCCCAGAAAACTCATTGCTATTCCATGACAAGTTCAAATTACAAACAAAATAGAAGCCTTCATAAAGCAACATAACTTGAAGCACTCGCAGCAAACACATTAAAGATCCAATTGTCAGCTGATTATATTGGGTTTATAAAACAAAGCAACATTAAACAACAGCTTTCTCTGATACATAAAATATACACAAAAATAAAACGACAAGTAAACCTAATATGAAAATGCATAATATAACTAACAAAACTAGAAGCAACGTGACATGATTTCAGGAGTGCAGTGATACATAACTCAAGAAAAACACTAGTGCATGGAGAGCATCCAAGTGGTCTGAAAGCAACCAAGAGCCAGTTACAGACTATTAACACTCAACTACAGGTTCGGTAAAAAGTAATCTTCTGTATTTCCCAACTGAGATAGATGGGTGTTCTGAGTATAGCTTTCGACTGTTTTGTTGATGGCTATCGACAGGAGAGGTGAGAAGCTTCCGTATGCTCCCAGACAGGAAGAAATAATCGTCTGAGGTGTGAGTAAGTAACTGAATATATTTCGGAACACAATTACAATTTGAAACAGGTGGAAGTGTTTACTCAGTTGCCGCTCATCACTTACACTTTTTTTTTATAAAGATTCAAAACAGAACCTCTATGTATTCCAGTTTCAAAAATGCATTGGAGATTTTGACCTTTACTTGCTGAAATTGTTTCTCTCTTTCGATTGGGGAAAAAATCGAATCTAAAAATCTACGAAAGTAAAGATGCTAAATTTTTAATTTGTCACTTGTTAGTTATTCATTTAATTATTACCTGATATTTAAAAATGTAAGTAAAATTTATAACACTAAAAAAAGTAGTCAATAATTTTATCATCTTAATATTATATGCGGACACCTATTATTCAACTCTTCAATATTACAATCCAAAATAAAAAGAATATTGCAAATTCGGGAATTGATCTGTGAAAAGACAAATATGAAAAGGTAACGATATAAAAAAAACTCTTGAATTAAAAAAAGATAAACAGAAATACTAATATATTTCCTAACCTCAAATATTTTAATATAATATAATATATATGAAAGAAATTTGTATTATATATCAAAAACAAGAAATAATAGATAATGAACATAACAAGAAATAACGTAATAAAAATATAAAAGCTAAACACGAAGATCAAAATTATAGAAAAATAAAAAAGAAACTACAAAAAAGAAGAACCTAGCGAGTCAGAAAGCAATTTCGGACTTAGGACCGAATAAGTGGGGTTAAACTAGTTTGAAGGCGCCAACCTTCCCCCTTTGCAACTCGGTAAGGAAAAACCAAATAAAATAAAATAAACAAAAATTCAGAGTATGTAAAAACTCAGAAAGTATGATAAAACCACTCACTATTATTATGTAACAAACTCTCCCAAACTCTTAATGCAGAAAAATCGCAAAACAATAACGGAAGAAAAGTAGAAAAATCCTAAAACAATTACATAAGAAAAGTATTTTTCAAAAAATAATTTAATAAAATTTCTTTACTCACAGAGCTTTTACCAAGGGAATCAAGCGTCTTGACATCAATGAAAATCAATTATTCACCAAGTTAAAAAATTCAAATATACATAAACATATCTTTTGAGCTAACTTTTAGACCAGCCAGCAAAGACAGATATCAAAAGAGAGGACAATCAAATATGGTAGAATTTGAATTGGTTGATTGTCAAAAATGTAAATTTGCTAGGCTCTAATTTGGTTGGTTGTCAACAATGTGTAAGATGTTCGAGATGTGTGTGGGAAAAGTGTAAACTGTTATATGAGTGTTATGATATAATGTTCACAGCAAGACCACTAACATGCTGACTTTGAAATCCTATTGTTGTGTGGTGGTTTTGGAATTAGAAGTAGCAAGACGGTTAATGTATTTGTGATGAATATAAGTTCTTAAGAAATTAAAAGGGTATTCATGATCTAAACAACATTGAAAAAAAAATTTATATTATTGTATTTATCTATTTTGTGGGTAGTTAAGTTATCATTTCTAAATAATATATATATATATATATATATATATATATATATATATATATATATATATATATATATATATATATATATATATATATATATATATGTCTGAATGAATAATGAAGAGTGCAGCCATTTATCATATGATAGCTTATTCCAAGGATTTAACAAATCGTTCTGTAAAGCATACTATGATTAGAGTGAAGTCCTATTTCAAGAGAGTTCCGTTCGTCCACGTGGTAGATTAAATGAGTAAAAGTCGAAGTCAAAGTAGTTGTGCGGGTGGTGGGTTGAGCTGTACTGATCAAAAGGAGGTTTACTCTAGCTGACATATAAAGGGCTGGGGATTCATAATGATGTGTGCGTGCGCGCGTGTGTGTGAAGGTTAACAATTTACAAACATATTTCGATGAACATAACAGTTGCAATCTTAATTATATACAAATGAAATTATAAGTTTCAAATATTATGTAATAATTTTTATACACAATATGTTGAAAAGTATTCACATTGAACCATTAAATTATTAGTCATAGTAGTTAGTTATTTTTGAATTATTTTATTTATTTATTTTTCCCATTTTGTTGATATCAAGTTCCACAAATCGAAATCGTGTTTCTCAAACTGTTCGAACAAGAAATTACTTAGTATTTAAATATATATTTTAGCATATTTATTAATCTTATTTACAAATAATTCAGATCTAAATAAAGAATTTTGTACATAATAATCACTTACATCAGAATTCAGACAATTAGAAAATACATTGAAAATATTTCCTTCACATGTTTCTGATTATACCCAACAATACTGTTTATTTTGAATTAGCCTTAACACTCCTCGGAAATTATTTGATGGTTTTAAAATTGTCTCTTCTCTTTATACCAACAGGAAATTTTTAAAAATATTTTTGAAATTATTTCGGGGAATTGATATTAGATATGTAATATCATAAAATGTTAAATATTATTATCTATATTTTCAAAATAATGATTATTGTTATTTCTATTCATTCCACCTTACAGCTATTAACTATTTTAAAACAAACATTTATTTACACTACACAAAGTTTTTTTAAAAAAAGAGAAATAAGAATTTCCATGTTCTTTTTCGTGTGTGTGTGTTTAAGAATATTTTAATAGTGCCATACGGAAATGTTTCAATCATTATACTTCTAGTTATGTGATCTCTTCGAAAATAATTACACACATGTCAATGTACTAGCAATGATATCAAGTTTAATAACTAGCTATGTTTCTCCTTGACCTTAAGTAATTCTTCAACCATCACTGCTTATGAAAACAAGTATATTTTTTTTACCCTCCTTCAGTTTCTAAAAAATAACAAAAGAAGGTTAATTTTCATAGCGTGACTTTTGGGAATAACGAATCTTTTCAACACACGTGTTGAAAGGTGAAAACTGTGATGAAAGAACTATATATCAACCACCTGTTGTCATTCTGGGTGATTCGAGTACCCACACTTGCCAGATACAACACCAAACTGCAATTGAGATCAATGTCTTCATTGCACAAAAAGAAAAGCAAGATTTAAAAAGATCTTTCGAAAGCTTGCCTGAAGTAGTCCAAGAATGACACAGAGAATCCCTGCACAATTTATGACGTGGGATAGATTATTATGAGCCCCATCAGCAGCGGCGATCGGGTCAGTAACCAGCCGGCTAGGTGCTCCAATGCCATCGATCATTGTGTCAGATAACTACAACGTGATGTTGCCACATCCACTTGTCTAATAATGATTTATAAAGATTTCCCCATTAACCTTTCTTATTTTCGCACTCGTGAAAAAGTGGATTCATTTCTCTTACTGTTTCGCGTTAACTGCAACTGTCGGCAAGAGAGGATGGGAAAAATGCTATCCTATATGACTTATTTAAAGTTGTCTTTGGAGAAAATGTTCATCAATAGAACTGTAAATAGAAAAACTAACCGAAATATCACATTTTTTTTTTTAATTTCAGCAAGATAAAAAGAGCTTCGCATTTTATTGTAATTTTTAGAAATCTATTCGTTTTTTTTAATATACAAAATATGCTATGTATTTTATTTCATGCACAAAATTTTTATGGTCAAGCAAATGAACATTTGAATGAAAGATTTGCATATTTATAAAATCTTTCTAAATGTTGGGGACTTGACAAAAATATGGATATATTTGTTATAATCTCATGAGCTTGTATTAATATTCCAATATTTTTCAAACTAAAAATGCATTTCTGATTTGGATAACTTTCTGTAACAATACTTTTTTTCTGAAATCCTTTTTTAACGTGCTTTTATAAGTTTAACTTGTATGTAACGGAATCTTTTAACTCGATTTTTACCGAATTTAAAAGATTTTATTAAAGACTTTAAAAGGTTTTATAGTTTAACAAAAACTAAAAAAGACGCTTGTATAGTGAATCGAACTAAAAAGTAAAATAATAATAATAATAATTCTTAATATAAGAATAAAATGACAAAAACGAGAAAATTAATGTCATTGGGGTAAAAGCGTGAAGAGTGTGCTTTGTACTATATTTTTATACTAACTCAGCATTTCGGAATAGAACAAGTAAGAAATTATATCAATTAATATAGAACACCCCACATTTTTACACCAATGGCATTAATTTTCTCGTTAATCATTTTATTCTTATATTAAGAATTATTTTTTTACTTTTTAATTCGATTCACTATAAAATCATGCTTTTTAGTTTTTCTTAAACTATAATGTATTGAAAACAAAAAAACATAAAATAATGAGAAATGAATCCCAAACACAAAATCAGGCTTATTCATAGACGGCTTACAGATTTAGAATAGAACGAAACCATGAAATACCCCTTTTTCCATACATGAAAATCCAAGACTCTAAAATTAGAGCCATAAACTCAGATTTTCTTACCATATACAACTTAACATATTCTGTGATGCACAACTCTTTTCTATTTGAACTAATTTACCTTTTTTCTGTATAACTTTCATATAACATTTCTAATGCTTAAATGTTTGGCAAGTATTTCGTCGTAGTGGAAAATTAAATATTGTTACAAGATGAAAATTTAAGGACACAGTATAATAAAAATGTACTTTATACCTCTTGATCTTTGTGGTCTCATAAACTTAACAACCTGCAAGCATTAGGAATATTTTCATTATTGTTTTTTTTTATTCTGAAAATAAAATCTCGAAATAAAATCGGAATTTTCTAAAAATTGGTTTTGCTTTATTTATGAGATAGTAAAGAAAAGAATTTCAATATATCTTGGTGATATTTAAAAAATGGGGTCTGTATAGTCTTTCGCAAGAGATATCGCACCGCAGTAAATGCGTGACGAAATCCAACCCTCGCAGTTTAAAGGTTAATATCGCAATATTTTTCAGCCTAAAAAAATGTTCCTAACTTAAGTCTTGTTTTTGATATTATGCGAGTTCATTAGGTGAAATAATAATATTTCTTTCGTACTATTCTTCCTTTTATAAGGCAATGTAAGAAAAGAAACAAGGAAAATCTTATTCAGAAATTTTATTTCGTCTGATGCATATAAACTTATTTATAAAAATTGATACTTTAACGTTTTAGCATAAACGTAAAAATGAAGATGATTATAATTCTGCGAAATATTTTAGATACGTATTTCCAATAATTGTTAGGAATTGGTTATGTTTAGATTTAATATGGGATTTTAAAGAATTAATGAAATAAATCGAACTATACAATCAGGTTCAATTTAAATACCAATATTACAAGCCGGTATGCTAGAATTAATAAAAGAGTAAAATGTGGAGAAATTGCGAATACATTATTCAAGTGGCTCCAATGTATAGACAATTTATGTATTAGACAAAATACTGCATCTTTAAAAAACATCATTATTTCTTAAGTAAAGTGGTTCTGTTAAAATAAATAAGGATGTTTATAAGACATTAGCAACGCTAAATAAAATATTAATTTTCGTAAATAATTAAAAAAAGTTTTTTATGCACATATTTAATGTGCATATTTAACATATTCTGCTTTAGACTCTCATAATACCTTATACAAAAGATGAAATTTTTACTTCGTGTGAAAATCAGCAAATGTATCAGTAATTGATTTACTTTATAACAACTATTTTTAATAATTTAGTAGGCCAATTTAAAATACCATTTAAAAATTGAAGTATTTAAGTATAATTATTAATTCAGGATCCATAAAGTAGTAATAAAAAGTACGGAGTCTGGATTTAAATTGTACAGCTAGACAATAAAGTTCATGGTAATCATTATTATCTAGCTCTCGTATAGCATACTAAGAGCTAAAATAGTCCTATTATTTAACTGGAATCATAAGAATTTCAGCTTCAGAAGTCAAATAACAATATCCATAAGCTTGAGGTAAATAGAATTATTTTATAAGATTATGCAAACAGTTTCACTTAAATAATCATCGAAACTAAAAATTATCCAAAATTTATGTAATCAATTTTAAATTCCCTTAACAGTTACGCCAGTGGATATTATATAGTGGTAATCCTCTTCCAGAAATAACAAAACTCCAAACATAAATCTCTCCACTCGACTGCACCCAAGAAAGCCTTTAACCATAAAGAGAGAAAAAAATATTTGTAGTTCGATAGACGCGCGGAGTTCAACTTCTACGCTGCATATTTGTATCGAAACTCTTTATAAATGAAAAAGGAATTACAGGAAAAAGTATGATTTATGATGCAGAAATCAAATAGCAAAATTGTTCAAACATTAAAAATATAACTTTTCGAACAAGCAGAATAGTAAGCTTCAGAATTATTTAAAGGTAACCTATGAAAATAAAATCTAGCGAATCATGAAAAATTTCTCAAAAAAAAAAACCAGTAAAAACTGAGTTGAAACGAATGTAATCTTTTTAAAAAAATGCTTTTAAATTTTTTTTTTTAGTCTTATATTTTTATACTTTATTCTAACTAGTTCAAGGAATTTGATGAAGTTTAAGAATTACATTTTATTTAATGATCTAACAAAAGTTTCAACTATAGTTGCCTCATTTTCCCTATGTTTAATCTCTTTTCAAGGAAAAATGCCCAATGAACTATAGTGGTTTTCATTCCACTCATAGAAAAGATAACAAATCCATAATTTCTCCGCAAAATTAAAAAGACAAAAATGCTCAGCAACCTTATAATTGATTGTCATCAGCATAATCATCGCACATAATAAAACAAAAATATTAAACATAAAAGCTACGGTTTAACTAAATTATCTTGTGAAGTGTTCTATCTGTGTAGAAATAATACCGCAAAAATAATTCACAAGAATTTTTGCAACGTCACACATTTTTTGGAGGTATAAAATATTTTACATAGTTTCCTTCATTTCACATTATTGTACTTTATCTACTTTCGAGTTGTTACTGCCTACCATTAAAATAAAATATTCTTTTACTCCAAAATAAGGTACAACTTTTTAAAATTATTTAAGTTTTTAATTATATTCTTTCTCCAAAAATATCAAAAATTCTAGTCACGACTGCCAAGATTGGTGATTTGAAAATTGAAACGAAAGTTCCGATTTAATTTAAAACTCAACATGTAGTGTAATGAATGATATTATCGTTTTATATATTTAAATTTCCTAACTCTTCACGTGATGTGGAAATTAGAAAATTGAGAATCAGCTCAAACGCCGCAGTGTTAACACTAGAACGACTTAAATTCTCTACAGTTCAAAATGTCACAGTTAATATACTTGTCGTTGGAAATCAAACTGGTAATCGAAATTAGAGATCTCTGCCATAATTTAAAAATTCTGAAACCTGTACAATTATTTAAAGGCAATCTAAAAGGATAAATTTGAGAATTTCTTGGAAAATATCTAGCAAATATTTCATCATTATATCTGGCAAGACAGCCCCTTGTGGGCCAGTGCTCTCCTTTGAAATTTCCTCCACAGTGACCTCTCATTTACCTTCGGTTCTCCAAGTTTTCTCATTCAAAATCTTAAAGTCTGATTCCACTGAGTGTGTCCATTTCAGCCTTGGTCTTCCAAGCTTCCGAATGCCTGCAACATTATTATCTGGCATTCAAATATATATATATATATATATATATATATATAAGAGCTATCCGATTCTTTCTATTTATTTTTATATGTTTAATGATGTCAGGTTGTTTATATAAATAACATAACTACATAATTCCCAATTGCATCTTTTTCTCTAGATATCGTTTTTGTTTACACCTCCAAGAATACTTCGAACTATTTTTCTCTCAAAGGATACAAATTTGAATTTTTTCCATTTTTGTTACTGTCCAAGTCTCAGATGCATGTGCCAGAATTGGTCTAATAAGGGTTTTGTAAAATAAAAATTTTGTGATTTTTGAAAGAAATTTAAATTTTAAAAACCTCCCCAGTCCATAAAATGTTTTATTTGCCAAGTATAACCGATTCTGGATTTCATGAGATATATTTATTTGAAACAAATATTGTACCGATATATATTGAGCACGAACTGCAATGTTTTACTGAAAAATTGAATTAATTTTAACCATTTGAAGTTTCAAAATCGTAAACTTCAAATGCACAATTGAATATGAAAATTTAAAAAAGAATTACTAGGTTATGCACTGTAATACATTATTTTAAGATGCTGAATTGCTTTATTTCACTGACAACCACCAAGTTTATTTTTATCAGATAAGTGAAGTTCTTACCTATTTTAACTCTCTAATGGGTAATAATAAAAGCTATAAAATTATAAGTATCGATTTCGTAATAAAAAATACGACTACAATAAGCAACATAAAAAGAAAAAAAAATTAAACGACTTTTTTTTCAGAAAAAAAAAGAACGAACTACCATTTTCTGTCACGAGAATACTCTTTTTGACACACTAAATCATTTCCAGAATTGCCCTATACGTCTTGTTAACAAATGATTCAATATAGAGGAGGCTGGTCCCAAATATCGAGTCGCCAGCTCTAAAGTACACTTTTTTCTAATGCAATTATATTGAGCAATCTCGCTTCTTTGAACAATCGGGGAGAGTGAAAATTAAAAGGCGTGTGCCTTAAATCACTTCCTTGTTTAGGGAGATTCTACACCTATAGAAGGTTAAAACCCTTTTGGGGACAATGACACCCAATAGAAATTTATAAAAGGCCTTAAGAAATTGTGCACTTAAAAAAACACTGAGCAGTTCTTTAAAGGGAGTAGAAAAGAAAAGAAAGCATTAAAGCCATTTAGACTAGACTCCATATAACAATAGTATTAAATAAGGAAAAATGAATGTTGTTATGATATTTTTACAAAGGAAATGAGCATCAGAACTAATGGGTCTTATTATATTAACATCGCCTTTGAGAATTGTATAGCGGATTACTTCAAACTTAATGGAATATGAAATGTATTAAGGTAAGTATGTGTTTGATATACATTAGGTATTTTTTCCAAGGACACTAATTTATTAAGAATCAGTTCATTAAAAATAAAAATTATAAGATAAGTTTTTTTTCGTTATGTTTTTAGATTTTTTAAAAATTTAAATGGTAATAACCTTTATTAAAATTTATGAATATTTGTCCATATCGTTTTTTAAAAAATTGACCCATTTTAAAATAATCTTTAGTTTAAGTATCTTAAAACCGATTTAAGTCTCAACAGAACATTCAGAATCACATTTAAATAAAATCTTATTGAACATATCAAGCTTGTAATAACTCATTTACCTACGCTAAATAAGATACTTAAGTACTAAAACATATACATTTTACTTATTCTTCATGTTTCAAAAATTTCATCTTAGATATTTGAGGAAAATTCTCCAGCATAATCATATCGATATCAAAGGATTTATGCAAGCAATAAAATTACCATAAAAACCATTTACCCTGACAACATGAACTAAATTTAAGACCGTTTCAAAATAACTATTATACAAATTCTTACTTTAAAAAAAGGTAAATGCTGAAATAACAAAATTTCTTTATTTCTATCTGTTTCATATCGAATAATGTACTTATTTCTAAGTACCAAAGAACAAAAAGTATCAAGGATTAGTTCCAGCAATATTTTCAAATAATGTAATGATATATCTATAGATACATAAAGGAAAGAGCCCAATTTTGAAACAGGAAAATAATCTTGTAGAAAGCATAAAAGTTTCAAAAAATGATGGATATATCTAATATGCATATTTACTGGAAGCATTCCTCCATCTTCTTCATTTTTCTTTTCTATTTTGAAATTACATTTTACAGTCAGAGAGATGTTGAGATAACTCAGATCAGGATAAAAGAGAATAATTGCGACAAGTTGAATGATATTCTATGTTGATCTAAAGATATAAAAAAAAAACAGGACACAATTTCGAAACGAAATAAATTCTTTGAGTTGCACGGAACATAAAGAAAAACGCTGTACCAGAAATAAGATTTATTTCTTATACTGGATACTTATGTTAGCCCAATAAAGTTGAATTAAAATTTAATCTAATAAAATTTCAATATTTTTTTAAATATTTTCAAAATAATAACGCTACATTAAAAGAATTTTGAATCAAAAACTTCAAATGGTTATTATTTTTAGAAATTCTACCCATTGTACTTTCATTTTTAAGTTAAAACTCCCCTCTTATTCACACACTAATAACGAGCTTATTAATGTAATAGTAATAATAAAATACACCTTAATGAAGGGTAAAAGTTAAGTATAATAACTTGCACTAGTAATATTATAATATAAACACAAATTTTTTTTTAATGTAATAAGGATGAAAATAGACACTTATGATTTAAAAGTTCATTTGCGGATGTTCATCACTTAACGATGTTATTAATGAATCTAAAAATAACAAAAATATAACAATACAATTTTTTAATGAATATTCTATGCATAACTTAAACTTACTAAAAAGGTTACATTGCCGTAAAAGGATATATATTTCCATTTATTTTAGATTATTCTATTATATTCTTGTTACACAATCAGTATACATATACATACACGCACGCACGCAAACACACACACATACATATATATATATATATATATATGATGAACCCCCAACCCTTCAAGTGTCAATTGGGGTAAATTGTGATGAACCCCCAACCCTTCAAGTGTCAATTGGGGTAAATTGTGATGAACCCCCAGCCCTTAAAGTGTCAGTTGGGGTAAAACCTACCAGAACAACTCAACCCGCCTCCAGCATAAGGACTTTCACTTCGACTCCGGCGAACTTACGAACAACCACGTGAACGAACGACGCACTGGCTCTTGATCGACGGTGAAAATAGGACTCATTTTGTCATGGCTTGGAATACAGACTGCGTTGCTCAATATTGAAATAAAATATAATATGATAAACGGCTGAACGTTGCCTTTCTCCTTTCAATCTAAGGATTACTCCAATACATGATATATTATTATTATTATAGTCCAACCGTATAGGGCTCCTTGAAAGCGCAGGAATGTAAGGCCCACACTGAAGAGATAAAAACGAAGGGAACAAAGGCACGCGGACAGTTCCGAGTTTCCCATGAGATATGTGAGTATTCCCGAGTAAATCCCGATTGTTTTAATTAACATCAACTATAACGAAGTCCTGTATATATGCAAAGATATTTGAGGAGTGTATTGTTTGAGAAAGGCCATCCTCTCTAAAATAAGTAGCAGATAAAGACACACACGGATACAACTTCAAAAAATTGTGGAGGTAAATTCATAAACACTATATATTAAAAAAAGGTAATTTTTCACACCCTTTTGTAAATCCATGTATATTTACTTTATATATATCTTACCCATAAAAAAATAATAGGAAGAAAACTGCAAGGAAAAAAAAGACTAAACGATGTCGAAGAATATATTGTATTTTCAACGTTAAAAAAGCAAATAATTTTATATTAAAATTAATGAATTTTATGGACATTTTCTAATTTAAAACATACAAGTAATTTTAAACACATACATTATTTTATAACTAGTAATTCTAAACATACATTACCACATGCGTCCTTAAATTTAATTACCCATAAAACCCGTTAATTTTATTTGAGTTGTGTATTTGAAAAATTATGGCAATTTTTTTTTTGCTAGGTGAGTCAGGCCTCTGGTATAGCCAGTTTAAGATTCATGACCACCATAAAATGTGTTAAAAGAGAGAATAACTTGCACTGTCCAGAAATACTTTAAAACTAGGTAGAAAAAACGGGATTCACAAAGGAAAAAGTTCGTTACTTTGAAAATACACTTCACTATTGAGATGTTATTTTGCAAAGAAAATCGTGAAATGTTCTTGGTTCCACGAAAAAGTTCACTATATAGAAAAATTCGCAATTTTGAGGTTCGTTATATGGAGGTTCGACTGTATATACATAATTAGAGAAAGAAAATTGAATATCCAAAATATTTTTTTTCGTAATTTTAATTAGTTGGACAAAAGTAGTAACTCAATGGAAATAAAAGTTTCCTGGTAAACACATGCTTAACTAATTTCTGAAAAGAGATTGTACCATATCCCATTTTAAAATTCATCATCTTTTGACTCCCTTTTGGTCATTAATAATGAAATCAGTTTTGCGCAGTTAAAATAAAATGAAAGAATTTTTGCTAAGTATATCTGTATTATCATTGTTGTTGTTTCTTGCAATTTTGATTTATAACTCGCAATTTAAAAAGAAAAAAAAAGGGGGGGGGACATCATTAGGAATATGTACTGCTATAATTACAACATAAAACCTGTTAGAGCTAAAAAGGATTTTTAACTCTTCCTAAGCATGAGTTACGAAGTTAATTATTCGAGCTTATGGAGAGAACTTTTATATATGTTTACGAATCAAAAAAGAAAGGAAGGAAATAACTGTTACAAATTAGCTCCACGAATTTATTTGTAAGACCGAATTCTATTTGGTGACACAATTTTTGAAAAGTTTACTTGAGTTACTCTTTCTATTTTTCGCCAAGGTCATTGGTGAAAACCGATTTAAAACTTTTTCGAATAGAATGTCAACCTGTTATGGGAAATGACATAAAAACATAAAATAAAGCATTTTTTTTTCAACTCAGCTCCGAATATACACACGCATCACATACACATATGCTCAAAAGTACTAAGCACTGCCTGAAGCAAGTCTACATGCATAAACACATGATATACAACAATCTCAACATTATTCATGCGATCAAATCGCGCCATAAATGACATGAGCGCCAATTTAGTTTTACCAGCTTATATGTAATGATAGCTATTAGGGTAATGATTACTAGACAGAATGCAAATTAGAGAAAGCTTCGGAAAGAAGTGGAAGAGAGTGCTCCCAATGATTTAAACAATTGTTAGAACTATCTGAAAACATCTTGGTAATAGTAATACTGCTACTAATAACAATAATATTTGTTGCTGAAACAGTAATGTTAGAAATATAAGTATTTACCTATCGTTAAAAACAATCTTAAATTACTCTAATTAATATGTCGTTAAGGAATACATTTTTTATTTATCCAGTAGGTGTTGAACTTAAAAAATTAAATTTACATTAGCTCTATTCATATAAATATGTATTAAACAGTAAATTCACGTCCAAAATGCTGTTTTAAAACTGATTAATGGTGTTGATAATACAGGAATAAGTATACTTTCATAAACAAGAGTGAATTCATTGATTGTATATAAAATATTTTAAAGGGAGAATACAGAAGGATTTGCAGCCTCATTCACTTTCTTAAAGATATAAAAATATTCTACCTGTTATTAAAGTAGAATAATATGAATTCTCTTATCAGAAGCAAGTACTTTCAAATGCTAAAGTACGTAAAAATATGTTAGTGTACGTGGCAATATCAATAGATTTATTGTTTTTTTATTATTATTTGTTTTGTAAAAACAAAAACAAAAAAAATTACTGCCTTAAAAATGTATGATGTAATTGTAGAGTTATATTTAATTTACAAAACTTCAGTTCATAATGCATACTAGTAATGTAATTTTGTGAAAATTAAAGGAAATGGTATACTTACTGTTTTATCTATATTTTGTAGAAATCTCTCTTAAAATTTAAATTTATGTAGTAATAAAATTAATAACAGAATGTCAAAAAGCTGTACCATTAATTTATTTTATTCTTGCCTCGAATGATCATTCTAAAAAAATCCATTAATGTAGAGACTTTCGCTAAATGCATTGCCATTCAATGAAGAGACTTTAGATACCTTGATGGGATATGACAGTCCATGCTGCTTCCTTACGTTGTTGAAGTTGATTCGATGTAAGCGTGGATGGAATATTTCAGACTAGTCGTTCTATTTTAGTCAACCAAACATGTTCGATAGGCAACAGAATCAAAAAACAGATAGGCCAAGGCAACATTTCAATCTGGTAAGTAAAGAAGTCTATAACACTGCGTGCCATATGTAGCAGCGTATTACTTTATTGAAATGCAGCCTCAAGCAAGGTAGGAGATCAAGTTCTATAATCTTTTGAAATATAGCGCTGGCTGATCACTGACCGGTAATGCGTACTGTTGGTAATTTCCATTTGTGGTGGTAAAATTTTACACCACTACAAATGAGAATGCCACAAATAGAACCATACGACGATAGATAGATATATAAAGCAGCGGTCGCGCGCGAATAAACTCTATCCTCGGTGTCTTCAGACTCTAATCTGATCACCGTACTGTTGCAGGCAGAAATGTGATTCGTCTGTAAAGTCAATATTGTGCTATTCAGTCTTTGTCTGCCGTGTAATGAACATTTGCATGTGGCTGATGAATCCAACACTATCATGTGTATGACTTGCCACTCATCATATGTAGTAGTGAGACGAGGCTGGTATCGTCCGATTTTCGGTCAGTTGTTCCGTCCTGTATCCATCGATTTCAGATCTGCATTTTTGTCGGTTAAGTCAGACACAATAATCGATATCTCTCCAGGAAAATCTCTATTCTCGAACTTTGAAAAGTGTTGGAAAGAGATTTATATTTAAGGAATACAGAAACTGTGTGTGTGTGCTTCCACAAAACAACCGAACGAATAAAAAATTTCAGTACCTCAAGATTTCAGCGCTTGTTGGTGCGCTCTGAAATGCTTACCATTTACAAATACCATCGCGGTATATCCGATGTGAAAATTTCACATTGTTTGAATGCTTCCTTTATGATGTTGTGTTTTCTGTTACACAGTTCAGTTTTTAAAACTAAGTACTAATTACAAAAATGAAAATATGCATATTTAGGTTAATCTTCAATAACTTTCTAAAAAGCAGAATAAATAAATTTTCCCCAAATCATTACCAATATTTCAATTTCTCATAATCCTGTATCCTATGTATGTGTAATATAAAATGTTTCTTTGAAAAAATCCATTTTGTTTTATCAAGGTTAATTTAAAATACTGAGTAACATTTTATTGCTATAATTGTATAATTTCTTTCAACATTTCAATATAAGCTCAATACTACAATACTGCAGGTAATAAAATAATAAAATACGAGTAACTCAAAATTTTATTTTAACCAAAAATTTTAGATATCATGTTCTCCATGTAGAAAATGTGAAACATGTTCCATGTTCTGAAAATTTGAAACATTTTATAAGAACTTCCAAAATTTTGTAGAAACTCCTTCATTTAGCTTAGTGTATTTTACATCTCTAAAAATTAAGGCAATGAACGAAATGATCTTACAAAACTGCGAGAAATGGTAGTCAAGAATACATTACATACAAATGAATATCTTCTTAGAAATAGCAAATGTTGATCTTATGAATGATGTCTTAACTTCATGTCGATACATATTTCGTTTTTTCATCATTAAAAAATTCCCGTTCTAAAAATTATCACTGGTTAAGTAGTAACTAAGAATTAAGTTAATTTGTATAATTAGCTGAGCACATTAAGTATAATTTAGTTACACAATTTGAAGCAATCAAATTGCCGAGGTTCATGGGTTTTTTAAAGCTTAATATCCTAACAAAAACATATTAACTTTTCACCATTCCAATACATCACTGAAAGTGGAATTACGAAGAAAAACGATAAGGGCATCACACAAAGCAGGTTTCGATTTTCCGAGCAATTGAAGAGGGTCAAAATTCCTGAAGGTTAAGCACAAAAGAAATGAAAGCACGCGATCCAATTTCCTGGTCTTTTTCTTTGATGCAGCAGGTGCTGGGAAATGGCATGCGAAATTGGTGCATGCAAATGATAGTAATACGTCAAAACACATGATATAAATAGGCTAAAGAGAGCATTTTCTGCTAGGAGCGGTCTACTAATTTTGATTGATACTACACATGTAGCGCAGGATTTTGAATTGGCTAGTAAAGTTCACTTTTATACTCGTCAAATTGGGTATAAAAATTGTCAAAAAAAGAAACATTACGTTTTCAAACGTTGTTTTCGTGCATGGCCACTCCTAGAGTGCCATACGTTCCATTTAGAATTGCAAGCATGTTATTTTGTTGAAAATGAGTTCAATTAATGATGTAAGTATTAAGAACTGAAAAAAAAACATTTAAATTTCAATTTTAAATTGTTCAGTATAACATTTGCAGAATCTTGTAGCATAATTCTATGCAAGGTTTATTGAAAACTAAATAGTTGAGAAAAATTGAATAGTTTATTCCAACAGGTTGGATTATATTAATGGAATCTTTAAATTACTAATATTATTAAATAATCCTTTTTAATTCTGCCTTCACAATATAGTGAATAAAAAATAAATGTTTCAGAGACATAAGTTGATATGATTAGGTGAGAAAAAAATGCAAATTTGTGTATATTATGTAGAAATTCGGGTTGCAGAAGACTGGATATGTAATGTAATGCTTTCTCCCCTTATCTAACTGTTAACATTTAATTATGAGATCAGTAATTCCGTAGATCTTTCAGTATAAACGGAAGAAGTAAAATCGGAATTCATACCAACTTACATGAAATTATCTATTTCATTTTTTGGATTCTTTACCTTAATTTCACAAATTTCAACCAACGCAATGAAATTCCATCTCACAAAGTGTAATTC
Source organism: Trichonephila clavipes (assembly GCA_019973935.1). Lineage (NCBI taxonomy): Eukaryota > Metazoa > Arthropoda > Arachnida > Araneae > Nephilidae > Trichonephila > Trichonephila clavipes. Next base: position 319,440 of record BMAU01003312.1, on the reverse strand, counting down.
TTTTTAAGGAAACAATATTATTTTTAACAGTGATGTCAAAATATACTTTAAAAAAAAACTTATCTTAAAATTAGCTTTCGAGTTTAATTTTACTCTTTTCCTAATTTAACCTTTTTATTTTTTCCAAAAAATATTGTTAAATGAATTTTGTAGTATTTTTTATGACGCAATACTTTGAAGCACACAAAATGCTTTTAAAATAGAAAACAATAGAATACATAAAACCATAGTAGAAATAATGTTAAATCAGGAGTTTTGAAAAATGTGAAAAAAAAATTAATATTTTTAAATGCATATTATGGTATAAAATTAAGTTACCTGGATGAGCTGGAAATGTAGACGTGAGAGGCTTGACGAGGGTACCCTGCTTCACAAATGGCATGATTGGCGGCTTTAAATGTAGAAAAGAGGGCGTATAAATGGACTGGTTCACAGACGAGAACCCGTCATCGGTATACGGGCCACCTCGGCCCATTGATGCCAACTGTCGACCTTTAGGCAGGAACATCACCAGAAACACGATACTGGCAGTCACGACAACACCAAAAGCTAGGCAGGGATCGTGATGCTCTGTGGAAGACACACTGGATACTACGATCCATGCCACCCATAACGGAATAGTCAAGCCAATTGCCACTCCAATATAGAGTGACTCCCGATGATTTTCCGGTACAGTTCTAGCTCGAATAGCCAATAAAGCTACTCCAACCATCAGCAACATGTTGTAAGCCAAGGAAGCAATTGTGTCCAGAACAGTAGTAGCGCATGACGTGGTACAAGTTGATTGGTTAACGATTACTAAAGATGCTGGACGGTATATAAGCCATTGCACAGCAATGACCAGTTGGACAGTGACGGCAAAGAAAAGAAGCAGACCTTGATATGCTGCACTCAAGTACACACCAACATGGAGGCTCAAAAGGAAGACACATTTCACAAGAAGAGTAGCAAATATGAGGACATAAGCAATACCCACTCCAGCTCTGATGAGGGCGCAAGTGAACCAGCTGGGGGTGGGAACGAAGGCAAAACCCAATAATGAGCTGAGAAAGAGTCCAAGGAGTAGGATCTGTCCCAGAAACAAGTGTCGTCGACTTCCACAAGATTTATAGAGAACGTATACTTCAAATAATAATATGGCTGTTATATTGATTGTGCAAAGTACGACTAATGGTATAACCCAGGATTCTTTTCTGCGATGGATGTTGTCATTGATGAGAGAACAGTTAATGAATGAAGTTCCAGGAATGATGTGCGTAGCATTTGGAGTCCAAAGTGATGGTGTAAAGTCATTAGGAATAGGAGTCTTGTTAGCCATTGGTTAACAAGGAGTATTGCTAGTAGCTACAGAGCTACTGCTATAACACTTCGCGGGAGTATAATTCTGCACTCACCGCAAACTTTAGTTCCTCTGTCTGTAAATAGGTAAACATAGAATATTAATTACTTCATTTTGATCAACAATATATTTTAAAACACTTATTACGAATAAATAGATAAATGTACAGAATTAATGATTTCATTTTGAATATTTACGTATTTTTAAACATTTATTAAATAAACTTAACCCAAATTAAAATCTAGCAAAAACTTTAAAAAAAGACAATCTTTAACTAGTAAAAATGGAAAATAATGAATAATATCTACAACACATAACATATTTAAAATTCTATTATTTGATTTTTTTCTTATTATAAAAAAACATAATATAAAAATCTAGACATAATTTTAATACTTTTAATCTATTCTTATTTCAAACAATTTTACAGGAGTTTTCAGGAGGAATTTTACAGGACATCGTATACTTTGAAAAAATCGATTTTTCAATTTTAGTTCTAAAAAATAGTGCTTATTTTTCTGAATCTAAAAATGTATAATACGTATATGTTTGTTGATAAAATAGCCCTAAAATATGAAAAAATAAAAATGTAAACAAATGACCACGCCCTATTTGACACACCCTTTTGAATTTTAAATATGTTGTTTCCCCTGTGTTTGATCCATATAAACGTTCTATATAGTGAACAAAATATCTTTTAGTATGTAATGTCTAATTTTTTAAAAAAATAAATTTATACGTGCAAAAAAAATTAAGATTTTCATAATTTTAAAGTTTTATGATTATTTTAAAGAAATTATGCAATTAATTCGTTAAAAAACTGATTCATTATGCTTGATATGTTAATGTATATATATGTGTAAATTTTTTTGTATATTCAAAGAATATTTTTGTAAGAAATACATGAAAATATGTATTACAAGATCTCGAAAATTATGTTCATGTTAACTAAAACAAAGGGGAAAAAACACATGAATTTAAAATTACTTTTGTAACTCAAGAAAATGATTAAGGATTATTATTAGTCATATAAAAATAGGCAAGCAAATACTAATCAAGTGCATAATATGTGAAAATATTGTTTTTTTTCAGTTTTGTCCCTTTTTCTCAAAAGCATATTTTTTTGCATTTAGGTACATTTTTTAAAAAAACTATTGCACTATATGATTCCAGATTTCTTTTATACTTCTATACAAGATGCCTATGCATATAGTGAACCTATTTTTTTTCTATTAAGATAGTGCCTAATTTTTAAAAATAGTTTTATGCATAAAAAAAGCAGAAAAATAAAAAAATTTCAAATTTCAAAGTTTCATAATTTTTTTAAAGAAACTATACTAACATTTTACTAAAAAAATGGGTTCACTGTATTTTATGTATTGTTTTATATATGTGTAAAAAATATTTTGCATAAAAAAGGATACTTTTTTAAAAAATGGTACCTAAATACAAGTATATATTACAAGTTCTCAAAAATTATGTATTACTTAAATTAAGTAGTAAAAAAAAAATTTGGAGTAAAAAGTTATTTTTGTAGTTCTACAGAATAACTAAATTATCTTTATTAAGAACGTAAAAAATCTAAGCTCTATTGGAAATTGCAAATGCTATATGTCTCATAAACAAAGGGTCTTAATTTTGGCATTTTACTCTTTTGAGCATGTCCTGGTTCCCTTAATAAATAATATATTGGAATAATTGTTTGCAAACAGGTTTTGTGTTAATTGTTTTTATTATTATTTCACTTATTTAACACAAGAAAGACTGAAATTAAGTATATACCTATTTCGCCCAAAGCCCTTTCACAATGCAGTCATAATGACTGCATTGTCAAAGAATGGTTAATGTGTACAGAAATTTGTTTAAAATTAACTTTCAATATTTTTTACATTATTTACAGTCATATAGCAAGTTATTAGTTAATATTAACAATAAAAAAATTACTTCACTTGGAAAAAAATATATTCTAAAAAATTCTAAGAAATTGTCCATTATATTGTAATTGTTTTTCCTAATTGAAATTAAAAAACAGCCAAAATGATTTTCTTGGGCAATCTAGTGTTAAAATTAATAAATTGCTCAATACAGTCATTTAAAATAATTTCAATAAAAACCAACCATATTTACTACTTTATTTTATTCCAATTCCAACGCATTTAACGTGAATTATTAATATAAAACTTTAAAACTTGTTTAACAAGCCGTCATTCAATGACAAGTATTTTACTTAATGACCTATTGATTGATGATTGATATTATGATCCTAACTTTAACATTACAAATTTAAATTAGAAATCACGGAATATGATTACCCGACAAGTTCAGAGAAACACACACGCTAAATATGTCGAGGGTCACACTCCTCATGTTGGAGTAGTGTTGTAGTTTGGAGAATGGAGTTCCAGCTCTCCAAAGTGACGTTCGTAATTTGATCATGGTTCAAAACTATGAGATCCGTTGCCAATAAACCTCGTGTTACTTCAGAGTGCGGCATTAATGTACCAATAAATCAATTACGTAATATGTGCACAATCCAAAAAATCAATAAATTATGTTTCAGATTACAATCAATTGTAATCATAAAAAATGTTATTGGTTTGATGATCGTTTATTAATGTTTACATCTCGAAGCAACAGAAGGATTATAGGCGATGGATTTCATATTTTTCGGCCACGCTCAAGTGATGAGAGAGAGAGCGACATCTAATTTATAGTACACAATCCACTCTTAAATTTCTATTCCAAGCAAAAGCGAGGACAGATTTAATAGCCGCGAACCATTCTATACATTGTGTCTTCAGTGGCTTGAAAGAAGCAACAGCGTCGACCGTGAATTTTGGTTACCACATTCTACTACTTTGACGATTTGGTTATTGCTCCCATATCATGAACAAAACAGAAAGAATTAAATTATATATTATTAGCAAAAGAAGGAGTGAAGTGCAATATAATTAAAATTAAAAAATAGCCAATTGAACAATTTTGGTAGCTAAAATAATGATTAATATCTCACAAATCTTTCTCTCACCGTTAATATGGCAATGATTTCTGCGAAAATACTTAAATGGGGGATCCATCAAACTATATGTATTTAAGTCCAATGATATTTAAAACATTGCAGACAATTTAAATTATACATTACAGAAAATTAGCATAAATATGTTTCTGATATTCTTAGAACATATATGCACTATAAACGATCCTTTGGAGATAAATCCTGTTATTCATCCATCAAGGCTTTTTTTCCACGAAATGTTAAACATGAAAGTCGAGTTTTATCAGCCCCGGAGAGATAGAGCTAAAAGTTGATTGATCTTAACAGGTAATTTGTCCGAAGAAAAATCCATCTGCACATCTCAAAAGTTCGCCATCATCCACCAAACGTAATGGAATACCAAATAAAAGTTACGCGAGTACCATGCTCTCATTACGATATTTTTATGGCATAAGAAGTCTTGCCTTGAGTGTAATGCAATAACAACACACCAAAGCATTACCATTTGATCGTGCTAATTACAAGTATTTGCCTCATTTTCTTTTTTTCTGTTCGCGTGCTGGTCAGTTGACGTTCTTAGGGTCAAACGCTCGTGAGTCAATGCTAAATGTTGCGTGTTAGATCTCATAACCCTCATCCTTTACCAGAATGCGCCATCGGTAATTGATGATGTGACAGATCCTGCTTTAGGACTTCTCTTTCAGATGATTAGCAACTTTACCATTAATTTCTCATTGGGAGAGCAAAGTGCTGTTAGGATTCAAAATACGTCTCTCGGGTAACATATGTGTTGAAATTTTCACGCACATATGTAACGCTTTAAAAATATTAAGAAAAAATTTACTTAATTTATAAAAAAAGATAACGATGAATAGCTTTAAGTAATTAAATTATCCTTTTTACATATAAACATCTCGAAGCCAGTCAACAACCTTGGCAACATTATTCAAACGTTGTAACTCATTTATTGGCCCAAAATGAGATATAAATAAACTTCTATTAAAAAGTATACCTCACACAACATCAATATATATATATATATATATATATATATATATATATATATATATATATATATATATATACTAGCTGCATGGCCCGGGTTTGCACGGGCTTTCTCTTTCCCTCGTGACGCCAGCAATTATGTGTGTGTTTGTACTCACGCAATGTGAGTGATTTCTAAAATTATTTCATTAAATTTCCCTTTTTCGAAATTTGTTCCACATATTTTCGATTTAAGACAGGTTTTCCCCTCCCTCTAGCCCGGCATAACACGGTTTTTAGTGTAAAATTACTGTTTTCCTCTTCCCCTCCCCCCCTCACAGATAAAATATAGCTTCAAATTTCGATCTATGACTTTTAAAAAACAATATTGCATTAGTTCAAAAATTATTAATGTGAAGCAATAAAAAGAAAACGATTCTTTAGTTAGCTTAAAAATGTCTCTGAAATGTATTATTATCCAAAATAATAGACAATGTACTTTTTTAATTAACAAATAATTAATTTAGTAATGAATTAATAGAAATACTTTTAAAACACACACACACACACACACACATATATATATATATATATATATATATATATATATATATATATATATATATATATATATATATATATATATATATAAGTTTTCATGCCAAAAGAATTTTGTGCTAAGGGATATTGCAAAAAAAAAAATCCACCATAGATTTAACAAAATTAAGTTTATTATAGTACATTTTATTTATATAGATATTTATATATTCATGCATTTAACAAAAATCAATGAAACAAAAGCCTTCACAAGAACTTAAAGAAATGTAATACAAAATCTTCAAATATTTGAAAAATAAAACATTAATTGAATATTTAGAAAATAATCATATTTTTCTTTGCGTTTTCTTTTTCAGCGGCAAATTGTCAACAAATTGGAAGATGTCGGCTTTTTGTTACTCATTTAACCATTGTAATGGGCGTCAAAATAACTGTGCATTCTTTTCATGTTTGTTTCGGTTGACGTGGGAACATGAGCTGCATTATCCGTTTAATTTTCAACGCCGGAATCTGAACCAAGGATATTTTTTGAGCTTTGAGCAAACTCCAAAATGTTTTTGTCTGCCATAATTGGGACAGTGCACACATTATCATCATCAATTGCAACGAATTCTGCCGATGATACAGTGGGGTAGTTTAATCTGGCTAGTATTTTCTGCATTTTGTTCATTCACAGGAGGGTAATTTTTGTTGTGTTAAGCGATTTTCGTTCCGTGTTAAGAGAGCAAAATGCATGAAAATACATAGTAGGCTGTCGGGATTGTTGTATTATTTAGTGTTAACCGATATTTCGTTATAAGCGTTTTCGTGTTAAACGTATTAAACATTATCTACTATTCGAAGAGAAAAATAAATCGTTTAAATCAAAAAGCAATAAACATTGCAATAAAAAATCATATCAACAACCCCATCCTAGAGTATACCAATGCCCTGATTGATTTAAGAAGTCACAGGACTCGTAAATTGTAAATTTTTCAATTTTTGAAAAAAATATATGCTAAAGTCTCAATATTTCTCAGTATTTTGGTATCGAAATTGTGTTAATACTGTGAAAACTTCCGAAGTTATTGAGAAATAAATTGAAATTTAAACGAAAAAAACCCTATCTTTCTTATTTTTAACTTCATTTTTCAAACAAAATTTAACAAAATTTTAGCTTCCACGCAAGATTTCTCAGAAACTATTTATGATATCAATTTGAAATGTTGTACACTTGTTCAAAATAAGGCTCTTCATTACCTATACATCAATTTTCAAAAAAAAATGAATAGAATTTTTTTATTTGAATTTTAATTCATTTTTTCTTAAAATTTTAAAATTTTCGTTACAAAAAATTGTATTTACAAAAATATTTTTCCCCCTCTAAATGTCTTAAAAGTTAGTATAACTACAGAAGTGAACATTTTTATACCAAGTAAAAAATTAATTTTGTAAATTTTGATCAATTTTGTACTTCAGAATCCTGCACGGAGTAAAATACTGATTTTCATATTTTTGGAAAAAATTTCAATTTTTATTTCCTTATAACTTTAAATTTTTTTTTTTCAAATTCTCTAAAATTTTGAGAAGTATTGTAAATATATATGATTATCATGTGGTAAAAAATTCAAATTATTGTTTTGTTTGATTACTAAGTTACGTTGGTTTGAAGAAGGATATTTTTTTCGAGTGTTCGGATATCTGCTAAGAGTCCTGTAAGCCCTTAATGTTATATTACGATCGCTCTAAGAAGCAACACGGGGCATTACAACTACTTGCAACGCATTGGAATTTTGAACCATGGTTTACTTTCGAGGAAGATAACACATTTCTCTCCAAACTTCCACACCATACTAATATCAGAACTTTTCTTCTCTACAGATTTAACGTTTATCTCAGCCCCTCAGCACTATAGGTGTTTTCTTAATTTATGACTGGACAAACACGATACTGGCTACTAGTTCGTGACCATGACCATTCGGTTACTACAACCATCAATTCCTTTAATTTTTAGTAAATTGATTTTTATGACGATCAAATTAAAAAACGGAACAAAAAATAGCAAATAAGTACAAATACATTCTTTAGAAATGTATTTCGATTAACATTATCGTTGCACGCTCTTCCTAACTGAATCCTAAGACATTTTAATTTGTTAAGGTATGACTACGTTCGGAACCGGGATTTTAAAAAAGTGCATAAATGGATAATTTCCATGATATTTAGTGTCAATACATGTATAAAATTGTTTTAAGGACATTATGATAGAAAAAACTATTTAAATACAATATTTTGGCAAAAAATTAACTTAGTATAACCTTTTTTTCAAAACGTTCTCCTTTAATAAAAAATGCTTCTATAATAATAATATTTTTCTTATATAAAGTAAAAACTTTTCCAGGGAGTCTGAACTAGGAGTTTTAAAAAATTCACATTATTTTCAGAGTTATCACCTATTGAAATAATTATTGACGTTTTTTTTCTTTAAATTTCTTTCCTCTGTTGTAGTAAAATATGGATAAATCCACTTCTAAGTTATATATTTCAAAAATTCTAGTTGAGCCTCTGTACAGGGTTCTTAGCTATCTACAGGCAAAATATTATTATAATAGAAGCATCTTTCATAAGAGGAGAAAGTTTTGAAAATGGGCCATTCTATATTTAATTTTTGTCAAAATACTGTGCTTAAATAATTTTTTGTTGTAATGATATTCTTAAAACAATTTTTATATACGTTTTTTTATTTAAGTGACACTAAATATCATAAGTATTATCCATTTATACGCTTTTGTGAAATCACAGTTCTGAACGTAGTCGGATACCTTAAATCAAGTTAATCTTTTCTGTTGCGGGATCAAAATAACATAAGATAAAAAGCTAATTATAAGATTACAATTCTGATGGTGAAAGATTTTATCAAGTTTCCGTGAATTGGCAGTTTTAGTCATATTCAGACCATAGTTCATAGTGAAAGCGTTTGATGTTGATATTATTCGAAAACTTGGAGAATGAAAATAAATTTGTCGATGGTTAAAATTTGCTTCCGAAGAAAACTAGCATCGTTTCAATAAACATTACATCGGACTACGTTAAAGACGGAAGAAAAATGTTGAAGGTTGTCTGGGTTCAGCTTAAACTTTATTTTAACTTTTAAGCCTGATTGTCTTGATTGATGGATTTTTAGCTAACCATCATGCTTAGGATAATATTAATATTATTTTTAAAAACTCAAACGTAAGTATTTTGAAGGCTACTTTACAAGATGTATTATTAACTATTCAAGGACTTGAGCAACTTTTTAATAATGGAAAAGCTCAAGTCATTTACTATATAAATATTACATTATCAAGATCAAAAGCTATCCATTAGGGTATATTGCATATAAAAAAACTATCAAATATATTCAGAGTAACACATTAACTATGTAGAAGAATAACAGTTTTAAAATTTTCAATGACATAGAAGTTGACTTTTACAAATTTTATACTTTTCAATGATTTGCAATTTATTTCTTAAGCATTCAAAAATCAACTTAATATGAGTTGGAAAATATATACACCGGAAAGCCAATACATTATGACCATCCTTTAAGTCAAGGACTCCCCAGTAATAAAAAGCTCGGAATCACGCGCGGCTGATGCTAGTGTATGTAACAGTGGTGGCGAACCTTTACCAATCAACGTGTCATTTTTTCTTAAGAAATGTTTCAAAAGGCATGCCGTAAAATAATCTTGATTTGTTATCATTGGGAAAATAATAAAACTAAATACTAACAATTAAAACTCTTTATTTACTACGAAAAAATACATTTTGCACTACATAGTAGAAAATGTTTTAGTTATATATGTAATTTTCAAATTGTATAGTAACATTAGTGTGTGTGACATCTGTTTTTGTTGATTAGATGACAAATAACTTATATTAGGATTGTAAGTTGTTACTTTTAGCAGAATGAATGCTAAATTGGAGTCATCTGCCAAACGGTTTCTAAGCGAGTCTAATGTTATTCATGTCTGAAAATAATAACTCAAAAGCATAGGTACATGAAAATACGCTTAAAATAACATGAGCTAGCTTCTTCAAACAGTTCAATGTATCTGGAATCCATTATACATACTATGTTCTACATGCAACTGTTCCAGAACTTAAAACACACACCGCTTTGTTGCCTTTACTAATTGTGCCACATTTCTCGATCAACGAAGTTTGAAATTCTCGGTTACATTTACAATCTTGCACTTATTGTTTTTTACTGAACTAGCCATGTTAAATAACGACTAAAAATCGTGAATATGACACAAATAAACTTTGAAATACAGTTGCGTCAATGGAATTTATTATGTTAAGCTCATACGAACTTCACATCATTAGTAAATGTAGTCCATAACGTAACTAAGACACGCCAATAACAAACGAGTGTGTTCCCCGCCGCACCGCGTCGAATCACTCGCGTTTGAATGTAATTCTTCATAGTAAACTTCGTCATTTTGAACTGAAATGCAAACTGTTTTGATTGTTGAAGTGCCCAAAATATTGTGTTGCGTGCCAGTGGTTCGCCATCCCTGGTATATAAGGTTCCCTAAGCGCTGTTTTTTCACATGTAGAGTTTTTAGCCACATGATAGGAAAAACAGTTTATTTATCACATTTTGATTAAGATCCAATTGGATTCAATGCCTAGAAGCATCGATTTCAGAAACAGTGTGTTTCGTGGACTGCTCACGGGCTGTCGCTGTGAGTACTCATTTAAAGTAGTATATAGATGGTAAAACGGCAATTGAAGGGCCAGCATTTTGTCAGCCATGGCATATTGGCTTCAGAGGAGAGCGAAAAATGTTGCGCATTGTTTGCCAGAACAGCCGACAACGGCCAGTATTGAAAGCAGTTATAGCAATGGCTCATACAGTGTGTCTCAACACACAGAACAGCGTACACTGCAGATGGACCTATGCAGCTGGCGTCCGAATTGCGTTCCTGCACTAGCAATGCATCATCGCCAACAATGCCTGCTATGGTCCTTGGCACAATGGTATTGGATCGCAGAAGAATAAAAAAGTAACCTATCAAATTGACACGGACGTCTACGAATACACCGATTTCCAAAGGAAGCTCAACATTTGAATGCACATTTAGCCGGATTCAAGGCGGATTAAATAAATAGAAAATAGATGTACACGACAATTATTTTCTACATTACTTTATTGTATTGGAGCAGGGGAGGGGAACATCCCGCAGCCCGCCTTGAATAATTTTGTGGCCCGCAAGATTCATTAAAACTCTACAAAATACAACTACTTTGAGCAGTATTTTTGTTTTTATTGTTTTTTAACAAATAAATCCATAACTGTTTTTACTTTATCACAATACTTCTGTTATTGCGAATCTTTTTTTTTATCGACAACGAATTTTATCAAACATAAATCTCTCTCAAACTTAAAGGACGAAAACCTGCACCATCAATTATGATGCGCAAATACATGCATTGAGATCGACTTGTAAAAACTAAATGAAAGAGTAGAGAAGCGCAAATATCTCCCTAATTAAATAAATTAAACATTACTGAATCATTGCATTATTTTCATTATATTATCTACGTTTGTATGCATGCAAAACAATGAAAACAATATATGTCAATCTGTTTTATATTTAACTCCAATAAATGTTTGTAATGGATCCAAATCTAATATAAAGATATATAGTTTTCTATGCGGCCCGCAGGATTATGTTTTTCCGAAGCGGCCAACGAGGTCATTTGGGTTGGCCACCCTTTCATCAGAGATGACACTTTCAGATAAAAACATTAGTAATGATTATTGAACTTACACTTTCCATTGCAAACTGAGATTAGAAATAAGGTGTCTCTTGCTTTAATAGTTACTATTCTTGCAATATTGTTCTTATAAGCGTTTCTTATATTTCTCATCTTTTACTTTTGATATCTCTGTGTGGAAGGAATTCGTAATGTCTCTTTCTATGAACAGCTCTACACAATATTTGCGATTGATGAATAATAGATCAGTGAAAAAATAATTTCAATAATTGTTTCCTAGACATCCCAATTGAAACAGTAAAAACATTGCAGGACTAAGAGATTTAGTGTTTGAGGTCTTTAGAGTTCCAACATTTGTAATGTCAAGTATTGGCATTAATTTAAAATTCTATGCTCCCCAAAAATATCGTCCAACTTTTTCAAAGGACCACTTGTGTTTTAGTTAGCTTCTTTGCCAGAATGTGAGGAGCATTACATACAAAATAATTTTCAGCTTGTCTATTGTATATTCACATAACTTTTCTAATGAACTAAACTAAATAGAATACAAAATAAATACATATTTAATTATAATTATTCAATATTTAAAAATATTAACCTCAAATAAAATATTTTTTTCTAAAAATTTTGAAAACTTGCTCTTTAATTTATAAAATGGTTTTTCTAAATGTCAAAACAAGGGAGAATAAAAGCAAATTACACTCACGAATCTTTTTATACAACATATTTTTTCATCTTCCATATTTTAAACATAGATTAAGTGAAGTTTTCTCTCTGTATAACTTGTTAAAATATATGAAGATTAAGAGGAGGAACAAATTTTTACAATATAATACAGATTTACAATGCGATATTAATGTTAAACTGTATTTTAATGATTTTTATTAGTATTTTCGCAAATGAATTCCAATTTTACGTTCATGATAAATTAACATTTACCTTGTTTAAAGTCCAACTTACAACTTAGTCACAAGGAAATTAGCAATTATAAATTTGAAAAAGTTAACAGTGCTACTTATTTGAGAACGGAAATAACTATTAAAAATGAGCTGGCCCCAGAAATTTATAAAAGAGTCATTGATTGCTGCAAATAGATGTTTTTATGCCTTGAAGAGTTATTTAAAATCCAGTTTTCTCAAATTAAGAGCTTAATTGCTTCTTTATAAAAGTCTTATAAGATCTGTCATGACTTTTGCATCAGAGACTTGGCCATTGACTTTTCGTGATGAGGAAGCTTTGAGAATTTTTGAGAGAAAGATCTTACGCGCTGCATTCTTGGTGGGATCCAAGTGAATGGATCATGGAGAAGAAGATTGAATTTAGAACTTTACAAAATTTACAAACAACTTGATATTGTAAAATTTGTCAAATTACAGAAACTTAAATGGGCTGGTCATCTCGCTAGAATGAATGAAGACCGTTGCTGCTGTTGTTGAAAAAGACCTAAACATTTTAAAGGTCAGAAATTGGAAAACAATTGCCAAAAGTAGAGATGAATGGAGTAGGCTTGGCCTGTTAAGCTATTGAAGAAGATAAATTAACATATTTTATCATTAAATGATGTTACACTAATTTAATAAATATTTATAATTCAAGTTAACAAAATATTATGTTAAATTAAATTATTTAAATGTTATGATAAGTAAAGAACCAAAATTTTATTGATATTTTTATGTGTTAAGTATATTTAGAAACTTTTGTTGATATCCAGTGAATAATGTAACTATTTTCAAATAAAAGGCAATGGTAGTAACACATGATAAATTTGAAAACAGTAATTAAAAATTCAAATAAAAATTCTCTATTAAATGCGTATATCAAATTATTAATTGTTTGGAAAAATGGTTTATTTTACCAAGTATTTTAGAGAAATAATATATAAAACTATAACAAAAAAGGAATTGGAATATTACGGTCTTTGATTACAAAAGTATGACCCTAAATAAATCAAATGAATTTCTTTCCTCTTATTTAATACAATTTGAGTATCATACTTTCCAATATCTCTTCCAAAGGCAACCTCATATAAAAAAGTTTATTTATTCATTTCATTTAAGGTTCAGCGGAGTTTTCCACGCATAGTGAGTATGCATTGCTGTCGAAGTTGTGCATCTATCATTAGCGATGTGATTTGAGCGAAATTTCAGACTTTTCCCCCATCAGCCCGAGGAAATATCTATTCATGGCGATGTTCATCTGAGAGTTTCAACATATCTCCAGTGACACAATGTTATTATTTGTCCATTAGCTTTCGTTTTTTCGTGTTTAAGGGTGTGCATCATGGAGCAAGCTATTTTATTACGTGGTAAGTTGAATATCGTTATAATAAATTGTTCTTTCATTATTTTTGGATAAAATGTAACAAACTATCATTTCGTTTGATTTTCATTAGAAAGATAGCTCGCAAAAATGCTGGTTCGTAAAGAACAATACCCTTCAAAAAATTCGTATTCTAACGTAGAATATGTTAATGGACTATATTCATGATGGTCACATGATAAATGCAATCACGTGTTCTTCACTGAATTTATAATTGACATTAGACTCACCTTTGTTATTCTCCTTTTAAAATTTAGATAACCTTTCGAATTTCATAATTGTGTAAAAATGTACAAGTATTAAGATTCTTTAAATGTTTTTCAAAATTAAAAAAAATAAATTCTTGTACTATGCGTGTACTTTTAAATCAGGTTCATTTTCTTTACCTATGTTTATCATTATTTTTGACAAATCTGTGTTTTTAAAAGAAAGTTTCTGCATAAAATAAAAATTAGCAACAGTAAATAGCATGAAAGGATTAGCTGTAAACAGGCATTTGCATTCATCATGTGTCTATGAATCTACATAAAGTTATGAACTGATTGGCTGGAAACACGTGCTTGTAGTTATCATGTGATTACAACGTCACTTGAGTTTAGCCCATTCAATAAGTAGTGGTATTATTACACTACATATTGTATCAGAAATTGTGTTCTGGAAAAAAAAATTAAAATACTAATTGGTTAGTATAAGTTAAACACTTTCAACCTATCAATTGGTATATCCTGATTATTTATTTTAAAAATTATTTTTTAAAAAACGAGAAACTTGGACAAATTAAACAAATTTTTGAAACAATTTTGAAAACACCAAATTTATTTTTAAACAGAAGTCCTTAAAAAAAGTTTGAAACATTCTTCAAGCTTCTTTCTTTATATGCTAATAAGAGAAAATGTAGAAAATAATTTTACGTGAATTTCGCTGCACACAAGAATTATAAATTATTTATTTTTAAAAAATCATCGATATTATTACATTTATTACGTATATATATGTTCTGGGAATACAGCTTTTAAAACAATTTTTAAATAAATATTACTCAACTCGAAGAAGTCCTTAACACATTTTTTTCTCTACATTAAAATTTTCCAGTAAAATCTTGAAATATTTTCTAACGTTAAAAAGTATTTAAGGTATCCGACTACGTTCGGAACCGTGATTTTAAAAAAGCGCATAAATGGATAATTTTCATGATATTTAGTGTCACTCAGATTGGAATACATGCATAAAATTGTTTTAAGGACATTTTGACAAAAAAAATTAACTTAGAATAATCTTTCCAAATTTTTTCCTTTTGTGAAAAATGGTTCTATTATAATAATATTTGCCTGTATATAGCTCAGACCTCTCTAGAGGCTCAACTAGAATGTTTGAAAAATTCACGTTATTTTCAGAGTTACCATAAATTGAAATAATTATTGGCGTTTTTTTTCTTATAATTGCTCCCCTCTGTTGTCGTAAAATATGAATAAACCCACTTCTAAGTTATATATTTCAAAAATTCTAGTTGAGCCTCTGTAGAGAAGTCTGAGCTATATACAGGCAAAATATTATTATAATAGAACCAGTAGCGCACACAGGAATTTTTCAAGGGGCTGTCCGGGGTCGAAAGTTCACCATTCTTGTATAATGCTCCTTTTGATTTTGTCGGTTTTCGGGAACAAAACTCAGTAAAAAACTAATTATTGAATAATTAGCATTAATTAATAAAATTAATCATTAATAACAAATACTTAATTAAATTTTACGTACTATGTACTTAGAATTATAATCAATCGGAAAAAAATCAAGGGCTTTGGGGGTCCGGACCCCCAGGACCCCCCCTCGTATGGGCCATTAAATAGAACCAATTTTCACAAAACAGAAAATTGGGGAAAAAAAAGATTATTGTAAGTTAATTTTTTGCCAAAATATTGTATTTAAATAATTTTTTTGTCAAAATGTCCTTAAAATAATTTTATAAAGAGTGTTTTTTTCCCAGGTATAGAAGTTTAAGTTGGCATTACTTTCCAAGATGGCGACCGATTTAACAGCTGTCAAGTGATTTATTCTCAGTTTGGTTTGGCAATTCATCAAAACGATTATCAAGCACGGCGTAGATTCGTCGAATGGGCCCAAAACGAGATTGCCGTTGTTCCCGATTTTCATAAGCGAATTTTGTTTAGCGATGAAGCGCACTTCTGGTTGAATGGCTACGTCAACAAACAAAACTGCCGCATTTGGAGGGAAGCTAATCCACAAGTGTATGTCGAAACACTGTTATATCCAGAAAAACTGACTGTTTGGTGCGCTTTATGGGCTGGTGGAATCCTTCTTCAAAAACGATGAAGGCCACAACATTACAGTCAATGGAGATCGGTATAGAGCCACGATTACTAACTTTTTCATTCCTGAATTGAACAATCATGATGTCCAGGATCTGTGGTTCCAACAAGATGGCGCAACATGTCACACAGCTTGTGCCACAATCGATTTATTGAGAGACACGTTTGGTGACCGCCTAATTTCACGTTTTAGACCTATGAATTGGCCTTCAAGATCTTGTGATTTAACACCGCTAGACTATTTTCTGTGGGACTATGTAAAGTCATTGGTCTATGAGGATAAGCCACAAACGCTTGACCATTTGGAAGACAACATTCGCCGTGTTATTGCCGATATACGGCCACAAAAATTGGAAAAAGTCATCGAAAATTGGACTACATCCGAGCCAGCCGTGTGGCAGTCATATGCCAGAAATCATATTTAAAATGTAATGCCCCAAGATTATCTTTCGAATAAAAAAAAATCATGTCAATCGAATAATACATCGTTGTTTTATTGCATTTAAAGTTCTATACTTCTGAAAAAACACCCTTTACATGTATTCTAATCTAAGTGACACTAAATATCATGAAAATTATCCATTTATGCGCTTTTGTAAAATCACGGTTCCGAACGTAGTCGGATACCTTAACGAACTGTAGGTGAGACATAATTTAATTTCAGTATTTTTCCTTTAAATATATACAGGTGTAGATTTATTTTAATTAATCGATTGATAGTTTACTAATGTCTCACTGAGAAGTCATACAAGGGACAGATCTCTCATTTCTGTACCCTGCTCAAGTAACAAAGACGCAATGGTGCAACATACACCCCCGCAACTTGTGCATCGCTGGGCAGCCCAGGACTTTAGGGGGGCCCTAAGCCTGACTGACGCCAAGTACGTATGGTTTTGTAATCTTTTGTAAGATCCGCATTGGGGCCCCAAACCTGATTTTTCAGGGAGGGAGGCAAAAGTTACGCCACTGCAAAAATGACACCTGAGCGGATGCCTCACTCTCCAAATTTCTATTTCCTGTCAATGTAAGTACTTTGAGCCTTGGTAGATTTAATATGCCTCAGCCCTACTACACGACTGGTCATACATGACTTACAGTGGCGTAACTGAGATCATTTGGGTGCCCGTGAAAAGTCAAGTTTTGGGCCTCCCCCCTCCAAGTTGTATTTTACAAAGGGTAGGTACTTGAATGCAGTCAGGCTTTGGGCCCCCTAAAACCCTGGGCTCCTCAGCGATGCGGGGGTGTACGTTACGCCACTGTTGACTTAATAGAAACGAGGTCGATCATGAGTTAACGGCAATGTTTTGTTAACTACTACGACCACCAGATTTATGTTTAGTAACAAGTGCTGTGTGAAATGTAGTTAGCTTTGTATGTTAGGAAGAGACACGTCAAACCGCAATTTCTTATAAAACTCTAATAAATCCACATAAATAAAATTAAAATTGTTAATCAAAATGCTCATCTATATTATTTGTTGTTAAGTTATTTATAACGTATTGCATTTCAAGAAGCATGAAAATATCTCTCACGAGACAATTACAAAATTTTGCAAATACCTTTTACAAAACAGAAGAATTACAAAAATGTTTATTGAGAACCAATTTCATCGATATATATGAAAGAGAAAAGCAACTTACTCACACACATCACGATATCTCAGGAACTATTACACCTACAGACTCGAAATTTGGTAAGTATGTTTTGTAAAGGATGTCCCCGAAGGGACATTGTGGCGGTTTCAGGGGCGTTATAGTTAAATATTTCCATTTTTAAACTATTTGACGCATAGACTTAAAATTTGGTAGGAAGATTCCTTTTATGGATTAGAGATATGCTACAAAATGGGTTTTGTGAAAATCGACCCACAAGGGGCATGGTGGGAGATTAAGGGGTATTATAGACAATTAGTTCCGTTTCTAAACAATTCGACATACAATCTTGAACTTTGGTAGGCACGTTCTGTTCATAAAGTAGAAGTCTCCTACAAAATGGGTTTTACGCAAATCGACACTCAAGGGGCGTTACAGATAAATATTTCCGTTTTTAAACTATTAGACGCCCATACTTGAAATTTAGCAGGCCCGTTCTTTTCATGGAGTAGAGATTCGCTATAAAGTGGGTTTTGCGAAAATCGGCCACCAAGGGGCATAGCGGAGGCTTAAGGGGCGTTATAGATAAATACTTCCGTTTTTGGACTATCAGACGAATCGACTGAAAAATTGGTAGGCTAGTTCCTTTCATGCAGTAAAGTACGTCTAAGAACGTACTTGAAGACCCGCGTACTTGAAATTTGTTATGAAAGTTTATTAATTTAAATAGAGATTCACTAAGAATAAATTTACGGAAATTGATTCCCATGGGGGGAGTGAGGAGTTAATGGGGTGTATTGATAAAAATAAATTCTTTTTTCAAACTACAGGATCGATAATAATAAAATTTGGAATGTAAAACTATTTTTTTATTTGAAATCTGCTAATAACGGGTCTTTTGGAAATCGCGAATGCTATGGGGCTTTTTGATAAAAAGAAATTTCCGTTCTTGGACTATAAGATTTAGACTCGAACTTTGGCAGTCATGTTTATTTAACTGAGTAGGGATCCATTAAAAATGGGTTTTATGGAAATCCATTTCAGAGCAAGAGTTTGCGGATGCGTTAAAGATAGTTTTTCTTCAATTTTAGAGAAATTATTATTCAGAATTCCTGTCCTTTTTAAATCATGAGGTGAGAGTTATAAGAGTCTTTTCCATAATAGAACGTTTAATGCTTCGACTTAGATAATGATAATTTATATAGATATATATATATAGGTAAGAAAGAGGCAACTGTGGAAGGATCTACAAAGGAAGGCACTGGCCCACGGAGCTGTCTTGCCAGATATGAGGATATATATATATATATACATAAACAGTAGAAATTCATACAACATTCTGAAGTACCCAGCGAAGTGAGTGGGTAACGGCTAGTAAGCATATATTTGACAATGCTACAAAATATATTAAGTATTAATTATCATGCTTCAAAAATACAAAAACTATTTTTTTTTCTTTTCAAAATATGCACTCTCAAATTAATAGAACTTATAATAAAAAGAGAAAACTTTTTTATGGCTTGGATAAAGAAATATAATGCCCAAAATGATATATATTTATTTCAAATTTTTGGCAAAAATTCCGTATAAAAAATAGTTAAAAAATTACATTATACTTATTGTAGCACAATTGTAATATAAAAGAAAATTATTATTCAAACTGTAGAGTAATACTTTGATATTAATATTTTACACAGGTACAACAGACCAAAAATTGTACTTACTTAAGTTTTTTTTTAATTTGCTTTACTTTGCGTTATTTACGAAACGCAGCTCTCTCTCTCTTAGTTATAAAGGGTGTTTTTTTAGAGGTATAAAACTTTAAATTGCAATAAAACAACGATGTATTATTCGATTTACATGAATTTTTTTATTCTAAAGATAATCTTGTGGCATTACATTTTAAATATGATTTCTGGCATAGGACTGCCACGGCTGGCTCGGATGTAGTCCAATCTGGACGTCCAATTTTCGATGACTTTTTCCAACATTTGTGGCCGTATATCGGCAATAACACGGCGAATGTTGTCTTCCAAATGGTCAAGCGTTTGTGGCTTATCCGCATAGACCAATGACTTAACATAGCCCCACAGAAAATAGTCTAGCGGTGTTAAATCACAAGATCTTGAAGGCCAATTCACAGGTCCAAAACGTGAAATTAGGCGGTCACCAAACGTGTCTTTCAATAAATCGATTGTGGCACGAGCTGTGTGACATGTTGCGCCGTCTTGTTGGAACCACAGCTCTTGGACATCATGATTGTTCAATTCAGGAATGAAAAAGTTAATAATCGTGGCTCTATACCGATCACCATTGACTGTAACCTTGTGGCCTTCATCGTTTTTGAAGAAGGATTCCACCAGCCCAAAAAGCGCACCAAACAGTCAGTTTTTCTGGATGTAACGGTGTTTCGACATACACTTGTGGATTAGCTTCACTCCAAATGCGGCAGTTTTGTTTGTTGACGTAGCCATTCAACCAGAAGTGCGCTTCATCGCTAAACAAAATTTGCTTATGAAAATCGGGAACAACGGCAATCTCGTTTTGGGCCCATTCGACGAATCTACGCCTTGCTTGATGATCGTTTTGATGAATTGCCAAACCAAACTGAGAATAAATCACTTGACAGCTGTTAAATCGATCGCCATCTTGGAAAGTAATGCCAACTTAAACTTCTATACCTGAAAAAAAAACACTCTATTTAAAAAGGACACTAATGCACTACATTATCCGTCTTTTTCAAAGAACTTATGTAAATAAAAGATATCTCATTCCATATAATTAAAACCATCAATGCTAGCAATTAACAAAAACCTATCCATACCCTAAGTTCATAAACCTCTTACCAAAAGAAGATAAACCCAGTGTAGAAGCGTACATTATTTTTTTAGATAGTTGCAGGTGCGTGCATAAATATCAAAAGAAAAAACAAATGAAGAAAAACGGACGGGAAAAACCATTACGTGTAAGCAGAAACGAAAGTCATATCAGATAAAGAAAACAAAGAAAGCACGAATCTATTATTCTTTCAAATATTTTGAAAGAGCTTTCTTCCCAAAATTACTGCTCCCCTGCAGGATATTTCTAATTTCATTCATGTAACTCGACACTGGTATAAACGTTACATGGAAAATTCTCTGCATATAAAAAAAACAAATCTTTTTTGTAACTTGAAGCGAGAAAAGAAATAAAAGCTTTGATGGATGCCTCAGTTTCATTGTTACTTATTGGCGGTCTATGTGTTTTGAGGTCACTTTACCTCGTAACATAGACATAGATTAATTGTAATAAGTTCAGCGTTCTTCGCTGTTGCTTTCAATTTCAAAACTTAGTATTCACCTTTTTTTACCTTTCGTCTTATAATTTAAATTTTAAGAATAAAAATACAAAACAGCGAATTTTTCTAAAATCTTCTCTTAGCCAGTAAGCTTGTAAAAATAAATAAATGAAATATTCGCATTAAAATGCTGTTTACAAAATTATATAGCATTAAGAAATTTTCTTATAGGGAATTATAGGGTTTTACTGGCTTTTTAAAACTCCATTTGTAGAATATTTTATTAAATAAAAAATCATGATTCCGAATATACTTTTTTCTCATATTGAAAACATTATACAGATAGCAATTCTATGAAATGAGAAAAGTTCATATTAACTTGTAAATAAAAATTTTAATGTCAGATTTATGTAAAATTTATATGTATTTCTTATAAGTCTTTACTAAAGAGAAAGTTTTAAACTTTTTTCAATTACTTCTTTAGAAATTTGAAAGTGGTCCCAAAAACTTTCACCACTTTGTACGTTTCGTATTGCGAAGAATGCATGTGCGCGCGCATGTGTGTGTGTGTGCACGTGTGTTAAATTGATAGCTTTAATACAAAAAACAAAATAAAAGGTTTAAAATTTCATCTTACAATCAATAAAAATAAACAAAAACTAGACATTGATATATATTTCAGACGACAATTTACTAAGAAAAGAAAAAATAATCAAGCAACTTGAACTTTGTGAGGAGTGTCGATTAGAGTCATGAATTTTCAACAGTTTTATGCGAAATTTATTTGTCTGCTTCAACAGAGGGATTTAAGCCACCACACGCTGCGTTAAAAAAAAACTTAGAAGCTCAACAATTTTCAAATGACCTCATAAAGTTCAGAAAAGCAGTTTCCAGAAAGTAAAATAAAGAAATTCGAGCATTTAAAGCCGTGCTTTAAAGTAGAAGAGTTTTATCCACAAACATTTTAAGAAATCTTAGTTGAAAGAAATATTTTAATATTCAGTTATATATTTCTAATTGAAATATAATTTGGAAAATCAAATGATTTATCTAACAGTAAAATATTTCATTATTTATTATATCAATTCAGAGAGGGGAAATATAAACATAAAATCATAATATCGTTAAATGACATTTGTGTTCATGTAATCTAGCTTGCATAGTAATATAGACAATTAATCATAAAATTATCTTTCTATTTTTAATAAGTCTACTTGTTTATTACACGAATAATTGAAAAGAATGAAGATAATATGTTTCGAATCATATATATGTATCATAAAGTGTTTTTTATGAAATGTTCATTATGAAATTTTTTAAACCCTGTAAAACCCTTATTAAATTTTGGTTATTTGACATTTTCATGATTCCACTTATACTCTATTATTGTTCAATGAGTGAGCTTTTTATAAATGTAAAAAGCAAACACTAAAAAAATTCAGAATTGCCGACTTTTTTTTAAGGAAAAAAAAAAGCTACTCCAAAAACATTTTCACTTATTTTTCCAGATTGTTCGAGGATGAATATTGTTCAATACTTAGAAATAACTTGTTTTGGTTACATAGAAGTACGAATATTTTCTTATTTAAAAAAAGCATAGTTAGAGTGTGATTATATTTATTCGCATTATTATATATATATATAAATACACATGCAATACAAATTTGTGTTAAAATTGGATTGTGCAAATATTGTATCCAGTATAATGTTTAGAGTTTCAAACAAAGAAAATACGATTCTTCATTACAACAGATAGACAGAATAAATCGCACGACTGATTTCAAAAAAATAATTCAGGGAATTTTCAAGAAGTTCGAATGAAAAACACCAGTCCAATTTTTACTCGTGTATATTTGTTTTAAAGCATTCCCAGTAACTAAAAATGTAACAGAAGTTCTCTATATAATCAGTCTGTGTTACTTAAAAACATTTCTCTAAAAACGTTTTGTAAATATTTATTGTATGTGTAATATAAAAATTAAAATAAAAACTCATTCCTAATACATTTCCATACGTGCAATCAATTTTATACCGCCCTAATTTACATATAAGCACGATAATCAATTTACTTTTCCATACGTACAAATGTGTGGAATTGGTTCATGTTCTTTTATGTTTGAATTATAAAATTAGAATTAAATAAGATAATGCTGGTGTGTTTGTCTTATTCGATTATTTCCCAAATTTAAACCTGAAGAAATTTGAAACAGAAAAAAAATATTTCTGATAAAAATATTAGTTGATAAAAGAAGGAGTATGTTCCCAAGTCTGTACTTATTAAGGCACTTTGAACAATTGAACATTCACCATTCGATCTAACTGCTTATAGTTTAAATATAAATACACAACTTTTGAAAATGTATATCATACATAATACAATGAGATTTTATAAATTTTAAAGTAGAATACAGATAAATACTCTAGCAATTTAAAATAAAGTTATAAGTTTCGAGACAATAGCTTCATATTGAATGAAAAATTGCAAAAAATATCTGGAATTTTTCCTGATAGTTGACTTAATAGATTCCGAGTACATATATATATATATATATATATATATATATATATATATATATATATATATATATATATATATATATATATATATATATATATATATATATATATATATGTATATGTATATGTATATGTATATACTATAAATGTTCTAAAAACATTTGTAAAAGTAAAAGTTTCTATTTCTTCAAAAATTCTGTGAACATTTTTACGATGATCCTTTCATGTTCGATTCTTAAATTTTACAAGAAAAGTCGAGAAAGTATTGTGTAAGAAATATTGCACAGATATACTATGCAGAAAAATCAATACTATATTTCATTGTATTCGTAGGAACATTTTGATTTAAGTATTTTAAACTTATATACAAGCTTTCATAATGTAAATACCAATGTCTAATACCAATAACTAATAAATCTATTATGTTCAAACTACTACAAAAAAATGTATCAGGGCATAAATAAATGTTTTACAAAACATCAACATTTATGGAAGTATTCCATATCGTATATTTAACCTATAATGACATTGTATGTCAACTTCAGCAGTAGCAGTTCTATTTATTTTCATATTTCAGTGGGGGGAACTAAAAGTAACTAAAAACTATAAATTTGAGTGAATATTTAGAGAATCTTTTTAAATTGTTTCTATATGAAGTGTGTGTGTTTACAATCAAAATAAATTCGAAGAACGAAGATCTAAGGATTTATATTTTGTATAAAAAAGGTGTGACGGCTCTATCTGCGTTTTTCTTATTAACAAACCCTCTTGGGGAATTTTTGATCCTTAAAAACTATTTTATTAAAACACACCCTCTGAAGAAGAGAACGTGAATATATATATGTAAATTAGGTCTAATATAGATAGTCTAAGCTTTCAAGCTAGGGAGTGAGAGATAGAATAGTTTGTGCTAGCGGAACAGTGATCAATCACATTTATAGTGTAACGCAGGTATTTGCTATTTGATAATTGTAATAATTAAGATGACGATTTGTCACTAGAGATTAAATAGAGATTAGATATCTAAGAGGGCAGTGTATTCGAATATGAAGTAAGTGTACTACTAACCTTTAAGGTATCCGACTACCTGCGACAACTTTTTTTTGAAAAAATGGAGATATGGGGATTTTTTTGTGATTTTTAGATTTATTTAACATATTTTAAATAAAAAATCTTAAAATTGAAGGCAGAAAAAAATTTATTATTATTAAAATGGGAAAAAAAAGATGAAAATGTACAAAAAATTACATAAATGGGGCCGCTCTGTACAAATATTTAATGAACAAATTCTCAATTTTTCAATTTTCATGTGTTACTTTGTTATTCATGTTTGAAATGACCTTCAGGATAAGAGATATTTAAATTTTTACAAAAACTAGAGCACTTTACATTAGTGATTATATGAAATTGCTTAAAAAAACAGTGATTATATTCACATAAAAGACTATATATTTTGAAAGAAAACAGTGATTGTCAAATCTGAAAGTCAAAACACTTCTACTGTTATACAGAACATACACAAAATATTTCAGCAAATTATTTTTAAAACTTTTTGAGCAATCGCTGTCCTCGTTTGAGTTTTCGAAAAAAAAAAAACACATTTTAAAGTTTGACATCTTACGTAAAGTTATGGCATCTGCTTTTACTAAAACACTTGTAGTTTTTGTGCTAGTGCATGGAAAATAAAACCCTTGGTATTTTTATAAATCTAATAATATGACCCATAAAATAAAATTATAAAAAAATTGTCAATTTTTTTTAAAAATCATGATTTAAGGGTAGTTGGATACCTTAATCAACCGCATTATGATTTACTGTAGTTTTTTTCATGCAATATTTTTTTTGAATCATTACATTGAGAATTTTAAGGGATATACATAAAAAAAATACTCAACTTTGGGAAAATTAATCCAGTAGTGCTAATTAATCAATTAAAGATATTCAACTGTAAAATTAACCATATACACTGTCCACTTAAAATAAATAGTCAAATCGTTTTCTAAGGTCTTAACTAACATACAAAAAATATACTTACCATTTGACATTAACTATTTTTTTCGGAACAAAAATAACAATCTTCGCAATTGGCAGAAAACGCCGTCAGCTGGAAACATAGTTTCTGCTATAAATCTAATCGCTTTACCCGCTAAAATACTCATCATAGAACCCGTGCTGCCATATATCTTGGAAGAGTGTATTTAAAAGAATATTCCAGCTGAGTATCGTCAGAATATTCTAAAAATGGTTTTTCTATATAATTTTAATGTGAGTGGTACTTATAAGTACCGTCGGTAGATAAAGGGTTAAAGTTTTCTCGTATTTCGCGTACCTTGTTAATTGTGCTCACATAACTTTAGTTGGGAGCATCTCTTAGTTTTTGATTGATTGAATTTGTGATGTTGGTTGTGTTACAAATAAATTAACTGCTTTTGAACATGGCTAGTCTTCCTTCCTTTTCTCCCGCATCTCTAGGCTTGGATCCGAGATTCTTACAAAGGTCAATGAGAGACGTGGATATTCCCGAATATTCCCTTGGCATTTTAAATTAACACGCCCGCGTTAAATTAGTTTTAGTCTGTCTATTACACGAAGACCATGAAAAATTTATGTAGCATTTAAGTTTGGGAAAACCCTGCAATCTTCCCCATTTAAATCCAGAGTATTTAATTAGTAAGCAACGAATCCCACGGGACGGCATTGCTAGTTGTCTTGTGGCACGCAGACGCAACGCGGGTGTCCTAGACTATTTTTAAGTTAATCAGTGGGGAATTTTGAGAAACTACTTAACACATCGCAAATGTGATTTAAGCAGGAAGGTCGTAAAATGGACACCCAGGGTTTCCTGGATGATGCCAGAAAAGACGCAGACGTCAAAGGGCAAGTTGTCAAGTTCTTGCGCAAACGAACTCACCCCAGGCGGATGTATCTTGAGCTTGTACAAATATGGGTGTTCCATTAGTTCACTCCCAAAACTGAGCTCCAAAAACCTTCAATATTTCCACTTAGTAAAAAGGTTCGGCATAAAGGTATACATAAGATATACCCAACGATTTTTAACTTTTTTTTATCTCACATGGTATATTTGAACATTTGAACTATAGAGACATTAAATTAAAATCATTATAAATAAATTATAGTTTAAAAAACTGAAAAAAGCACGCTTTTATAATGTGTGTGTGATTTGAACTAAAATGTAAAAAATAATTCTTAATATAAGAATAAAGCCACCCTTCCGGTATAGTGGTTAGTGACGCTGACTGCGGTGCCGTAGGACGTGGGTTCGAATTCCGGAGTAGGCATGGATGTTTGTATTGCAATCCTTTATGACTTGAGATTCCTTATTTCCTTTGTGATGTGTACTTCATGCTTACTTCTGTGAGCTCCCGTGTGATATCTTGTGGTGCGCAAGGATTTTCAAATGTTCTTAATAAACAAAATCTATATAAATACATATATAAATGGAAGTTTGCATATATGAAATCGCATCACTCCGACATCGTCCAACCGATCACTATGAAAATTTGCATTTATATGTATTTCTTTGCGGAGAAGGTTTTTGTGCTTTCCTCTTTGTTGTAGCTAGGGGAGGAAACAGCGCATGAGCTCTGACGATGCGAAGCTGTACTAGGATTTAATTTTGCCGAAAGTACCCAAGCCAAATAAACACTCTAGGGATCTTTTACATGCCACATAATCAGACGACATGGCCACTGTAGATTTTCTGCATCATGAAAATCCACCGACTTGGGTCGGGGTTGAACCCGCAACCCTAAATGCAGAAGGCCATCGACCAACCAACCACGCCACACAGCCGACTACACGTAAAAAATATCAATAAGTATTAGTTCCCATTGGTTTTTCATCCATTTTTGATATATTATGAAAAAAGACGCAATTCATAAGAAAAGACTACAACTTGACTTGAAAATGTGATGGTTAAAGGTTACCAGCAGGAATATTCCGTTTGGAGTCGGTTGTATCATTTTTGTCGATTTTATCTTCTGCGCCGGTGAAACGGAAGATCTATATATCGATTATCTATAATCGATTATTGAAAAATCCACTTAATGATC
The DNA here is from genome assembly GCA_019973935.1 of Trichonephila clavipes. Taxonomy (NCBI): domain Eukaryota; kingdom Metazoa; phylum Arthropoda; class Arachnida; order Araneae; family Nephilidae; genus Trichonephila; species Trichonephila clavipes. The sequence continues at coordinate 291,714 of BMAU01003312.1, read as the reverse complement.
CGAAACTCAATCATCATCAATATTCTACTTTAACGTATTAGTGTATTGTGCTAATTCATCTGTGAGAGACACTTCCCTTGATATTTCAACAAATATTTATTCAATCCCTTTGAAATAGCAATGTTTAATAATGGCCAATGATCTTCCAGATTTCTTTATATCCAAAACTTTCTAGTCATTTAAGGAAGGAACCCTTAACCTTTCAACTTCTCGAATCACTTCTCAGAAATTGAAAAGATTACGTGATTACATTATGAATATACAATGTTTCAACTTCTCAAAATGGTCTTTTTTATGTCACAAGGAAAAGTCTTACAACAACGAAATTATTTTACATCGAACGTAAACGCTATCATAATTTAAATTAAAAAGTAGAAGTGAATACTGAACAAAAGCACATAAATCTGCAAACGTCCAGACGTTCCATTGGCAAGAATAAAGGAGGTCTGGACATTTTCGCAATTCGACTTTGCTTAATTTATTGTTTAATTTATATGCTTTCGATTTTTTTCTGGTCTGAGATAAGCTTTAGAATGACATGAGTAGTCGATTATTTCAAATGAAACGACGTGGAACTGTTCTTACTAGAAGACTTTTACGTGATTAGATTGTTGCATTTGAATTCAACCAATGGAAGACGTAAATCTTCATTAAGGAATTTACGTCTAATGTTCTTGTCTCTTAAGCTAATTTAACTGAGCTGTTCTTCTTTGTGGGCTTTTATAAATTACCTTCTTCCTTGATGTGACGTTTTGACTTCTGGGATATTTATTCTAATTTTTCTTCCAAGAAATGAATCAATGAAACAGGTGGAAAATCGTCTAATCAGGGTCGGTTAACAAATTATAAACAGAAATATCAGGGATTTGAATGCATAAAGTCGGTATACATTCATTTCTTTTTTGTAAAAATTGCATTGCTTAAAAAATAAATTCATATTTTTTTAATATTCATTCAAAAATTGAATATTTAAAGGAATTCAAATTTAGAATATTTCATTAGGCTTAGAAAAATCTACAATATTTAAATAGGCATAAGAAAATTTAGAATATTTGATTAGTCTTAAGATTAAAAAATAAATTCATATTTTTTTAATATTCATTCAAAAATTGAATATTTAAAGGAATTCAAATTTAGAATATTTCATTAGGCTTAAAAAAATCTACAATATTTAAATAGGCATAAGAAAATTTAGAATATTTAATTAGTCTCTTAAGAAAATTTAGAATATTATAATCTTTTAAGATATTTATTTTGGAAAAGATGTAAAAAATAAATAGTCGAATTTTATTCTCAACATCTGAGTATTATTTTATATGGATCTGAAAGCTTCATGGCGTTTTACTAAAAAATGAAATTCCATGTACAATTGTATTTTTTGTGAGTATTTGAAATATAAATGCTCAACAAAATGCTTCACTTTATTTATACCAAATTAAGACACTTACTTACATTTGAATTTAGTAATTTCCTTATCACATCTCATTACACTAATCATTGTTGTACATTTAACGTTTTGCAATATACTAAATGCTAAAAGGGAAATTCATTAAACACTTTGTTTAATTTTAAGTAATACTTTTCATGATGTGTTGGGATATTGCATTAGATTTTTATTCTCAACTCATATTATACATACACTTTCTCTTCCTGTTTACATAAAAAAAACCTCTCATTAAATTTAATTTTTTAAAATAACATTACATAAAAGAATATTTCCTTTCGCCTAACTATTTTTAAATTCAATAAGAATAATATTGTTATTTTTTAGTACACAGAAACTAATTTGTGAGAAATTAAACGATAACAGTGCTTCATAAAATGACTGTTTATACAATCAACAATGTCCAAATGGAAAAATTGTCTTTTCAAACCTTTCTAATTCTCAAAAGAGAGACCTCTGATCTTATAAAAGTAAACTGAAATCACTTTTAGATCTGTAATTCCCAGGTAAGTCAAGCTCCCCACGGGTGTTTATTTTTACAACTTTGTGATTGTTTTGTCTGAAGTTTATTCAATACATTTATTGCTGCTTTTTCTTATACTGGTAAAACCTCCACTACGACAACATTTTTGAGTCTCTACTATTCAATCTGGTTATTTTGTAACGACTTTCCAGCCGACGCCACATGCTGCGCTTGAATATAAAACCCCACCCACCTGAGCTAGCCTGTCCTTCAATCTGTCTTAGTAAATCAAGCGATTTCTTTCTTTCTTTCTTTTCATGATGTTCTTGCTATCATGAGGTAAGGTCTTTACCTTTTTGTTTTTTCTATCACTTTGCTTTGGAAGTTCGAAGTTATATACGTCGTTCTGGTAAAAAAAAAAAAAGTGTATTCTGAGCTAGAAAATATTTATTTAAGCCTTTAGTTCTCTAATGATCCCAAGAAGTCCGTTGAACTTCGCTTGTCCTTTTGATGAAATTTTACGCGGAAATGTTGATATTAGGCAAAACATAGACGTTAACATAGCAATTCAGAATCATGCCACGACAATCTTTTAGCAAAAAAAAAATGCCATCAGTACCTCTCATGTATCATCTTTTCTCAACTTGAATAATAAAAACACATAGCGCGCATGTTTTTTACCGTGTTTTAACAACTTTTCTACTGAATTTTGGAGAGAAAAACAATAAGCAGTATCAATTTTACTTATTTATCCAAATTTTTTAGAACTGTTATTATTTTCTTTGCTACAAAATGATATACAATCTCTATCCGTCCTTTAACAATAAATAACTTTTTCATTTAAGTATTTATCCTTTCCTTTTTCATTCCTTTTCTCATTGTATTTCAGCTTGTTCCTCTGCAGTCGTAACTCTTTCTTTCAAGCATGCCATTTTATTGTAGTCTCTTATTCTCTCTATCTCTATCTATTTTTTCCCTGTTTGAATTCAGACATTCTTTCTCCTCTCTCGATTTCTACTTCCTATTGATTCGCTGACTTCCTGTATAATTTTTATTTTGTATTTCACACTAAATTTTTAAATTATTAATGTCTTCTCAAATAAATTATGCAAAAAAAAGCACATAAAACAGAAAAAATTGAGAAAATTTTCAGACTTTGCTTATGTTATGTGTTCACGCCTTTAATATTTCCTAAGACACATATTCAAAACAATTATCCAAGTAACTTGCTAAGTAAATGCATCAGCTACTTTTCTGCATATAGATGGCGCTACCATTTTAATACACCGTAAAATCTGGCGTACGACGCGTACCCATATATTCAAGCTGCAATTTTTATTTTTTTTTTCTCATTCTGCTTAAAATGATATTCATTCAAATAAAGTCTCTAGATTTTAATTAACTATATTTATATTTCTGTTATCCTAATGCAATTTTTTATCTGCGTTCTATTGTTGCGTTCAATTATACTTTGCACGTTACGGACTAATATGTGCCTTTTATACTGTTATTCATCAATTTGTGTTTTCAATTCCCTCTTCGATAATTAAAAAAAAATCTTATCTTCCAACTCAGTAACATATAGAATGTTTAAGATTCTAAAAGTCCAAAAGTTAATTCCTAAGCCTGGACATAATTAAAACGCTCAATCTGTATTTATGGATTTATTGTTTGCTACTAGTATTTTTCTCATTTTATGGAATTATTTCTCTCTCTCTCTCTCTCTCACACACACACAAAATACTCTATGTTTTTCACAAAATAACTCTTTAGCACACTACATTACTCCATTTTTCGAGCGCATCATAATTTTTACATTATAAAATTAAATATACGTATATGATTCATGTGTGTGTGCGATGATGGTATCATACAAACTTGTTATTTATTATATGTCAGAAGCGCACACAGAAATTTTTCAAGGGGGTCCAGGGTTGAAAGTTCACCATTCTTATATATCATGCTCCTTTTGATTTTGTCGATTTTCGGGAACAAAGCACAGTAAAAAACTAATTTTTGAATAAATAATTAGCATTAATTAATAAAATTAATCATTAATAACAAATACTTAATTAAATTTTACGTACTATATACATAGAATTATAATCAATCGGAAAAAAATCAAGGGCTTTGGGGGGTTCGGACACCCAGGTCCCCCCTTCCCTTGTGTGCGCCACTGTTATATGTGTTTGAATGAGAATATGTTATGAACAGAACGTATTCGTATACATATAATCATTATTAAAAATTATGTTCCAGATATTATCCAGGGCCGTTATTAACCACTCCAGCTCCCTAGGGACTTCAAATTGTTATACCTCCACTATTTTCAAAGCATCCCCCCTCCCTCAACTCTTACCTTGCCAGTTTTGATTCGGGAGGGATTTCCCCTTAATTATCTAACGCTTTTCCCTTTCTTTGTTGTTGTTGGGAGAGTTTCCATCATCTGCCACCAATATGGACCCGCCAGGTCGTTCATGGCCACTGGCATGTCGTGGACCATTGGCAAACATAAGGAAAGGATAATAACTTGATTTGGTCATTCATGTTCATTTCTTACCTTACGAAATTAAGGACCACTCACCTACTCTTTTGTAAGTTGGTACAGTAAATTAATGAAATCATTTACAATTACAGAGATAGAGTTTATAGAGTATATATCAGGGGTGGCGAACCTTTTTCAATCAACGTGCCATTTTTTTCTAAAGAAATGCTAAATAAGGTACACACGTGCCGTCAAATAATTTTGACTTGTAATTATTATGAAAATAATAATACTAAATACAAACAACACAAAACTCTTTGTTTACTACAGAAAAAAAACGTTTTGTAGTTTATAGTAGTAAATGTTTAAGTTATATATATATATAAACGTGTAATTGATATTATATAAAGTAACATTAGTGTGATTTCTGTTGTTACAGATTAGATGACAAATAAATTTTATTAGGATTGGATAAGATGTTACTTTTAGCAGAATGCATGCTGAATTGGAGTCATCTGTCACGTGGTTTCTAAGCGAGTCATTAATGTTATTCACCTCTGAAAATAATGATTCGTAGGCATAGGTCGATGAAAATATGGTTAAAATAGCATGAGTCTGATTCTTCAATCAGTTAAATGCATCTAGATTCGAATCTAGTGTTTCCAAAATTTTGTTGCTGACATTTTTACTTATATAGCTTATTAATCTTCTTGTTTCAATCTCTATTCTAACTTCTTCCTTGTCTCAATAAATTTTTGAATCCATATTGAACTAGACCAGAAATCAATAAGTTGCATTTCAAATTCTTCAATTTCCAACGTCGAATTGGGGTAAATTCAGTTATATAATGATGTCACATAAGGGTACATAATAAACTTGAGCGTTTCTGATAATTGTTTGTACTGAGAAAATCTCACTGAAAATTCCTTGATTGTAGAAGCAATCGCGGTTGATCTGTGACGTGCCCAAAATATTGTGCCCCGTGCCATCAATGACACGCGTGCCAGTCGTTCGCCATCCCTGGTATATATCATTACATAAACTGTTTTCCACTTGTTAATTATTATCTTTTTCATCACTTATCGCTTTATTATCTTTTACTTTTAGACATTCTTATTTTTTGTTGAGTCATTGTCATTCTACTGGTACAATAAAAGTTTTCTTCGAGCTTTGATCATTGGAAAATCATTAATAACATCATTGTAATCAATTTCCACGGCAATGTCATTTTGAGTGCACAGCGACTTCAAACACCCCGTTAAGCTTTTCACTTTCCTTAATAGATCTCATTTCAGTCTTTACTCTATTAAAGGCAGAAATGCTTCTTTCATGACTTGTTAGACCATGGTACGTTCGCTGTAATTTTAATTTACCTTCAATTTTTCGTGCCCTTAAATCTGTTGCGCCCTAGGCATTTATCTAGTGTGCCTAAGCGGAAAAGCGCGCCTGCTTGCTTATCGTTTCACTAAGGTCATGAATAAATATCGTAAAAATGTCAGCTACCTAAAGTGAGTAAGTGAATATTAACGTCGCACTGTGTTCAGCTACACTAGGGCTATTTGCGACGGACCACGTAATTTTGAACCATGGTCAAGTGACGTGGACGACATCTGAGCTGGAACCCCTCTCCTAACTACCACACCAAAGGGAGGACGTTTCAGCTCTCGACAGATTTAACGTACATCGCTGCCCTTCACGGCGGGTCTTTAGTGGTACTGGACTCGAACTCATGACATACCTGCCATGATCCGATACCTTGACCACTGGCTACCGCAGCCCTCAGCCACCTAAAATGGCTTAGAATTTTATAATCAAAATAATTTCTAAATATATTTTACCAGTGCTGTTTTATCGTAAAAAATTTCTTTTTCAACATAAAAATTTTGCACACAGATTTGTTTTATATATATATTTTTTTACTCATTAACTTTCAAAATCATTTTAAAAACCAAGAAAAATAAATCTAGATTACTAAAACTATCTTAAAATCATTATGTGAATAATTCTCATAGATTTTTTTTTAGTTTAGAATTAGTAAACTTTTTTGTCTTATGATGTGTTTGATACTGGAACTTAAAAATAAGTATAAATTAGTAATCATTTATACATAAAAAAGCAAGTAATCTTTTTTTTTACAATTCTAACCCGAATTTAATAAATTATTTAATAAATCTACTACATCTCAATTTGGAAATATATATATATATCCTTTAATATCGACTAAACAATTATACAATTATTTTTTACAACTATATAATGTCCTTAAGTTTTAATAGAAATTCTACTCTTTATCCATTTTATAAATATATAAAAGAAAATCTAAACATTTTAATAAACACTTAAGGAGTAAATATACTATTAAAATATCTCCATTTTTAAACAAAATTTTGAAACATTTAGACGTATATAAATTTATTTATTGATTGATCTTCAAAGCATTTTCATTGAATACTTTGTTTATTTGTATCATAAAACAATACTGAAATTTAAATAAAATTCTATTTTTATTGCAAATTTGTAGAGATGAAATAATATATATTCCCTTTTTCTACTACGATTGTTGTGCCAAAACACTTTCAACGCTCTTTCGTTATTTAAAAGGTCATTTGAAGCGCAAGATGCAATCTCAAGAGTTCTGAGTAGTATATCGGATTTTTCATTCGAAATCTAATTATAACCCTTTCGGTTCCAATTTCAGCCACGCAGATATATACCGGTATATTATTTGTCTATTATCAAACTACAAGTCAATAGCTTCTCGGAAGACCCCCTATCACTCATAAAAATGTTGAAAAGAAATTCAACTTCCTGCCTGCCGAATGGTATTACGCAGTTACACAGAGCCATTACTTTTCTGAGAAGCCACAATTCATACCTTTAAATTGGCGCTTCCCCTTTCTTCCTTTTGGCGCGTTTCCACACTTTTAAGAGCAGATCACAGGTTTCGCACCCTGGAATATACATAATTATTTGCGCATGGACGCCTCGCAATGAGTCGTTATTGCTTTTTATGTACGCCTTTACGCATTGCTGTCGGATAGTTTGCTTTTTAAAGGTTGGATCTGTTTTTATATGTTTATTTATTTTATTTTCTTTGCTCCTTTTTGCTCGGATGACGTGACGTTTTTTGACCTTGGATTCAAAGGGGAAGATAACATAGGCTCTGTAGAATACGTACACCAAATTTGGTTTAAAACTTGGCATCGCAAGCAGAAATAAAAAGAGAATCCCAATTTCTTAAAAATATTACTTGTTTAAAAGAAGTTATGACGTGTTTTTTAATGCTCTTCTAGAATAATAATTTTTTTTCATGGATCCTTTTCAGTAACGTACACGAGGGCAATGACGCTTATGACTTCCTGTGAGGTCCAGGGCCTCTATACGAAAGTATTTCTTACGCCCCTTTTGATCTACGTATACAACAGCAGCTCTTAAACTTTCGATGACTTCCCCTTCCCCACTTATGTATCAGCTTGACATCGCGGACCCCAAAGATTTTGAACACTTCTCTCCCCCGGATTCCTAACACATAGGGGAGTGATTTAAAGGTTCCTCAATAAGACCGTCTCTGTTACTCATACGGACTTTTTAAAAACATTTCGTTGTAATAATGGCTATGCAGCTGTAAATAATAAAACTTTAACGAAATATATGTTCTGGTACAGGTTGTTTATCGGGGGCAATTTATTGATCTTTTCTAGAATAGCACAATTTTCAATTTTTCCATGGGGCTTTTTAGAGTATGTAAAGGAGGGGAATCTTAAAACTAAATGGAAGATCTTTGCGGATGCCTACAAGCGCGCTGGGGAGCCCAGGGGTCCACCAACCAGAGTTTAAGAACCACAGATATACAATATACGATGTCAAATCATCATTCAAACGGTAATGAGTAATAAATAAATGCGTATCACTCACAATTTAATAAATCTCTTCACAAACCGTTTCAATTGACTACTGACTTTCAGCTAAATGAGTAATGATGGTGTATGGTGATAGGTCTGAGCCTAGAAAGGGTTGATGGACATAATATAATTATGCAGTCTTGCCACTACTACCAGTTGGGATATGCAGTTCCAAATTCTAAATTTTTTGGAGAATATGTCCGGAATAAAATTTGACGATTACAATTACAGTCAGACCTCTATATAACGAAATCGCTAAATCCCGAAAAAAAGTTCGTTGTATGGAAAATTCGTTATATAGAAGTTCATCTTTTAATTTTCTTTAGAAACAACATAAAACAAATTTTAAACTCATAAACACTATACATTAAAAAAGGTAATTATTCACACCTTTTTTTTTAAAAAAAAACAATATATATTTATTTTTTACATCTTACTTATCAAGAAGAAAAAAATAAAGAAAGAAAAACTACAAGAGAGAAAAGTTTCTTGACGCTTTTATACTCTTCCTGAAGAATTAAATTTTTATCACTGATGCTCAAGCTTATGTTATAACGTTTTCGAGCCACAAGAAAACCAGTTACCAGTACGACTGATTAATGAACACTACTCAAGGATACGGAGACACGAGACAAGGGGTGAGGTGCAATTGAGGGTGCAAGAGGATATCGAAGATGTTTCTCGTGAAATGGACAATGGGGGTTAAAGGTTACACTTGGATGAAACGCCCAGAATTATATTGCTCTTGGCGAGTTAGACACATAATAATACCAATTCAAGATTTATGACCAACATAAAATTAGTTAAAAGAGAGGATAACTTGAAAAATGTCCATAAATACTTCAAAAATAGATGGGAAAAAATTTAATCACAAGAGAAAAAGTTCGTTATATAGAAATACACTTCGCTATAGAGAGGTTATTTTACGAAGAAAATCGTGAGATGTTCTTGGTTCCAGGAAAAAGTTCGCTATATAGAAAAATTCACAATATAGAGGTTCGGCTGTATTTTGATCATGATCTTACTGAGGTCGAGGCACCATGATCGAGCTCAGGCGGCCCATTCATTAAAACGTCCCTGCTCATGGGTATAGTCTAAGACAGAGGTTCCCAAACTTTTTTGTCTCACTGACCCCTTGCCATGTTTTTCGGTTTGGGGTAGACCCCTGCTTACCTAATACTGAATTTTTGCAAATTTACCTATTTAAAGGCCTTTTTGATAGCTGGTATATAGATCTATACTTACTTTAAACGATTTAAATTTCTAACTGAAGTGAAGTATGGTGTTTAAAACTTAAAGAAACATGTTAATTAAATTAAAATTTAATTAATACATAAAATAAACGAGCAATAAACAAATCATTTTAAAGGGAGGAATAAATCTGGTGCTTCAATAACATGTTTTCAACATTTGGAATCGATAGTGTCAGGTTTAGTCCTAAATCTCCTCGGTTAGTTGTGTCCAGACCTTATTACCCCCCTCCCCCTTCATTTTTTTGTTTTAGAGATTGGCAATCGTACTGAAGATCCTTCTCACTAGGAAAAGTAATTATCTCACGATATTCCATAATTTGTTATAAATGACAGGTATGTCTTTTTAAAGACAAAATTGCGGACATGTTCCTTGTTTTAATAAAATTTATCATGTCACCTTGTAACTACAAATTAAACTTATTACAATTGGTAAATAAATCTATTAATAGATAAAATCTGTTTTCCACTTGACTAAATTTTCTTTTGAAATTAAAATCATGGTTTGGTTTAATGAGAGTCACCATCATAGACCCCCAGATTATTTTTTCACTGACGTGGACCCCTGGTGGTCTATATAGACCACTTTGGAAATCACTGGTCTAAGGTTTCAAACACCTTTCATAGACCACCAGATTTTTAATTTTAGGTTAAAAATTACGTCTTAGTGCATTTGTCTACATTTTATTTTAAATGTAATTCCTCCCATGAAAGTAATCTATATATACGTCACCAATCCTGTTATTCTGTAATGTGAAGATCATGGGAAATTATTTGGATATTTGGATGCTTTGTGAATAATTTTTTTCAACTATATATGTTGTATTCGTTTAAACACAAACAAAATCTTGAAAATGGAGAATCAATTGTAGATGAAAAAAATTATGAAGTAGAAATTATATAATTAAATATGATGATGTATAACAGATAATATATGTGTGCCTAATAATATTTTTTTACGAAAATAACGTGTGTGTATGTGCGCTTTCATATTATGAATTATATTAATACAAAAATAATACGATATCATAAATCAGTATTACACAATATAAAAAAAAGTAAAATATAACATTCTAAATTATAAAACTAATATTGTATGGATAATATATAAATATAGTTCTAATAACATATTAAATAAAGTGTAACTTTCTGTGTCGTGTATGAAGAGAAGATCAGTGATCCACAAACCCCGGTCCACAGACCGGTACCGATCCGTGGATCAAGTGCTGCCGGGCCACCTAAAGAAAATTAAACTATTGCCATTTTATTTAAAGTGGTACATTTCTCTCGGATTTGCGCAATTTTCCACAGAAAAATCACTTTATATTCCACGTTAAATCACTTTTATTCATTTTTGGTGTAACTATATTTTATTCTGAAGGCATATTTAAATGTAAAATTGTTAAATTAAAATTGTTAAATCAAAACAATCTAAAATATAAACAATCAACGTGTCCCACCCTCAGCAGGCCGCGGTAAAATTATCAAACGTTGACCAGTCAGCAGCGATAAAAAGGTTGCGGAGCACTGGTATAGAAGATCCACAGTACCTCTAAAAAGACGCGCATGAAAAAAGAGAATATAGGTTCAGTGAGTGAGTAAATATTAACGTCGCACTGTTCAGCTACACGAGGGGTTTTGCCAACGGACCTCATATTTTAAACTATGGTCAAGTGACGAGGACGCTACCTGAGCTGGTCCCCCTTCACGTAACTACCACACCAACGGGAGGACGTTTGAGCTCTCGACTGATTTAACGTGCATCGCGCCCCTACATGGCGAGTCTTTAATGGTACTGGGCTTGAACTCGTGACATGCCAGCCACGATCCGATACCGCGGCCATGAATATAGGTTCAATAGCGGGAGCCACTTATTGAACTTCCTTGGAAAATACGAAAGTCAGTATTGATTCCAAGCTTAAAATACCTTCCCCAAAGGAAAAGAGCCGCGGCAGCCTAGTGGTAATGGTAACAAACTTGTGGTTGCCATGTCATGAGTTCAAGCCCAGTGTCGCTGAGTGAGTGAATATTAACGTCGCGCTGTTCAGCTACACGAGCTGGAAAATTTTCAACCATGATCATCTAACGAGGACGATACCTGAGCTGGCACTCATCTCTCCTAACTACCACATCACGCCAACGGGAAGACGTTTGAGCTCTCTACAGATTTAACGTGCATCGCTCCCCAACCCGATGGATCTTCAGTGTTACTAGGCTCGAACTCATAACACGCCAGCCACGAATCCGTTACCATGACCACTAGGCTACTGCGGCCTCCTTGTGCCGTTGAAGACCAACCATGTAGAGGACTCTGCTGCAGTAGCGCACACAGGAATTTCTCAAGGGGGAGGGGTCCGGGGTTGAAAGTTCACCATTCTTGTATCATGCTCCTTTTGATTTTGTCGATTTTCGGGAACAAAACACAGTAAAAAACTAATTTTTGAATAAATTATTAGCATTAATTAATAAAATTAATCATTAATAGCAAGAAATTAATTAAATTTTACATACTATATACTTAGAATTATAATCAATCGGAAAAAATTCAAGGGCTTTAGGGGGGTCCGGACTTCCAGCCCCCCCCTTGTGTGCGCCACTGCTCAGCTGCACGTTAAATTTCTTGAGGCTCAAATTTCTTCTTGTTGGTGTAGTGTGTAATTAAGGTGAGAGAGGTTCCTGTCCAGGTGTCAGCCTCGACACTTGACCATGGTTCTAAATTACGAGGTCTCTTACAAATGAGAGAGGTGAGAGGTTTTTTACAAATGAAGCTTCGCTTGAATTAAAGATGAAAAGTAAATCCGAAAAAAAATTACGAAATATTGCTTATGTTTTTCTTCTAATGTTTGCTTTTTCACGAACATAATAAACATTTTGAATTTACAAGTTTTATTTTTTCCTCTGCTCAGCATCTGGTCATTACTGGCCATACTAAGAAATCATGTCTGGTCAGTAATCATAATGAAGTCTCTGATTGAGAGAAGCAGCTACGTTCGCAAGATCTGTACTTCAAGATTTTGGTGTAATAATTTATTTAGATACAGATTTCCAACAATTCCCATCCCATCGAAGCGGTGGAAAGCTGTGTCAAACATAAGACAAAAGCATTTCGAAAGTGTGTGATGCTGAAGACCACATAATCAGGTCGACTCTTTATTAAGATCAATACTTCCCAAAATTGAAATCGAATAATATGAAATATTGCTATTCTAGTAAAAAAAGTGTTTTTTGAGCTTTTAGCACTTGAAAGTACTTTTTCAATTCCTACTATTAGCTTACTCTCCCTCTCTCTCTCTCTCTCTATATATATATATATATATATGTGTGTGTGTGTGTGTGTGTATTTATCTTGTTCAAATTTTCAATCTATACATATAAATAAAAATGAAGTGTCTGTTTGTAATTTGAAATTAACAGCTTTTTACTAAATGCATTTAAAAGTATATACGGTACTTACATGAAAAAATCAATTTTTAAAATTTCTGTCTGTCTGTCTATCTATCTGTCTTTCTGTCGGTATGTTTGTTCCGGCTAATTTCTGAAACGGCTGGACCAATTTTGACGAAACTTTCATTGGCCGATAGCTAATGTTATAAGAAATCATTTAGGCTACTATTATTATAGAGAAAAAAATTAGGATTCCGAGAAAATAAAATTAAAACCAATGAAATAGTGAGCAATATCCGATTCAAATAGGGATTATTTATTTCAATAGGGACTATTTTTATTCAATGGGGATTATTTTTATTTAATAGGGATTATTTTATTTCGCGAGCTTTCTGTCTCAAAGATTGCTAGCAATTATATCAAACTTTTTTCTTTGATTATGTTGCTGCCATTCGCGACATTTTCCGTTCATGTCTTGATCCTAATGATTTTACAGTCCTTAACTGCATTGTCAAAGGTCATGCGTCTCTGCGACTTCATTTGTGCTCGCGTTTCACCCTACTTGCTACTTAGACCTATTTTGATCCTAAAGATTTTAGTCCTCACCCCATCGACAGTCTCAAAGGTCATGCGTCCCTTTCACCCCTTGCTCAACAAAAAGCAAAGAAAAAGAAACAAAAAAGAAACATAGATTCACAAAGTAGAAGAAAAGTTTTCGTAAACTCTGCGAAGCGAATAAACACTTTTTTGTTAAATTCCACGTGGACGAAGTCGCGGGGGGTGACAGCTATTTAACATAAAATAAATGCATCAGAAAATAATATTAATGTATTACACATCCAGATAAAAATTATTTACACTATTTTTAGCGTTTATTACACAAAATTTGTAATAATGTGTTGCTTTTCCTGAGCAGGTAGATGTTTTCAAAAATCGACCCACAAGAAAGTTACGGGGCGTCATAAATAATAATAACAATAACAATAAAATCAGCAATTATATCTAAAGACTTAAAATTTAGCAAACATGGTTTTTTCGTTCAGTTGAGTTATGTAAAAAGCTTTTTTTGTTTAATTTATACAATTCACGTAAAATGAACTCATTAAAAACTTCTCTTTATTTCAGTCTGTATTTTTTAATTTTTAAATTCACCCGTGCAAAGAACGGGTATACCAGCTAGTCGTTAATAAAATACTTTCTATTCATCATAAAAGGCCCAAGAATTTTCAAAAGTAAAGAAAAAAACTGCCGCTTTCTGCTGCATGATAGTAAGCAAGAATGCAACAACAAATAAAAGAAAATCTGTATTTTGAAACGTGCGGTTAGAGAAAATTCTGTCGAAGCATATATATTAGTGTGTAATTATGTGTTGACTGCGACAACACGATACTATTACTTATGTCAGATTCCTGAATAATAATACAGGAAATAAACTTCAAACAGTTGATATTTTTCCGAAAACTCCTGTAGCATATCTTCTGGGTTGAAGATACTTCAGTTATATTCAGTGACTATAAGATAGAAATATTTTATGCATAAATATACTTCCGCAAATTACTTTCAAAACCATCAATAATAATATATAAATAATGTAATTTTTTTGTATCTGTTACGCATAAATAAAGTAGAACAAAATGATACGCAGATTATGTTTTAAAAAAATAAGAGCCCTTAGGCTTATATATACATAACATTTTGAAATAAAATACGTTTTGGAATTTTTTATAATGTTAAATAAGTAAACTCAATCTAAGAAGATTCATTTTAGAATCGCTTCTTTTTTTCGAGCGCATTTAAGAAAACAAGATCATTCAAATGTTTCCGTTCATTGGGAAATAATAATATATCAATTGAATTCCATTTAAAAAATACAAAATAAAGCGTTACCTTGAATGCAGAAGAGTTACTTTTTTATATAAAAATCAATCTCTGTTTCATTTTAACTTGTTAAAAACTCAGAACTAAAATTCTGGGGTTTTTTTGTTTTTTTTTGTTTTTTTGTTTTTTTTACTTTTAAAGTTCTAAGAATTCAGCATATTGAAAATTACGTATAATGTAAACAGAATTTGGAGCATAAAAACATCTTGGGAAAGGTTTTATGAAAATATCTGAAATTTATTCAATCGATTTTTAGAAACATATACCATAAATTAAACTCATAACAATTCAATGTTTTCTTTCTAATTATTACAGTTTTTAAAATTTAAAAATGGTAATTATCGACTGCAGAAAAAATTCACAAGCAATCCTATAAGCTATATATTTTCCATGATTTACATTTTTCAAAAATTATTTATAATTTCTAGAATTATCAATAATGTAATTAATAAATCAAATAATTGAAACCAACAAATTAATTATAAAGTATAACTCATTTGAAAAATGATATTATTTTATATATTAAAACTACTATGCAAAGAAATTTTATAAATTAATAAGAAATCGAAAATAAAAAATACACATATATCTGATATTATTTAGAATTCGGATTTAAGCATTCGAAACTTTCCATCTTACAATTTAAGTCAAAAACATAGGTAAAATAACGTAAATATTTGAAGATAATTTTCAAGAAATTAAGAAATGTCTTTAATTGTTAGTTATGACGGTATGCTATTATCATTACTTGAGATAATTTTAAAGCTGTTTAAAAAAAAGATTGATTATAATTGATAAGACTTTTATCTGTGAAATTTTTTTAATCTTTTGTGAAAAATTGTATAACTTTTGTAATTACAAGTTTCTATCCGACTACGTTCGGAACTGTGATTTTGAAAAAGTGTACAAGCGAATATTTTTTTTAATATTTAATGCCGCTTAAATTAGAATACACGTATAAAACTGTTTTAAGAATATTATTACAATAAAAAATTATTTAAATGCAATATTTTGACAAAAATAAAAAAACTTAGAATTTTCTATTTTCAAAATATTCTCCTTTAATGAAAAGTGCTTCTATAGAAATAATATTTTATTTATATACAACTAAGACCCTCCAAAGAGAGCATGAACAAGGATTTTTGAAAAATTCAAATATTTTCCAGAATTAATACCAATTGAAATAATTATCGGAGTTTTTTGTTAAAATTTCTCCACTCTGATGTATTAAAAAATGGATCCGCTCACTTCCAGGTAATATATTTCAAAATTCCTAGTTCAGGATCTGTACAAAAGTCTGATATATATATATATATATATATATAAGCAAAATAATATTATTATAGAAACATTTTTCTTAAATGGGTAATGTTTTCAAAATATGAAATTCTATGTTCATTTTTTGCCAAAATAGTGCATTAAAATAATTTTTACTGTAATAATATTCTTAGAACACTTTTAAATGTGTTTTCTAATTTAAGCGTCACTAAATATTAAAAAAATATTCATTTGTACGCTTTTCGAGCGAAGTCGGATACCTTAACTTTGTAAAACTCCTAGCGCGAAGCGAGCTTAAATATCGTACTTGCTTACAAAATTTCACAGAAAAATAAATGTATTATTACTTATTAATTAAGTCATCTGAACTCGAGTACGAGAATTAACCTTCACGTAATTGTAATGAAGCAACATGATTTATACATTAGTTGTTATGCGTGATAACTTTATTCAGATTGGTCCATAAAATAATCCTAATGTGTCAAAATTGCACTTTCAATTACAGGTTTTTGAAGTAACTAACACTGCCGATAATTTGTCATTTCAATATCTCGAAATTATGAATGAAAAAATGCAAACAAATCGTTGCTAATTATACACTTAGAATAAACTGCAGATAAGATTTATTGTCTGCGTGATAACACAGATAATTCTTCCACATAGAAAAAAATAGTAAAACATATGAATTAATGTATTGGTATGATTTGAATAGTGATTTAGAAACAAGCATTTTTGACATCTGAATTGTTGCTGTTGGCTGTTACATAGAAATTGGTAGTGAAACAGCTATTATGATCGTATCTTTGCACGGGACATATTGTACAAGGGTAAGTCAAAAATTACATATATTTTTCGTTCTATAACTTTATTAAACTAAGATAGGAGGCGAACGCATGCGCGTGCGTTGAATTGACCCATCTGTGGTCAAGAATTGTGGTCTGAAGAATTTGATCACGATCGTATCTGTCGTCGTCTAGCTACAACAGCAAATGCATGTCAGCTGAGCTATCAGATTGCACCAATAAGGAGCAACGAGGTGTCTTTAGAGTTTTGAGGTTAGAGGGTGTGAAAGGAGTTGGAATTTACTGGAGACATTTGTCACAATAGAGAAACTGTTTCATCTTGTAAAAGGTTTTTCCCCCGTTGATCAAAATTTTTAAATGTGGCCGAACGGGCATAACACAAACAGAAGCCGGGTGAAGTGGCCTGTCAATCTCAACCACTGACGACAACATTGAGCAAGCTCGATAAATATTTACAGCAGATAGATGTGGTTGCATCTTTAAGCATCAGCCATGGTTGTGCTATTCAAATTATCCATGATGACCTCAAATTCTAAAAAGTGTGTTTGCGAATGGGTATAATTTTATTCACCGCAGAAGTCAACTGGTTGGGGTTTAAGACCCTGAGCATCCTCCCTGCAGCCCAGATCTCCACTCAAAGAAGCACTGAGAGATCGTTAATTTGCCTAAGACATGAACTTTCGGGAAGCAATGCGAAAATGGCTTCACGACCAATTGAAAACTTTCTACCAGGAAGGCATATGGAAGCTTGTGGCTCATTGGAACAAGTGTACTGCTCAAGATGGAGACTATATTGACAAATAATGTATATCTGTTGTTCACCTATCTTTGTTTAAGAAAGTCGCAAAACGGAAAGCTTAAGTAATTTTTGATACCCTTCTGTTTAAAAAGGTATATATTGGAAATTCGCTTGAAAATAAATTGATTCTGCTTTTTATTGCAATATTTTAATCAGATCTAAGGAATACCAAATTGTTTCAATAAAAAACATATTCATATTTAATCAAATTGAAATTGAAATTGAATGGGAAGATAAATAATATCGATTATTAGTTAAATTTTAAAAAAATATCCACAATTTAACAACAAAACAAAATGCTCATTTTTCCAGTTGTAAGTCCGCTGTTTTGATCGGCGCGTGTGCAGAAAAAGTAAATATAATTGTACAAAAGTAAATTCTGAAAATTAATTTAAAAATCTTCGAAAATATTTTGAGTTCGAAAAAAAGCCATTATTTAATCTGTTTTGATTTAGAAATATATATAATTCATAAATAAAAAATAATTTAAAAACAAAGATAAATATCCACACCTGCAAATTGAGGAAAGTTATTTATAGTATTTTTAAAGCAACAATGTAGCATATATTAGTCTCACCAATAACAATTTGAAGCTGAATATATTCTAAAAGTAAAACAAATGTACGAAATTTAAATTTGATAGGATGGGAAATATTCCATGCGTAAAGCTGGCTAATAGTGCGATGTATAATGTTAGTTCTGTCTTGTTTTTCTTTCTCTTTTTGCTTCTAATAATCTACAGAATCTACACATCCACGCAGTATTAAAAAAGTTATTGATGCATGAAAATATATTCTCGAAAACAAAACGCTCCAATAACTGCATCGAATTCATTTTTGTAATCATCAGCTTTCTTCAGCCGATAATTACATAAATTCTTTTTTAAAAAAATATTCATCAAAATAAATTTCATTACAGGCTTTGTAAAACAAAGGCGAAGAACGTTCAAACCACTAACCTAAAGAAAGCGAAGAGGATAAAAAAAAAAATTCCAAAAAGTAAGATCAAACATTTTTCTTTTTAATTTTCCCAGAGCACGAAAGTAAATCAATTTCCTTATTTAAAATCACTATTATTTTTCCGTAACCCATCAGCATTTCACGAACAGAAGTAAAAATCGAAAGGGGGGGGGGGAAACAAAAGAAAACAGAAAAAGAACGCGGCCCACCAGCACAGTTTTCCATCAAAGAAACAAAGAAAAGGCCCGTGCGAAATCTGCTAAGAACGACCGATTATAAAAGAACGATTTAAACGTAACCACTATCTAATTGTAAGGTGTCAGAGCGTACGCCGTACTCTTTATTTTTACTCTCTCACGAAACTACCATTTTTCTTTACTTACCCGACACCCAGGCTGTCGATGAAAGAGCAAAATAGAAGCAAAAGAAAAAAACTTCGAAGACCACGATGGAATCAAATTTTCGGGTGAGGAGGAGTTAAGTAACGGTTCAATAATTTGGAGAATTTCGGTGGTATAATTTCTCATCTGTCCTTCTTTGTTATTGCCACCGACCTCTAACAACATTTCGGTAATGATCGTTTTCACCTTCGTTTTCAGTGAAATGTACATGGCATTGAAAGCCTAACAGCATTGGAAAGTCTTCCAACTTGACCTCATTGCATCGTCTGTAACTCTTCGTGATCTAGTTAGATTTTCTCTTATGATCATTTGTACAGGAAATGGTGGCAATATTAAGTGACAACACGAAAAGTACCACCTTTCGTGCAATAGTTGAAGACAAAGATGCAATTCGAAAACCTATCCACGTGATATCTGTGGTATTGTAGTTGAAAGTTTCGACAGCCGAAGTTTCACAAATAATGCTTGGAAAAATATTTGAAAAATACTTGCTGGTAAAATTGTTATTTTTGTCATATTTACTGAATGAATTTTTTTAGTCTTTTAGCCATTAAAAGCATTGATTTAAAAGTCTTAAAAATAAAATAGTGAAATCCTTAAAATTGTTGCAAGTGATTTATTTGTTTAGTATACGAAGTGGATTGCATAATTAAGATTAAAGGTTAATTTATATTTTATATAAAAATAGTTTCCTTTAAAATTCAATAAAGTCCCTTTTTTGACATTATTTGAAGGTTAATGGAACCAACCAAGGAAGATTTATATTCTTTCTGAAATCTAATAATAATATTAAAATTCTGTACGCAATGATTTATTGAAAATCTAAGCAAAAAATATCTAAAGAGATACACATATTTTCAAGAGCAAGAGAGAAATTTAGGTTAAGTTTTAAGTGGGAGAGAGTTTTTATTCTCAAAGGGATTTCTACCGAGTACACATATTTATTTAAACCAAAGCGAGTTATTCGTACTAGAAAGATGTTTAATAAAATGTAATTTTAATTTAATATTAAGTCTTTGAAGCCCAGTGGCTGAGTGGTTGTATATCGCATTTCCACGCCACAGGTACGGGGTTCAAATCCCGGGGTGGGTAAGGTCACGTGACTCAGCCTTTCCTCCCTTTAGTGAGTGGATAAATAAGTACCAAGCTTACTTGTGAACTGAACACTAGAGGTTTCGCGTCAGAATGACTACTTGACTGAAACATCTACACATGCACCCCAACGCCTAAGGTCACGTAAACTGAGATAGGCTCAGTAGGCCTTGGCCCTCATGGGCTGTTGCGTCACTGAGTTCAGTTCAGTGGTATATTGAATCTTTAATTTCAAATAAGACATTGGGCCGAATTTTTTCTAACAAATTACAAAGTTATAAAATACTTCAAAAGAGTAAATTAGAAAAAAACTACAGTTGATATTTTTAAATTTCAGAGTTCAATATTATGTTCTCTTTATTTTTGTATATTAAATAGAAAAGAAAAAAAACAATATAATTTAGATTAGTAATGATCCCTCCCATCCTAATAACATGCAAGTTAAGGGGACATGTTACGCTTTACGCAAAACTTTAGAATTTAAGGATTTCCAAAAAAATTTTGGCTGCCTCCTATGTGCGTATACTATGTAAAACAGATGTTATGCTCAAAAGTTCATAAAAAGCTAACCATTTAATTTTTTAAGGAAAAAATTTAAAATTTGTGAAGTAATTTTAAAATGCTGCTGCTGCTTCTCCTACAAAACTTTACGTTTCGCATGAAGTTTGATTTATAAGTTCATCAAACTATGTATAACAAAAGTCGGTATGGGTTTTGCGATAACATGACTGATATTCGTACAATACTTCTTTTTATGAATGCTTATTGAAAATTCCTTAAAAAATGTATAAATTATGTGTTCAATTATTTTTTAAAAAA
The DNA here is from genome assembly GCA_019973935.1 of Trichonephila clavipes. Lineage (NCBI taxonomy): Eukaryota > Metazoa > Arthropoda > Arachnida > Araneae > Nephilidae > Trichonephila > Trichonephila clavipes. Next base: position 270,757 of record BMAU01003312.1, on the reverse strand, counting down.
TAAGCATTGCTTTGATTCAAAAATTCATACCAACTTTTGTTATACGTACTATTAGCAACAATTGAAAAACTTTCCAAGTATTAGGCACAATAGAAAAAAAGCCTTAGCATTTGAAATGAAGTCAAACTAGTTCTTTTTTTATCTTTCTGAAATAAGTCAGTTTAAAGTTTTGATTTGCCTTAGGGATGTGAATAAAAACAAATGTAAAAGTTATTACAACTCTGCGTTTAAAATTTAGAGATTTCAAACTTTATGAGGTTATAGAAAAATATATAAAGATTAAATTAGACTAAAAATTAAGTATCGTTTTTTTTTTATCAATTGAATCGTATTATGTTTCCTTAAGGAATAATCATACTCTCGAAATTGTATGCATGTCTTAGTTTAAAAAACGTGCAACATTTTCAAAATATCACTTTTGTCGATTCATCATTTAAACCATATAAAGCCGGGGTGGACATTAAGTCGATCGCGATCGACCGGTGGATTGCCAAGACCTTTTGAAGTGACCGCCTTCACTAAGACCTAATAATCATTCCATCATACGAAGGTTTAGAAATACCATTTCTCGAATTTAAGCCACCATCGATTCTAAGCCAAGCCCCAAATTCTCAATAAGATTTTGCGAAAATTGAAAAATATTCTAAAATGGTTTATCGATATCCAATTTTACGAAATTAAAATAAATTTAAAAGGAAAACTAATAAGGAGTGAATAATAAGTTATTTTATTAGTATTATGAACACACGCAAGAAGCTGCAATTGTTCTAAATACCCCATCCAAAAAAAAATTTCCCTTCGAATCTAAGCCGCACTCGATTTTCAATAGTATTAACATTGGGAAAAAAAGTGTGGCTTATAGATTCGAATAAATACGATATTATCAAAATAAACGGAGGAAAAAAAATCATATCATACCAGAAAATTTCGTTGAATAGAAAATGCTCCTCCCTATTTGGAGGTTACTTTACGAAGAAAATCTTAAAATGGTTCTTGGTTCCAGGGAAAAGTTCGCTAATAGAGAAATTCGGAAAATAGTTTCTTAAAATGGAGATCCCACTGTATTGTATACTTTCTTTTAGCTCACTACAACTACGCCATTGGCTGGACCGCAACACCTTGCAAAAATTAGAAGTAGCCCGTACCCTGGTAAAGTCTGCCCATTCCTGGTATAAAGCATCTTTAAAACAGCAACTCCTTTTTTTAACATAATAATGTTTTAAATTTCAGGGTATTTGATCCCAAGAATATTACGATTGTCAACTATTATTACTTTTGAAATTCATCACTTACAATATTTCAACACCTAACATCAATTGATCCTTATTTAAGGAGCATCTAGAAAAATAAATGATTGATTATATATAAATATTACGTATTTATTTCAAAGAAATCGATAAGATATATTACAAAATTATCCATGCATTTCTTAAGAAAAATAGTTTGAAATTTTTTTATGGTACAATGGTATTCTTCTTTATTTGATGCTTTGTCTTAATATAATTCATTTAGCGGTTAAAATCTTAAGAATCCAAAAAATTATCGAAGAAAATTGCGTTTTTTGGAAATACAGCTGTATATTATATGATTAAGTAGGGGTCTTCAACCCGTGGCCTGCTGAAAACATTTGAATTTGAGGCAATTTTTAAAAAAATGCCTTGTCTGCTTTTTATCGTTAAAAAAACGCCATTTTTCTGTTATTCTTAATATCTGGAATGTTTGATATCTATTTGAGATTAAAGTTTCTGAAAATGACGAACTTTTAAAAATTTCACTGTATTTTAAATATAAAGAAAATCTGACTATACCTAAAATTTCAGAAAAAATTTACCTTAAAGAGGTTTGCAAAGTATTTTAACTTGACTTCCTTTTAACTTTTTCAAAACCGATATACATAAATGTGTAAAATCCATCTCCTCCCTTAAAATCAGTTGTAGTTTTGTAAAACACAAACCTCTCTTTTTTTTATATATAAATGTCCTGACTACACTATCTTCTGATAGTCGTGAGGCCCATGAATCACTGTGGGTTTATTGCTGTGGCCTGCGGGTCATTGTAAATTTATTAATTTGGCCCTCGAATGTGAAAGGTTGAAGACCCCTATGCTAAAGAATAAAAGATAGAAAGGGAAAAAACACTTTTATTCTAACTGAAAGAAAATGAATTATCAGAAATCATTGCATTTTATACACATGAAATTGATATTACCTTGAGCAATATTAAAAGTTTAACTTCGCATTACTTTATTAAAAAAAGTCGAATTAAACATGATTTCAGTAGAATGACGTACATAAAAAATAAAGAGCGATTAACTATTCATATATAAATGCATTACATTTCTAATAAAAACTGTTGAAATCAAATCCTATTTATTTTAAAAACAAAAGCTCAATAAAATTGTAAATTTAAATAGAAAGGAATAAAATACTATTGAATTTTTCATATTTGTCCCTGTCCGTATCAAACATGCATCTTGCGGATAGATTTAACCGTTAAAAATATAATTACCGCAAAATCCGGCGCATAACACACACACTTATAACACAAAAAATGTCGAAATTTACTTGCGTGCGTTATACTTCGCATATTAAAACGAGAGATCAAAAATAGAGAAAATGAGCATAGAAAAAAATGCGACTTCTACATGTATCTAAATATCGTTTATGTAAAAGAAATGAAATTCCTTAAGGCTGTTTTCGGCAAAAGTACGAGAGCCAAAACCAAACGCGGAGCACATTTTCAGACAAAAAAATGGCTCAATTTTCAAGAAAATTTGCAACATTATAACTCTTATATCTATTAACAATATAGCGTTTTTAAAATTTCAAAATATTCCTTTTGAGTATTATTTTTTTCATTTTAACACGTGAAAGGACGGCTCATTTAACATTATGGTATAGGAGAAAAAAAGCGAAACACATTTTATACCAGAAGAAATGGCTCATCTCTGTCAAAAAAGTGAAGAATGATAAAATATGCTGTTCTCTAAGGGACAGTGAATATAATATTAATTTTTCATTCCTTTTATATCTGAAAAAATGTACCTAATTAGGGTCCTATTCTTTAACATTAACCGAAAACGGCCTTAAGAACTTAAAGGGGGATTGTAGTTAAAAAAAATATATGATTTTTTTTCTTAAGTTTAAAATAATACTTCGAATAAATGACTACAAAACACAAGCGCATCATTGCGCACGTATATTTCAGGTTTCTGCGTAAAAAAGGGGGTGCGCATTATATGGCGAATATCCTTAAGAATTAAAAATTGCAGTTTGAAGTAAGATGCACGTTATACGCATGATTACGGTAAAAAAAAAATAAGTATTATTAATTTTATTCTATATCACCTACGAAACAGAACATGAATTCTGATTATTTTAATAAGAAAGAGGAAATCAATTTATTCCAGATAAACTTGTTCTATGATTGTAACGACTCCAACTGATTACATGAAATTACAACCTAGGAATTTACATTAGGATGTCAAATGTTGCTTCGATTTTAGAAACAAAAAAAAGAAGCCAAAATAATTTGCAACATGTTTTCTTATCATATGTAGTTGTGATATTCCCTGTTGTTTTATAACTTACCTATAAGATTTTATTTTGTTCGATTAATTTTAATTCCCTAAAAGAACCAACGCTATTTTCCCGAAGTCTGTTCACATAAGTTCGAATTGAAATGATCAGAATCTTTTAGTTTTTTCCAAAACCAATTCTTTTCTAATAATCGAGAAAAGAGATGACAAATTTGACTAGAAAAAGAAATCATTTGAGAGAATAGAGAAGAGAGTCTATAAGGCGAAAGATTAATTAATTGAAGCCACATGATGACATTGCAATTCAATTATGGTGTCATGGATGTTGACAGAGATACGCCTAGTCTGGATTTAGGTTTAGATTTCGTAGAACTTCTAACTCTCTTGATTTGCTTCTTATTTCCTCTAGCTTCATATGTATGTGTGTGTGCATTGTTTGTCATAAAAACACCGTAGTAACAAATAAAATAAAACAATTGAATTCTTCACTTGATTTCTTGTGAATATCTAACATAACCCTAGGATTTCTTTCTGAGAAAGAGAATTTTCGGAATCTCTACACTGCTCAAAAGAATTATCTTTTCAATCATTTTTTTTTCTAATGGAGCTTCGTATTGGTATTTCTACCTTTGTAGACCTAGTACATTCCGCAGGAGCCGGTATCACTTCTTAGTGCGGCACTATATACACGAGACCAATTGCCGCAAGTAATTTTAACGCATAGTTTCTTCCCTAGAGATGCACCTGAGCTCTGCCGATGCGAATTTTGTACTTAGGAATTTAATTTTGCCTAGATCATCCACAAGCCAAACGGGCACTCAAGGGATTTTTTTTTCATGCCACATAGTCATACGACATGACCACTGAGGATTTTCTACATCATGAAAATCCACCGACCTGTGACAAACCTACTACGCCATCCAGCCGGCTTGTTTCAATCATCACATGAATTAAACTTCATAAATGCAAAAAAAATATACTTATCAATGTAACACTGATCAATAAAACATCAAACATTTTTTCCATGCATCATCATTTTTAAGCGATTTTGATACACTCTGATAAAGAACCAATTTGCGTATTCAAATACTTTGATGAATTTATTCTATTCAAATGAATGTAATATTAACTATACCCTTCGATGATAAGGAAAATCAGAATAGTTAATTTGACATGCTCACGAATTCGACATCGACGCTGTTGAGTTGTGGGTTCGAGCTCTAGTCCTCTAAGACCCGCTATGTATGTTCAAATCTGTTAAGACTCAAAGTTCCGTCATTGGTTTGGTGTGGAAGTAACGAGAAGACGGTGCTAGCTCGGGTGTCGGCATTTACCATGGTTCCAAATTACGAAGTCCGTCGCCAATATCTCTCGCGCTTTTTCACAGTGCAATGTAAATTAAAATCAAATCCAGGGGCGTAGCTACCGCCTCATCATTGATACGGGGTTTCCAAGCTATAGGAACTCCAACATATGTAAGCAAAAAGTTGCAACATGTTAAGGGGCCCCCAAAAAGGGTGTCCAAGAAATTTTGAAACAGGATTCACTTAGGATTAGCTACACCAAAAATCAAATCAAAAGGAAAAAAAAGAAAGTGTGCATAAATTATCATAGCTATATTACTATATATTTTCTCATAGCTATTATTTGGACAAATCAGTAGGACACTTATTCAATTCTCTTGCGCGTGAGTTTTCTATGATCAATTACAAAAAAAAAAAAACATCATTTTTATAATATATATAAAATTCATTCTTTCCCCTCCCCTTTTGATTTATTTTACTGAACTATTTCATGCTAAAGTAAGTAATATCTTTGTTTTCCTGACGAAATTTATTATCATAAGGTAATTAGTTTCTCATATTTACTCTCAAATGTTACAATTTAAGGAACTAGAACTGATAATCAGTCATAAAGACCAAGAAATAATCTTAAGTCACAAGTGTGGCAAAGATGAGCTTTGGAAAAATTATCTGGAATACAAGATTAATTAATTATACGTTAAGAATAATTTAAACTAAAAATTCATTTTCTAATTCAAAACCAATAATCAATCTTATAAAATTCCCATATTCGTGAGTAAGAAAGTTTTCTGATTTCCCCAGCTAATATATTTTTAAAATGGCGGAGTGCTAATGAGTAGTGAAGCAACCATAGATATATATACCGTTTATTCCATAACACAAAAACAAATTTCTTCTAAAAAAATTAGTCTTACAATCCTATAGAGTATGTCATTTTAACGTACGTAATATTAATCCTGCTTACAAATTAAATTTCCTTGAACAATTCTTCCATTAAATTGTAAAACAGGTAAGAAAAATTAATAAATTTTCTTTTTGCCTGGATTAAAGCAAGAATGCATATACCACGAAATTGTGTTCAACAGGTGGCATATCTTGAATGACGTCACAAGAAGAATCAATCCATTTACATAAAAAAGATCCAAAAATAAGGAACGAACTTTTTCTGTCCTCAAGGGAAACAAAATGGTTGATTGAACGTTCAGAGAATCTTCCTGGGGTTATATGCCACGAAACCGCAAAATTAGTTGCAGAGAAGATTAGTCACAACAAAGACATGTTGAGTGGTTCATGTTAGGAAATTAAGTTTGGCGTGCCGTGACAAGAACTCGAGCATCGATAATAAATTTTGGAAAATCCTTAATACACGCAATGAGCCGACTTATCAACAGGAGGAGGATTTTTCTTTTCATTCTGTGGCAGCAACTTTGTTTCATTGTTATTTTTCTTCTTTTGAATACCATGGAGTTAATATTTTCATCCTAAGAATTTTTTTTTTTACTTATAAGTTTAAACTATTGTGTATCTCAAAAGTTTTAGATTTTATTGCGATGCTTAAAAAATAGATTTTAAAGAAAAAATATAATATGTTTCCAAAGTTATCAAACTTTTACATACTTATAGTTGCAGCTCAACTTTTTCATGAGATTTACGCGATTTTATAATTCGAAATTAATATAAAGAAAGGTATTTTTTACATTATTTTTTAAACAAAATCAATGTTGCATAAATTTGATTTAATTTGTTTTGATATTCTATACAAAATTTTTTTAGAAAAGAAATGTTTTTAAAATATTTATGTTAATTAAAAATAAACATTTTTAAGGAATTAAAATGTTTTTCAAACAAATTTTTTTAAGAAAAAATTGCAAAATAAAAATGATTATTTACAAATACCGATTGGTCTGATCATGTAACCATAATAATTCACTAAGAATAAAGTTCAAAATGAACTTGTTAAAATCAAACTAAATTATGTTTCGTTAAAATCATCAACTTCCTTTCATAAAAATATACAAAGGAAAAATATATACAAACACTAAACTTATTTATAGACTTTTTAAATTGTACTTGTTCTTCCTACTTTTTTGGAAATTTTAAGCCCCATTATTAGAAACTATATGTAATAACTTTTAATTTGCAAACTATATAATTTGTAGAACATAATAATTACAATACCAGTTGTGAAATCTTAAAGTCGACAGCAAAGACAAATGCAAATAATAATTTTTAAAGCTGATTTTATATTTAAGACACTTGGAAAACATTTTTATATAAAATTTCGGATAAGAAATAGAGAGAAAAAAATTATATATAAAAATGAGTCATAATCCATTTTATTATACAGATATAACAAGAAAACTGTATTTCATTGAACTTTCTCCTGGAAAAAATTTACATGATTGTTACATAATTAGATGTTTTTCCATTTATGAGGTAAAAATATGAAAAATAAAGTTCAGATATTAAAACCAAATCGTAAATTCCGGTCTTATAGAAAAGGTTTAACAAGAAATAAGTCAGTATTTTATTTAAAATCGTGCAATGATTTTTCAGAAGAAAGGAAAAAATAATTACAGAAATTGTTAATTTATTGCTTTCCTTATTTGATCCGGTAAGCATTCCCCAAAAGAAATCAATTTTTTTAAAAAAATATTTGGAGATAGAGATAAAAATGTTAATAATATAATTATTTTAAAAATCATCAACACTAGAAAGACTGAAATTTAGTAAATACCTAGATTGCCCAAAAGCAGTCAAAATGACTGCATTGTCAAAGGATGATTAATGTACAAAGAAATTTATTTAAAAAATTAACTTTTAATATTTTTTTTTATATTACTTACAGTCATACAACAAGTTACAAGTAAATAATAACAATAAAAAAAATTTACTTCACTTGGAAAAAAATATATTCAAAAAAATTCTAAGAAATTGTTCATTATACATGTAATTGTTTTCTAATTGAAATTAAAAAGCAGTCAGAATGACTTCCTTGGGCAATCTAGTGTTAACTCTATTTTTCGGAGTCTTATATTTATTTCCATGAAAATGTAAATTAATAAAACTATATTTAACTAAGCATTTATTTCTTACAATGATTTTAATTCATCAAAAATTATAAAAATGTTTTTTTCTGCATTAAATCAAAACTTCACAGTCCAACAATAATGATACATTTAATTACGTAGTTTTGCCTTCAGAAGCAACTGTTCCATGTTTAAAAAGAGGAAAAGCTTATCTTACACATGTATGTTATATGACATTCACATCAAATGGTTGTATGAAAAAAGTTTCTGAACTCGCAACTAAAATATTGTTTTCACTTGTACATATACAACGCAGCTGAAAAAGTAAAAAAAAATAATAATAAATAAAAAGCTATGCCCAACACATACTGCATCAGAAGCAAAATCTTTTCCTTTTCGTTGAGAAGAAAATTTAACTTCCGTAAAAAAGCCGTAATATAAGTCCCTCTAACATTTCACAGAAAGAGATAATAGAAGCCTTTTCTTTGGGCATAAAAGAACCCTTTCTTTTCTATGCACAATCTCTCTCTGAAATGGGATGGGCAAAGCGAAGATAACACTATGTTATCAAAATTCTAAATCGTATCTCCAGGAATGCGTTGCGTCTGAATATGTAGGGTGATGGGCAATGTAATGAACTCTCTTTCGCTCCACGCGCAAAAATAAATCGAATTTTTCTCCTGGATATGAAAAAAAGCTCCAGGTTATTTTTATTGTAATTATTCCGAAAAGCTGTTAAGAAGTTGTACAGTTGGTTTTCATTTTGTGCTTCTTGTGTTATTTCTAACCTTTTTTCAAGAACACTAATTTATGTTTGAAGAACTTTTTTAATTTAACATTAATGTTTGTGTTTTCTTAAATAAACTCTCCTTAAAAACGTTTGTGTTTATTTATTACGTGTCAAGTACCCTTATTTTAAGCTGCTAAACTACTTTTCAATTATAAAAGGATTTAATTCCACAAAATATTTACAAATATATAAGACAAATATTTTTTTTTAAAAATTAACGAATTATTTTCGATAATTATTTTTTTTGGTGTTTTTTAAACAACTTTTCGTACATATAAATTTGCGAAGACTTTTTTTAAAGAAATATATATTAATTCTGAATACTTATTAACAAAAATAAATTATTAATACAAGAATGAGTAGCTTAATATATATATATATACATATATATATATTATTAAATTACTCATATATATATACATAATGGTGATATTTAAGCCATCACAGTCCTGATTCCATCACATATTTGTCGTTTAACCCTCTAAGTGGATACCTTCCTCCTGAAAAGTTATTCCGAAAGCGGTAACTCTTATTTTGAAGTTTCCTTTAAAAATGCAACAGACTTCTTTCCTTTCCCCCTTTTAGAACTTGGGAGGTCGAACGGGGACAATTTTATGACCTAGTTCGGTTCCTTTGTCAAGTAAGAACCAAGAGATCAATCGTTTACAGCTAATCCGCTTTTGAAAACGTTACTTGAAGGCAGAAAAATCCGTGCAGTGCATTTTCGAAGCATCTTTACACTGACGGAATTTTCCGTGCTATCCGCTTAGAGGGTTAATGTAATGATTAGCGGAGTGGATTTATTTGGCGAAGAAATAAAAGAGCAATATTAACTCACAAGTCATCCTCGCTAGTTGAACTTAGTTGAAAAGAGGTATATTGCTAATAACCTCTTGGATTTATATTGTTTACTGGAGGCTTATATTGAAGTTTAAGTCCGACTATATATTTCCTTTGAAACTTATTTTTAATTTACGTCATGATGTGAAGCAACACGAGGGCTACAGTAGACGGACTTCATAATTTTGATACATGGTCAAGTCTCGAGAACACTCGAACTGACACCATCTCCACTCTATACACACACCACTCTCACGAGCGGACTTTGAACCTCGACAGATTTAACGTGTATGAGCCCCTTTTCACGATAGATCTTCAGTGGCTTTAAGTCTCGAACCTACGACTCGACAACGCCGACCACGAGTTCGCGACCATGACCACTCGATAATGCCTCCGTATTTTCTCTAAAGACTAGTCGTTCGAAATAAAACTTTTGCACGTTTAACGGTATACAGACTCTAAAACAGGGGTACTCAACCTTTTTTTCTGCCGAGCCGCATTCATATGTTAGCTATTTCACGCGGGCCAATTAATGAAGGAGGGGAGGGGGAGAGAAGTGCTTGAAGACAAAGATTACATAGAAAATTTAAAATGTGGAAATTGATCGAAATATAAAAATTATAAACTCCTATTTTTCTTTTTTTAGTTATTTTTTTTATATTTTTATTTTTGTCACTAAATTAAAAGCATTTAAAAATCACTCTTCCACAATTTCTGCATCAGTAAACGGTTTCATAAGATTACCAATAATACAACAAATTTCAATAGGGTGCCTTTGTTACCTCTGTGACATTATCACTAACAAAACACTTTTTTTTGCTGTTTTAAAGATTATTCAAGAAAGCCTACTTATCACCTCTCACCTCTTATCACGACATCGACAGCAAAATTGATAGTTTTGATTTCTTGACAAAGAATTTCCCACCAAATTTTTAATACAATGTTCTTAAAAAAGTGAATTTCTAAGAGTAATGGGCTATGACCGGGCCACTTAAAAAGGCTCGGTGGGCCGCAGATTGAGTACCACTGCTCTTAGATATCACGTTCAATATTAAATTGAGGAAAGGTTCCATCACACGTATCATTCCACATCATTCTGTTACGTGGATAGAGCGGACATTCTTGCCCCTATTGTGGTGTTTCCATATGTAAAATTGGATGAAAGAATTGAAAACATCCTAAAAGAATTCAAAACATCAAACAATTTAGAAAAATTTCTAAGATCTTTAAATTTTGTAGTACGTTGGACTAAATCCAATGGTAAATGATATTTAAGCCTTATAAATAACGGTTAGTTAGTATTTTTTTGTTTATTGTTTTATTTTTCTTTCATTTACTTGTATCTGTTTTATGTATTTTACTTCTAGTATTTATTTTTACTTACATGAATGAAACTAATTAATTTTATGGGGGGTGCACCTGTTCTAATATTTATTTGACTCTAAAACACAGTTTTCCACAAAATTCCCGAAATTCGTTCGGGCTGCGGTAGCCCAGTGGTTAAGGCATCCAACCATGGCAGGCATGTCATGCGTTCGATCCCAGTACCACTAAAGATCCGCCGTGTAGGGCAGCGATGCACGTTAAATCTGTCGAGAGCTGAAACGTCCTCCCGTTGGTGTGGTGTGGTAGTTAGGAGAGGGGGGTGCCAGCTCAGGTGTCGTCCACGTCACTTGACCATGGTTCAAAATTACGTGGTCCGTCGCCAAAAGCCCTCGTGTAGCTGAACAGTGCGACGTTAATATTAACTCACTCACCCGAAATTCGTTCATACCCTTCATTATACTGTTACTTATTAATTTTTAAATATTTCTCAGACAGTTTTTATTTTTATTACATTTTATTATGTTTAAAATTCATTCACACTGTATTATCTTAACAATTTTATTTTAATAAGTAAATTTGATTGGCAAAAATGTATTTATCCTTGTAATTCGATAATCATGTGCAAAAACAAAAAAACTTGGGTAAAAAAAAACGTTATCCGACGTGAAAGTGATTTGCCACTTAAAATACTGTTTTAAATTATATTTGTGATTTCAAAAGTATTTATTTACTTATTTATCTGTACCCTTTATCTTTTCTAAGATGGGGGGACGTGTCCACTCTAGCCACGAAATATTATGTGTCCGCTCTAACCAAGTCCGCCTGGGGGTGCCAGCCCAGGTGTCCTCCACGTCACATGAACAAGATTCAAAAATTATGTAGTCCGTCGCCAAAAGCCCTCGTGTAGCTGAACAGTGCGACGTAAATATTCATTCACTCACTCACTGACCACGTCCGCTGTAACCACCCCACATATCATTCATACTTGACCGTAATGCAAACTCATCTTGATCCGTCACACCCAAGTTATTCAAGCATGCCAATAATTACAAATTTTATTTAAGGTAAATGTAGTTAAAGAGGTACATAAATTCGAAATCTATCAACTGATCATTTTAATGAAATACTTATACAAGTTTTTATTACATTTTTCAACGCCAAAAAAATCTAGTGATAGCATTCAACAGTTCTCAATAATTCTTCTTCAAGTACTTGCGTCTTTTGATAAGATAAGTCAGTGTACCATAAGTTCCAGAAACAAAAGATGTCCAAAAAAATTGCTGCCGTCCCTTCCTTAAAACGAACAATGACTAGCGAGTTGTTACTTTTCAACGCATCTGCCTGAGCATGTGGCCATTCAGCGAAAATTCTGAAAAGTGAAAGCAGCAACTTTCAAGGGGAAAAAAGTAAATGCGACTTCAAAATTTCAAAACACAAACAAAAGCAGGCGTGAAAAGCGGAAAATTCTGTCAAGTTGACTGCACCTGGTCGACTGGCGAAAGATGGTTCCCACCAAAGTAAAGGTGCTTTCTTGAAGGAAGTTTTTAATGAATTTTGATGTGTGTGTGTTAGCGCACCGCTTCCTGAAAACATCAAAAATAGAAGTAAAACAAAAAAATTCTGAAATGCTGCTGTCTACTGTATATAATTATAAGCGAATTTTAGTTTGCTTTCTCTTTGTTTAGGTAATAAATTGTAGATATTTTAATGGGTAGTCATTGAGTATAACATCTCTAAAAGAAAGAAATTTGGTATACAAAACGAAATACTTTGGATTAATATGCATGAGTAATAGTTTGACCAAATATATGTTAAAAAAACTTTTCTGTTTCTCTATTTTTTTTTCGATCCTATAATTATTTATATAAATTACCGTAAAATCCGATTCAAACGCGCACTTTCAACACAAGAGAAATAAGATCGAATTTTACGGGTGGGTGTTATACGATGGGTATAAAAATGAATAGCTTTGAAAATAAAAAAAAAGGAGATGAATATAAAAAAAATTATGCATCGAAATACACTGTTTATTTAATTAGAAAGATGAGGTTGAAGCAGTGGCGCACACAGGAATTTTTCAAGGGGAGGGGGAGGGGTCGAAAGTTCACCATTCTTGTATCATGCTCCTTTTGATTTTGTCGATTTTCGGGAACACAAAACACAGTAAAAAACTAAATTTTGAATAAATAATTAGCATTAATAAATAAAATTAATCATTAATAACAAGCAATTAATTAAATTTTGCGTACTATATACTTAGAATTATATTCATCGGAAAAAAAATCAAGGGCTTTGGGGGGTCCGGACACCCCCTCCCTTGTGTGCTTCACTGGGTTGAAGGGTTGTACTTCTAGAAGTATACTATTTATTTAAAATCCTGGGATATTACCTCGAATACATGTCTTCAAAACACAAGATCATTGTACACGTACATTTCAGAGTTCTTTGTAAAAAAAAAGGGAGCGCATTATACAGCGAATATATCTAAAAATCAAAAAATGCAGCTTGAAAGTATAGGCACGCGTTATACGCCGTATTTCACGATAACAATTTTACATAAAAAAATTGGAAAAGATAAGTAAAAGAGTAGAGAGAGAGAGAGAGTGAGAGAGACAGACAAAAGAATAACAAAAATTAAATTAAAATAAACACTTCTATCTAGCACTTTTGTTCATTTTAGTAATCAGTATTAATTCAAAATTAAACCAAATATAAAAGTTCTTCCGTAGAAAATACAATTAAAAAATAATAAATGCACTTGGGAAATTGAAATTAAATTAGAATTGAGTTTCATATATATACGGTAGAACCTGTTTTTGTGCGGTCCTTTTTTGTGCGATTTGTTTTTTACGATTTTATTTTTGTTCGATTTTTTTGTGCGGTCCTTTTTTTCATGCGGTGTACGAAATTCAATGGTTTTGGTACCACTGTAATGTTTTCTATCAAGTGACACTAAATATAATGAAAATTATCCATTTATGCGCTATTTTAAAACCACGGTTCCGGACGTAGTCGGATATCTTAAAGCGCATTAGTTCGAATTTCATACCGTCCAAAAACATTAGAACTTGCAAATATTTAAATTGATGAAAGATCGTTCACATTTCCAAGAAATAGTTACAAACTTTCCACTTTCCTTTTTCATCAACTTCGTCTCACAGCAGAGTCCAAAATAAAAGACAAAACCTATCAACAGAACAACAACCCCATTTACATATACAATAAAATTCGACGTTTTACGCTCGCTATAATAAAAAATGGATTTGCAATAAAACAATCGCCTGCTAAAGAACAACTGATGCTGCCCTCTAGGGTGTAAAAGGCTATAAAAATGAGGTATAAGACGCAACTTCAAAACATTTAAAAGTCTAAAGAGAGAAAAAGTAGAATAAAAAAAAAATTCGTTTACGTTACAGATGAGCAAGGCAGGAAGAAAATTTGGGCTTGTCATCTGTTGTTTTGCTTTTCGTAAGACGTTCGATTATGCATCAGGGTGTGGGATGAATTGATATAGTTCAAAGAGAATGAATTTAAACAGCGTTTAGAGGGATAGACAGAAAAATTCAAACATGGAAAAAAATATATCGAACAGCGACCTTTTTTGGTGTTTGACCCCGAGAGAAGTTCATTTGCTCAAAGTGTTCCAGGCTATGGAATACTTCCAGAAAGAAGTAAAAGTAATTTCCCGCCAACAATTTTTTTATTGTTATTAATTTAAGTTCTATATGCATTGCAAATGTTTTATATCTTATTAATCTTTGGCTATTAATGAAAGAAAAATTAAAAGTAAGTAAGGCAAATTAAACGAATAAGGAAGTTGTAAAATTTTCCGATTCCGGAAGTTATTGCTGTCGGGTTTTTGTCTTAAATATCAAGGCCATTCCATAACTAAAGCGGTCTGCTTTGGACAGTTTTATAGGTAAAAGATGTAAGTAATTTGAAGGATATAGTATAAAAAAGGGCATTTTAATTTCAAGGGAAAACATGTGTTTCATGTTCTAAAAAAATTTAATAATTACAGAACTTTTTGTCATATCGAAAAAAAATAATAAAACATTTAATGTTTAATGTATTTAAAAATACAACAAGAACTCTTTTTTCATTACAGAAATTATTACTCTGAACTTTTTTCATATTCCTAAACATTACATCCAAAAAGTGCTTCGAGTATCTCATTTTACATTTATTATTATTGTTTTAATTTTTCAAACAATAAATTAAGAAAAATGCTTAGAAAGTCTCTCTCTCTCTCTCTCTAATTTTACATATTTAATTTCTTCTAAAAATTCCAAATTATTTAACTGTCTGGGGATTAGTAAGCAATGTTAATTATTCACGAATAAATCTCTCCTTTTTTTTCATTTTAAAAAAATGTTTTATTTTCATTTATAAGAAACATTACAACGAAACAGAAAACGTAAAATTTTTTATTCAAATATCTACACTTTAAATAAAATTAAAAATTGCTTGCAATTTTAATAGTTGGAAATAACTTAGTATTTTATTGAATGGATAGATTCAGATACATTCAGAGATTTGGTAGCTGTTTTCATCAGATGTAATTACATTGTGTATTTCAATAAGCTTTAATGATATTATTTTGAAAAATACATCATCATTCATATAATTTGATAAATGTAATCACCAAATCTTAGTAATACATTCTAAACTAATTTAAATAAGGTATTATGAGTCGTCAACACAATAAAATAATGAGAATTCCAAACTTCTGATGTATCAGATAAGAAGATATTTCTTTTCTTTTTTTTTTTTACGCAGCTCTTTTTCTCAGAATGTCTGCTTTCTCAAAAGAATAAGATAGTTCTAAAAATGTGCATACTATGCACGTCTACAGCCCCTTAGCCTTAATCTGTAAATCTCAAATATATTTTGCTTCTTCAATCTATTTCAGAGACCGCATATGTTTTTCAGAGTTAATATTATGCTATTTTTTAGAAACAAATAGTTTTCTCACAAATAATTGCACTTTATTTATAAATTTTCAATTAGTTACTGTTAAAAAAAATCCTTTTTTTTTCTTTTGCAAAAAAAATAAATAAATAAAGCTGTTTTTTTCAAACAGTAATAATTTGATATAGTTTTGAGCATTAATCAAAAATAAAAATACACACCTTATATTCCAAATCTTTTTTTAAAAAAACAGAATTTTCATTGATAAAATATCACATTTATCTCCATTAGTAGATGTTCTTTTTCTATAATTTTTTAAATAATTTTTTGCCTGAATCATTTGATTATGCTAAGAATAATGCAACTGGTGTAAAGTAGCATACCTTCAATGATTTTTATATTTAATTTATTTTCCAATCAATTGCTTTCAAAATTTATACAATTACTCTAGAAGTAAAAACCTCAAAAGTTGTTCATAATGCTTACAAAATGTATTAGTATCTCCAAAAAATTACAAACATTTTTTCTTGAAAACAAGTAAATTGATTATTTCTTAATTATTTATCTGCATTAATGTTATTCAGTATCAACAAGAGAGAGTTCCCCAAATATATTAAATATTTGTAATAAAAAATCAAAATAGCTGTAGTTTATGCTTAAAATCTTATTATCTACTTCGAATAGGAAATAATCAAATCTTATGTTTAATTTCATACATGAAAGCAGTGGTATCCGATTCGCGGCCCGGGAACTGCATGTGGCCCACCTTGAATAATTTTGCGGCCCGCGAGAATCTTTACAACTTTACAAAATTCGACTATTTTGTACAAATTTTTTTGTTTAAAGAAATTTTTTTTTGTAAAAAATAAATCTCATAACTATCATTATTTTATCACGTTGCTTCTGTTACTGTGAATCTCTTATTTTTCTAAATTGAAATTTATCAAACATAAATCGGGCTCAAACTTAACACAAGAAAATCTGCAACATCAATTACGATACGCAAATACACATGCATTGAGATCAACTCGCGAAAACTAAGTGAAATAGTTGAGAAACACAGATATTTCACTAATTACATAAATTAAACATTATTTGATCATTGCATTATTATTATATTATCTATGCTTGTGTATACATGAGAAACAATGAAAACAATAATAATAATATATCCGTCTGTTTTAAATTTTCACTCAAACAAATGTTTTTAATGGATCCAAATCTAATATAAAGATATATATTTTTATATGCGGCCCACGGGATTGTTAAGCTCTTCCGAAGTGGCCCGCGAGGTCATTTGGGTTGGCCACCCCTGCAGTAAAGGTTCTCACAGATACTTTCTGCGAGAGATCTATTAGAAGTGTATAACATTTTTTGTGGATGAAACGAATTTCTACGGGAATATCTGGCTATACAGAATGTTGCTTAACCGAAAGCATTTTAAATGACAAATTGATATATGTTTTGAAATTACCTCATACATCATTGAACTGAATTGAATTAAATTACTATATTTACTCGAATCTAAGTCGCGCTTTTTTTCCCAATGTTAATGCTACTGAAAATTGTGTGCGGCTTAGAATCGAAGGGAAAAGGTTATTGAATGGGGTATTTAGATCAATTACAGGTACATGTGTGTATTTATAAGTTAAAATACTGATAAAATAACAAATTATTCACTTCTTATTAGTCCTCATTTTAAATATATTTTAATTTCATAAAATTATATACACTGGCCTCAAAAAGTTAAGGTACAACCGGGTTTTTGTGTCTAATTTGCAAATGAATGAATGTAGAAACAAAAAATTTGGAGGATATGTGCATTAAATAGTTTTTTATTGAATGCGTCATAGAAATTTGTATAAGTGTATTGCAAAAACGATTTATAACAAAAAAAGCAATCTCTGCGGAAAAGTCCATTCTTGGAGAAAACAGCACATCACAGTGTTATGTGGTAAAATGGCATAAAAACAATACAAAAATGGGTTCTAATAAGGAATGTGTCCACCCCTAACTTGAATGCATTAGCGGCATCGATTTCCCATGCTGTTTATTAAGTTGTCGGACACCGGAATAGGAAGCGAAGACCAGACACAGAGTAAGCCTTGTTTCAGCTCATGTAACGACCTTGGAGGAGGATTTAAAGCAGCAACCTCTCTGCCAAGATAGTCCCAAAGATGTTCTATCGGATTCAGGTCTGGAGATCGAGCTGGCCATTCCATTCGTTCCAAACCGTGATCCTCCAGATACTCCTCAACAATCCGAGCTCGGTGTGGTCGTGCATTATCCTCCATCAGAATGAAGTCGTTACCAACAGCAGCAGCATATGGGCGGACATATGGATCAAGGAACTCATCCCGATATCTAAGACCAGTTACGGTTCCTCCATGGAACACATGCAGGTCAGTGTGGCCACCGAGCGAGATCCCTGCCCAAACCAGGATTCCACCACCTCTATAACTGTGTCTTTCAACAGTGTTGGATTGATGGTATCTAGTGCGCTGTTCCCTCCAGATCAGTAGACGCCCTGAATCACTCTCCATTGTAAATCTAGACTCGTCTGTGAACAGCACAGAAGCCCATTGTTGCTGCGTCCAAGAAACATGTTCTCTTGCCCAGCATAAGCGGTTCCTTCGCTGTCGTCCGTTGAGGGGAACGCACACAACTGGTCTTCTTGCATACAGACCTGCATTGTAAAGACGATTTCGCACCGTAGTAGCGGAGATTCTACTTCCTGATGCTTGAAAGTGGTCTGCAACGAGCTGCGGCACAGTAGTGGTTCTTCTCCTTCGTGCCGAAAGAGCTAGAAAACGGTATTCTGCAGGTGTTGTAGCTCGTGGTCGGCCTGGAACAGGTCTTCTGGACACAGAATCTTCGGATTGGTATTGATCCCAAAGTCGCTGAACAACACTACGAGACACATTGAGACGTCTAGCAGCATCAGCCTGCGACAATCCCATTTCCATCCATCCAACTGCCCGCCACCTTAACGAATTGGGTAAACGACGTCTCTGAGACATTTTCTAAACTCTATTGACTATTGTCACCAAAACTGCCAACAACTGTTGAAAATCAACACAACTTACACACAAAAGTACGAAAGCTTGATATTTGCATATTTTTCTCTCACTCATAAATATACGTTCTTTTCTATAAAATAAAAGTTGTAGCAATCGTTTTTGCATTAATGTTTTTAAAGTTCGTTATTATCATTCATGTAAACTATGCATTTTATTGTTACTGCCATTTTTTTTATGGTGAGCTTCGAAAAACATGTTGTACCTTAACTTTTTGAGGCCAGTGTATATATATATATATATATATATATATATATATATATATATATATATATATATATATATATATATATATATAAACCATTGTACATTATTTTTCATTTTTCACAAAATTTTGTTGAGAATTTGGGGTGCAGTTTAGAATCGACGGTGGCTTAGATTCGTATTCGTAGCTTCACTTCTTCTCTCGATGTGTTTTACTTAATTCCTTTCAAATTTCTCCTCGAGGAAATTTTTATATTTCAGTTTCATGCTAGTCTCCAATCAGGAACATTTTTCTTCCAAAAGCAATTATATTAAATATCATGTGAAGTGATGGGGGTAATATATACAAAATTCCTCATGAAATGGGGTGTTCAAACAATAAAAAAATGGTACCAGTTAATACGTGCCGTCCTCTTCACTTTAACTTATCTCAGAATTACGAGATTCATCGCCAGTGGTAGTCCTAACATGGTGCTGATTCCAATAAAGCTAATCTTTTCTACAACAGCATTCTTTTCCGAAAATATAGAAAAAGGTCAAGTGCAATGTCAACCAAAACTGACACTTCAACATTAGAATAGCACAAATTATAGTACAACTGAAATCTTTTTGAAGAGTGCGGTCTGAAATGGATCAAAAGTTAACCAGAATACAGTGATAATGAATTCTAACAAGGTCCTTTGCGACATAGCACGAGTACGCTATTTAAGAACTGAGTAAAAGAGGTTGTTATCTAACTATTTCTGCTTCTAAAACGCTCACGCACCTAATCCAAAATGCTCCGTCATTCAATCCCGTCAACTCTAACTAGAATGTAAAGTATAAAAAGAAAGAATCGACAAGACTCAATTATGCAAAGTAGCTGTCCTTGACTTCTGCATGTGGCATCGCCACTTTGGAAGGCCAAGGTTTTCAAAAAGTGAATGAAAGTGCCAATTACATGCCAAACGAATTTTCCTGCTTATTTTTCTTTGCATACTCATTTTTCTCGAGAACTCTCTTCTTACTTACTGTTCAACCACCTATGCTAACCATGTAAAAATATCCCATTATTAAAGAGTCAATTTAGAACTATTAGAATCGGTGGTAGACGGTTGCCTAGCAAAACCGGTATCGGAATAGGAACACATTTTCTGTGGATGACCTGTCTCCAAATATTTCCTAACATAGTTTTTCTTTGCTGAATTCTCGGGAATAGTGACAAGAATCCTTGATGAAGTTTCATGAAATTCCTTTCTCTCACTGCAGGAATCTAAACTTATTGCTCTTCTTCCAAAGATCGAACTTGTCATTACGCGTGTCTTTAATCACTTGAAGCATGAGGAAACATAACTTCGATGCACTGATTCGTTCAAATCACGCTCATTAATGAAGTTTATTTAGAAAACCATGGAGCGTTTTCATCATCATACAGATTCCAGAAACGCTTTCGTATTTTCTGTATTATTTCTTTTTCTTTAACTTTTTTACAAACGGGCATTTACATATTTTTTCTTCGGAAATCAAGTCCATATTATTTTAAAATTAAAAACAAAAATGGATCTATACTTATAAGAGAAACTGTATGCCATTTAAGAAGGTAAACTTTTTCTGGATGATATCACAAGTAAAAACATTTTCAACGGGGTTTTCTTACTTCAAAAGAGCTCTCTTGGATAATTCCATGATTCAGAATACTGAAGTGAACTATTCGTGTGCCATTGTTAAAATAATAAAATTAATAAAACAGAATCATACCATTTTCTTGTTTTCTAAATTTTTATATTTTAAATTATATATAATATCGTAATTTTTTATTGCATAACTAATATAAAATTTTTATTGCTTGTTCGATATAAGTAAATTTCAAAACCCATAAAATTATTTTTGTTTCTATCATATACATACAAAATATCGATTATTATTCCAATAACTTCAGTTTAAATTTCAAGTTCCTTCCTGATATTCATTATATCTAAGGAAACAGTTTGATTATTATAAAGAAAAATAATTATGAATTAATCTCAAATTTTACTTTAAGCTACATAACAGAATATCAGGAATGAAGTCGGAATTTTGAACCAAGTTGGAGGAGCCAACATTTGTGCTAACATTCTTACTATTAATAATTCATCCTTTAAATAATTTAGAACTTCGCTAAATGGGAATTTAGAATGTATATAATATGCAGGAAATCACACCATTTACCTTGGTTATAATTACATACCGGTCAATCGACTTTTCAACCCTACTTTTATTTTAACACCAGAAGCATGTAAAAACATAATTTTTATTGAAATTAGGGTCTGCAGCACCGGGATCTTGGTGTTCTTTCTCATCCCGGGATTTAATTTTTGTCTGAGTTATATTTAGAAAAAAAAATTTCCCATCAAAATTTTCTAAGAATTTAATTTTTAAAAAATTTATATTTTGTTTATGAAATATGTAAGTAGAATTAGTTTGTGCAATTATAAGTTCTGTAAATAAAAAATATATGCAGCTCTCCTTTCTCTTATTGGAGAACACCCCACAGATCTATGTGGCTCCCCGCAATGCTTATACAATAATATAAGCAACATCTCAAGAATAGATTTTGTCACAGTTCCTCCTTCTTCAGTTAAATTAATAGCAATTAATAGTGGAACTGCTTGAAAGACTTGAGACACTTAAAATCCCATTGCATTACTAACAGCTCCTGCAACTGGATCTTCTATATTTCAAGTAAGGTAACACTTGAAAATGATTCCCATTCTGATTCAATAACTGGATCAATTTATACAAAAAAACCCATTTAGCAGAAGAGCTAGATAAAGCTACCAAAGAGATATATGCACCAATATAGTCTATTGGATTTTAGACACAGTCATTAAAAATTCAAAAAGAAATGTCTCTTTTTTGAAAGGCGTGGTAGCTACTTGAAAAGAACATACTCCTATTTATAATGACAGTAACACCTACTACACCAGAATAGAATCCGAACGAGCATTTTCTTCGGCAGGACAATTTGTACAAAAATAAGAAGCCGATTAAATGATGAAACGCTGGACGAGCTGTGTTTTTTTAAAGCTTATTTACAGAAACATAAGAAATGAAGAAATGTTTCTTTTTTTAATTTCATTATGCACTATTTGTATTTGTTTTTTATGATGAATTACGTTTTTTTTATTTGTTTCAATAAAATTAGTATTAAACCAATTTTTAACTATATTTTCAGTTTTACTAAGAAATTTCAACTATGCTAACGTGTAAGCATTTTTAATAAATAGTTCAATCCTAATCTCGGGATTTGAGAATAACGTAATCTCGAAATCCCTTGATTGAAAATATAACACGAGATTGCAAACCTTAATTGAAATATGAAGTCATATAAAGGTTATACCAGAGATATTTACAATCTGATATGGTTGAAATTTAAGCTAATATATATTCCCATCTCTTGGTTCAATCAAGTGAAGCTTTCTAAAAGAATTATAATTTTGCCATAAAATTGTTTTTCGTTTTCATTAATGTAAGTATGGTTATTCATTAGAAAATAAAATAAATTATTTCTCACAATTACAGTTATAACTAATAAATATTCATTTTTAGACTTTACAGATTGTATAATTATCGCACACGAAATGATTTGGAACCTTCAATATTGGAATCATTTTACAAAAAAAAAAAAAAAAAAAAAAAAAAAAAAAAAAGAAGAAAGAAAGAAGATAAAGAGAAGAAAGATATTTCTAAGAATTTATTAGCAGTATTTCAAAAAATTTTAGAACCGAAATTAAAAATAAAAGAATTGCAAAAGTAAATTATCTTTGATAACTAATCAATAAACTAAGTTATACATCGAACAATGAATGTAATTTTTGAAAAAAAAAATGATAATTTGACACCTGTATTTATTTTGAAAGATCATATTGATGTGTTTGAATTAAAAACATTGAAACAAGGAAATAATGGATCTTATCTTTCATCTTGCTATTACCAATCATTGTCATGAAAGTATTTAAAAAAATATTGATGGAAGTTTTTTTTTTTAATTTGTAACCGCTTATTTAGAATTCTTTGATTCTTAATCGTAGATTTATAATATAAATTCGAATTTTAAATAGCGTGCAGATAGCAAGAGATTGTTAGATTTTTTCTTTAATTTTTATTTTAAAAGTTTCACAGTTTTAAAAAATGATATTCTAGTTTATTTAAATGAAAAAAAATGTGTGTGGGTGTAGTATTTTTCTAGTAAATACATAACTCTTTTTAAGTAAATAATTTAACCAATTTTTAACGAAGAAAAATAAGAATTTTAAATATTATCCAACGCAATGATAGCCAATGCATTTTTTTTTCATATTCATAATGATTTTTATAGTACAAAATTTAATATCCTAAAATATTTCTGTAAGGATTTAAATTTCAACAAGCATACTTTGCTGTTATTCATTTTCCACTACATTACATGCTGAGATGAAAATGAATTTTTTCAGAAAACAATTATTCTGCATTTCAGTGAAAATATACGTGAAAAAAAGAATGAGTGATATTTTTAAAACCTCGTAAGCGTATTTGTGGCAAATTAATATTCACGTACAATTTATTAACTATGCTACATTTTGCACGGATATTTTTATGTAATTTAAATATAATACAAAAAGAATAAAATTTCTGTTCAATGAGAATGCTTTAATAAAAAATAAACATGCACATTTCTACAAAAAAAAATTTAATTTTAGACTTATTTTTTTATCATGTTCTCTTATACAAGGATTAGCCATTTTATATTCACTTTTATTTATGGAAAATTAAATTTTTTATAAGTAACAAAAATAATTATTCGACAAAATAAGAATTCCACATTTTTTAAAGCAGTTTTGGCTATTGTTAAATTAATACGTTTGACCACAGACCATATTTTCAAATACAAAAAAAAAAATCCAAATTTTATTAGAAATAATTATTGTGAAAAACCTCGAATTTTCTCTCTTGTCACATATCTCTCTTAATGTTCATTAACATTCAATATCATTTTCATTTCAATATATGAAGCCGAAAATCAGCTTTTTGAATTGAATATTAAAATTTTTATATTACCTTAAATCATAAAACATGGTATTGACAAGAAAAAAAAAAAAGATACATTATTTGACACAAATAAGGTTAAATTATTCTTCCTAAAATGAGACGGAAAAATTAAGATATAAAATTAAAGCCGATGCATTTTTCTATCCGAAAAATTGGTCCTATTTTTAATATTATTCGACGAAAGCTTTAAATAACATGTGGAAAAAAAATAGTGGCATATTAAATAAAAAGGTGAAAATAAAAAAATTTGACAGAATGAGAAAAAATCGTGATGCGCAAACTGTCAATGCTCTCCCAACCCAAGAGAACAGGAAGGTGATTGGCGAGGAGGACATACCTTTGGTCAGGCGTCCGGCATTTCTGAGATGGTTTCCAAGGTAACGCTGCAGTCGGAAAGTCAAGGTTCCTCCACCAACGACGGCTTCGGGATTGAAGTGCCGCGAAAAAGTTCGCTTTCACTTTCGCCAGTCGTTTCTTCCCCCCCCCTCCCTCCGCTAAGTGGATGAGGTGGTGGTCACGTGACACACAGGGTGATCCTCACCTCCGGGTTTGCTCCTTTCGCTTCCTTCGTCGTACACTGCGAGGAAAAGCGAAGGAAGTCTGTCATTGGATTATTCCTGAATTTTTATACCTTACAATAAAAGTTCAGTACTTAAAATATTGAAGTCTAGAACACAGAGCAGGAAGAGGAAATGCACGGTTGTTCACGTTTTTCTTTTTGAGTTTCTTAAATATATATTTTTCATTCGTCGATAAAATTATATTCGATTATTATTGATTATTATTCAATAATCTACAGCTAAAATGTTTCTCTTTTGCAAGTTGTTTAAATATCTTCGCAGTTAAAATTAAAATGTAAGGTTTCCATGGTTCTTTTATGCATACAAGAACATTATTTTCTTTGCTTACCGTTTCCGCACATAATTTATTATTTTAAGTATTCAAATTAATATAGAATATAATACATTTTCTTTAAGAAAAAAAAATCATTGTTTTCTGAACACAAAATTGAAATAGTTCAAATATGATCTTATTGCCTCAAAATCCGACGTATAACACTCATCACTTTTTTTTTAGCAAGAAACCTGAAAAATGTACATATGCTGTGCTCTTATGTTTTGAAATCATTTTTCGAGGTATTATTCCAAGGTATAAAAAAAATAGCATACTTCTAAAACTACAACCATTTAAATTCATAAGGAGTGTCATTTCTTTTAAATGAAAAGTATTTCGACATATGTAGAAATCTAATTTTATTCTATGCTCATCTATTTTTTCTTTTTGTAATTTTTAACGATCTCACTTTTATAGCCAGCGTATAACGGGCCTTTTAAATTTTGATCTTATTTTTTGTGTTAAAAGCGCGTGTCATACGCCTGATTTTACGGTACTTAAAAGAGAACAAATAAATAAGAAAGCTTTATCAATAAGTTGGTTCGAATTAACAAGAAGCTACACGGCACTGTTAAGATATTGTACTTCACAATCCTGGAGCCTTCTTTATATTTTCTACTTTTCAATCCAAACCCTTGAAAACATAGTAAAATTTAAAATCCATACTATTTAGCCTGCAGTAAACCCCATTGTTTTAGATAACAAATATTAAATCAAATTCACAAGTCTCATGAAAGTTAAAAATAAGTGAATGTTCTTTTCTAGTTAAGCAATTAATCCACATTAGTTAAAACTTTGAAGTATAGCTAAAAACGACAAAAAAATTGATTCATCAATTTGTTCAGACATTAACGCATTTTCATTATGTAAAGGGTGTTTTTTTAGAGGTATAGAACTTTAAATTGCAATAAAACAACGATGTATTATTCGATTGACATGAATTTTTTTTTATTCGAAAGATAATCTTGAGGCATTACATTTTAAATATGATTTCTGGCGTAGGACTACCACGGCTGGCTCGGATGTAGTCCAATCTGGACGTCCAATTTTCGATGACTTTTTCCAACATTTGTGGCCGTATATCGGCAATAACACGGCGAATGTTGTCTTCAAACGGTCAAGCGTTTGTGGCTTATCCGCATAGACCAATGACTTTACATAGCCCCACAGAAAATAGTCTAGCGGTGTTAAATCACAAGATCTTGGAGGCCAATTCACAGGTCCAAAACGGGAAATTAGGCGGTCACCAAACGTGTCTCTCAATAAATCGATTGTGGCACAAGCTGTGTGACATGTTGAGCCATCTTGTTTGGAACCACAGATCCTGGACATCATGATTGTTCAATTCAGGAATGAAAAAGTTAGTAATCATGGCTCTTTACCGATCACCATTGACTGTAACGTTGTAGCCTTCATCGTTTTTGAAGAAGGATTCCACCAGCCCATAACGCGCACCAAACAGTCAGTTTTTCTGGATATAACAGTGTTTCGACATACACTTGTGGATTAGCTTCACTCCAAATGCGGCAGTTTTGTTTGTTGACGTAGCCATTCAACCAGAAGTGCGCTTCATCGCTAAACAAAATTTGCTTATGAAAATCGGGAACAACGGCAATCTCGTTTTGGGGCCCATTCGACGAACCTACGCCTCGCTTGATGATCGTTTGGCTTCAATTCTTGCACGAGTTGGATTTTGTAAGCACGCAAACCAAGATCCTTCCGCAAAATCTTCCATAAAGTGGATGGACACAGATCCAATTCCTGTGCTTGATGGCGGATGGACTCATTCGGGTCTTCCTCAATGCTACGCTCCACAGTAACAATAGCTTCTTCTGTACGCTCCGTACGGCGTCTCTGAGGATGCGAGTTATCAATTAGAGTAAACGTGGTGCGAAAACGTTCCATGGTTAATCGAATTAACTGCTCTGATGGACGATTTTGTCGACGATAAAATGGACGTAGCGCGCGATACGTATTCCGCACAGAACCATTATTTTCGAAATAAAATTGCACAATTTGAAAGCGTTGTTCAGGCGTGAGTCCATTCATGATGAATTGCCAAACTAAACTGAGAATAAATCACTTGACAACTGTTAAATCGGTCGCCATCTTGGAAAGTAATGCCAACTTTAACTTCTATCCCTGAAAAAAAAAACACTCTTTATGATTAAAGAAAGGCTGAATATAAAATTTTTAAACATTCAATTCTATAAATCGGAATAATTCAAGCCAAGTACTTCGCTCAAACATTCAACAGTTTAATTTAGCCATATTTTTTTAATTTCACGAAGTATGTTGTCATTACAACAAGGTTTAAATTATTATAATAATTCAAATAGTTTCATAACTTGTAAATGGTTCTTTTAAAATGTTTCTTTTTTTCGGTTAGTAACATTTTTTTTAAAAAAAACATCCAATGCTATTTTAGTTTTGTTTTTCTTTATCATTGTTTATTTATTTACAATTTTCAAAATGGTTTTTTTTAAATATGCAAAAATCTATTTCAGACAATACTATATATTTTCAATGTTATAAAAAATGGTCAAATATTTATTTAATTTTTTTATTGAAAAGTATCTCCATTTTTTCAGTTAAAAATTTTTGTATCAAACTACTCTCTAAGATTTGTTGGCAATAAAATATTTACAGCAAGTAAAAGCATTATTTGATTCAATGAACTCATTGATATATTTTCATTTAAGTGCTTGCTTTGTGTGGTTAAGAAGTAAATTAAAAAGCTGGTATTTTTTAAGAATAATATATACATACCATAAGATAACAACATTATATATCAGTCCGTCACATTTACAGAAATAATTTTAAAAATCGTACCCAGTATTATAAAGGCTATGTCTTTTTTGCCTGTGCAAGACGTTTTGTTTATTGACCAATAAACAAATATATTCATTTTCTCTATTACCTCTCTTCTAGTACCTTCTTTTCTTTTCTATATAATACCTAACTTATCTCTTCTTCCTTCAACTGACTTCTAATATACGCATCGAAAAGCAAACAAACAAAAATCAAGTATTTTTGTCTTATTAACAAATTTCCTTAATCTCTTATATTAACATTAATTAATTTTACGTAACAAAGTTAAAATAAATTTTAAAAGAATTTAGAGGAAATTTTTTAGACTTTGGTCAAACTTGTTTTTTTTTCAATT
The DNA here is from genome assembly GCA_019973935.1 of Trichonephila clavipes. NCBI lineage: Eukaryota > Metazoa > Arthropoda > Arachnida > Araneae > Nephilidae > Trichonephila > Trichonephila clavipes. Next base: position 242,632 of record BMAU01003312.1, on the reverse strand, counting down.
TTAGTTTCCTTCTTCAAGGGAAAAATAAACGAAATAATTCTAATAAAAATCTCAATTTTTTAAATATTTTTCATTATAAATATTTTTATATCAAAATATTTATCTTCAGTCGTGAAGTAACCTCTGTAGCCAAATGGGCATTTATTCATGAATTAAAATCCATAATCTATTAAGACTCCACGTGAAAAAGTGCGGCATGCAAATTTTGCACACTTTGGTATTGGGTAGAAGTTTTGAGAGTGCGGGGTTTATTCAGGTGTTATATATATACACTGCTGGACAATTGCTAAGGACGGATAACACTATCATCCATAGCAACCACAAAATGAAAGGAAGCAAAATGTGGAAAATTAGAATAAGTGCGGGATATTAGTAAGAAGAAGTATGAGTATGCAAATTTGTATTCCACGTCTGTTCATCACGTGATAGCGTTCATAAGAGCTTTAAAGGTTTTGACGCGTGTGGACAGTTGTTGTTTCAAGTCAAAGTTTTACAGGAAAGATTTAACAGACGAACTTAAAATTTTTGCCACGTCTTCCCGATATCACATAGATGATTTTATGCGTGGCCGAATTATTGGAAAGATTGAAGAAGGGCAAAAAATAACAGATGTTGCCAGGGAGTTCGACATCGCTCACAGCGTTGTTTCATGGCTATGGAAGTCATTTAAAACTACTGGAATGTGTAGTAGACGGCACGGGGGGAGGCCGTGATAGAAGTACGACGCCTGCAGAAGACAGATATATCGTCCTATCAGCAAAAAGAAACATGCGCACCACAGCTCAGCAGGTGGCAAATCAGTTTCTTGCTGCCTCAGGAAAGCAGATCTCCCGAAAAACTGTTGCTAGACGTTTGAGGGGAGGAGGACTATACGCACACAGACCTGTTGTGTGTGTCCATTGACCAGACAGCACCGCACTGCCCGTTTGCAATGGTGTCGTGAGCATCACAATTGGACTGAACAGGACTGGGCATGCGTACTATTCTCAGATGAGAGTAGGTTCAGTCTGTCATCGGATTGTAGACGCCAACTGATCTGGCACGAGAGTGGTACTGCTTATCGTCCAGAAAATATCCAGGAAAAGGACCGATATCCGACATGCAGTATTATGGTGTGGGCCGGCATCATGATCAATGGCCGCACGCGCCTACATGTGGTTGCGAGTGGGACTATGTCGGGCCAACGATACATTGATGAAGTTCTACTTCCTCATGTCGTCTTTTCCGTGGTGCTGTCGGTGATAAATTTGTTTTTATGGACGACAACGCAACATGTCATCGAACACTCGCTGTTCAGGATTGTCTAGACAGCGAGGGTATTCAAAGTCTCGTATGGCCAGAGCGTTCTCCAGATTTAAACCCCATTAAAAATGTGTGGGATGCTTTGGGGAGGCAAGCTGCTGGTCGAAACTATCCTCCGACAAACAAGAACACCCTCATCCGTGCACTCACAGAGGAATGGGATAAATTGCCTCAACAGCTGCTGGATAATGTTGTGCAAAGTATTGTACGACGTGTGGAATGTTGCATCACACTCCACGGTAGACATATCCCGTACTGATACCTTTCTTTAAGGTGCCTGCTGACTTTTAGATGCATTGTTCCATTTCTCCGTACGCAGATCAAATGAACATTTTTTTTCTTTCAGATGTTTCACAGCTTTTGTACTTTCCAGAACAATAAATATTCTTTATTCTAATGTCTGAACAGTGTGGCAACTATATTTTATCCTACTAGGCCTCATGTCTCGCTTAATGTCATGCTACATAGCAATTTGTGATTCGTCCTTAGCAATTGTCCAGCAGTGTATTATATCCTCCTAGGACGATTGTGTTTCAAAATTGTGATAATGTCGTCAGTAGTCTTTTTGTTATTTCGAAATGTGTCGGTAATAAGACATGGCGAAATCTTTAATTTATTTGTTAATTAAATTACTTCTAAAAATTTCCAATGTAATATTAATTCTTTCGTGGGCCTTGGGAAGATTACTTCCCATTTACATGATCTTACAAAATACACCTGTGCGAAGCTCAAAACCCATTATAATATTTTAGTCTTGCTATTATACTGATGGGAAGACTAATACCCGCTTGAGTTTTTGTGCTACATAATCCGGCAATTATAAACTCTGTAAATCGGACAATAAAAGATGGTCTTGTCCAAAAGCTGTCGCTGTATATAATGATGCCATGGCAAGGGTTGATCGCTTCGATCAAAGAAAAGAAAGATACTAAATAAGAAGATCTACATATTTTATTTTATTTTTCACCTTGCCATCATAAATAGTTTCATACTGTGGTAAGTGAATAACTGAAACAGAAGATTAAACTAGCTAAGATTCCGTATAGCATTAACTCGACAGCTAATAGATGGAAATTCCTCAAGAAAAAAGAAAGGACGTCCTGCTAGCTTCCAAGCAAAGAAGTATGTAGTTCCGGATGATGTGGGCTCAACCAATGTGAGAAATCACACACACACACATATGCTAAAATTTCCAATTATAAACGATGTAGGAAATGTAGCAGAAAGGGACAAGAAAAGAGGACCCGCTAACGTGTGCACAGAATGTGATGTTTCCTTGTGCATTCTAACGTGCTTCTCATCTTTTCATGGCAAATAATCAACATTAAATTTAATTTTCTTTATGAAGGTGAATGATTCTTTGGGAAGTATTCTCCCCACCCCTAAAATTTAAATTTAAACATAAAATTCAGCAAAATAAAATATATTTCCTTAAATGCTATTGTTTAATTGTTAATAAAACATAAAACTGCGAGAAATCCAAAAGAGAAATAAATGGTCCCCCAAAATGGTTAATTATTTTGGAGAAATTAAACATTTTACATTCCTTCCGTTTTTTAATTGTCCTATACGTTCATTTAATTATGAAACCCTTCTACCGATGCGAAACTTAAGAAAGGATAAAAAATGCTATACTTTTTGATAAAGGAAAAAGTATTATTATCAATAAATTATAATTAAAATTTAATTATATCAAGTTTGTAAAGAAGGATGCATGATTTTTATACACAATTACATTTCTAGTCAAATCTGTGAAATGCTAATACGCATTGATTTGGCAAATATGAAGCTTTTATGTAACAGGAAATATATTTTTATTCTAGAAAAAAAAGGCTTGAACATGGTCATAATAAAAAAAAAAAAATTTAAGTCAAGCTACAAAGACACAGCATCGTATTAATTAATTTACCCTCGTTTAAATAATTTATATTCAATTTAAAGTTTGCTCTGAGGAAAAATAATTTCTTCATCTGAAATACCTTTACCATAGGTAGGTCAATGAAACAAATTACGAAGCGAAAATGAGTTCAAAGAAACATTCATCCTTTACATAACACAATTCGAGATGCTTCAAAGCCTGCTTTATTATACTTATTAATTTGCTTTATTTGTCTGCTTCAATGGCTTATTGCCACTCCCATTAAAAAATTACACAGGCGAGACAGTGTTTTTCTTTCTAATTTGTGTGCTGTGGCGAGCGAATGAATATTAAATTTCTTTAACACTGATTTAATTATGCAGAAATTAAAGTTATGGGACCTATTAGTGAAAAAATTATTGCTTCGCACGAGAGAAATTATAAGATACATATCCATTTCTTATTAATTCTTGAAACAAAAATAAGGAAAAACGATTAATGCAGTCAGATTTTTTCCTTGGGGTAACACGAATAAATATACTCGTGTAGATACTTACCTATTTACTAAAATGTAAAAAATAAATAAATAAAATAGATTGAGTAACACCTCAATTTTTCCTTATTGTGTACTTTATATTCGGAATAAATAATTGATATTATTAGCTAAAGGTTTTGGTCAAACTCTTGCGGAGAAAATTTTGCAAAATAATAAGTGAGTAGTTGCTTATTAACATTGCACTCCAAAGCAACACGAGAACTATTGGCCGAATACCCAGGGGAACCAAACTCACCTGTAAGGGGTTTAGAGCTACAAACTGATTCCCCTGGAAGCAACTACCTTCAAACTTTATTGAAAAATCGCATCTTTCATTCGATAATCGATACTAATTTCATCGTCTCTTTGTCTCCTCACACAAGGCGGCTATATTTTCATTCCTTTCACCTTTGCGCTGTGAGTTATTTTTTAAAAAAATATTTCATATCTCTTGCCCATCTTGGTAACCAACAGTATCGTAAATATACAGATAAATATATATTACTATACCTTTTCTCATTTCTTTAATTATACAAGATCTGTTCAAAAACTATCCGACCTTTGGACAGAAAAAAACTTAGTTATTCCTATTCAAATTCAAAGTAGGCCATTTGCATCTTCACTCACTCTTAGCTCAGCATTCCTTCCACTGCCTAAAACATTTCTGGAAGGATTCTTTTGGAATGGTGCTCAGCTCCGCCATAGCTTTCTCCCTTACCTCACCTCTTCTCTGAAAACAGGATTCCTTTAGAGGAATTTTCATTTTCAGAAACAGTTAGAAGTCTCCAGGTTCAGCATTGATAGTGTCCAGTAGGTCCTGTGCATCTGCAAAATGAAGTTTTTCTGTTCCACCGACAGAAGCATGGAAACAAAGTTCCACAAGCCACTCTGCACATTATCACACAAAATTGCATCTGAAGAACCTGTAATGATTTCAACTTATTCATTAATCTGTCGTACGGTTAAACGACGATCTTTCATTACCAGATTTCCCACCTTTTCAACGGCAGCTTATTTTTGGTCTCCCAGAACTCTGGTCACTCTGTACTGACGTGGCGGACACTTTTGAATCGGTTAAACTCCTCCTTAATATGTGTGTTCTTCATAGCATCGTCTCCAAACACTTGCTGAATCTTAAGAATTGTTCCACTCAGAAAATCACCAAACATTTGACAAAAAACTTGATGTAATGCATGTTGGGCTCAAGCCATTCAGTCATCCTTAGAGAAATAAAAACTCGGCGAACACGTATCACAGCACCTTACTCGACAGCATGTAGGAAACGACTGGTACATTGGAACGAAGGGGGAAATTCAGACATGTGCATTAAGAAGCCACCTTCCACGGAGCATAGTGGCGCGTTTTAGAATTTCTACTGTAACCGGAAAAATACAAGGTTGGGTACTTTTAATCAGACATTGCATACAGCACATAAATTGGTAGGGTTTCCGGATCCAATGTTTCTAAGTTTGGAGAAGTCGTTGTACTTTAAAGAAATTTAAAATGAGTAAATTTAAATAACATGCCTAAAAGAGTTTTTTAAAAAAATAAATACACTTCCATATCAATTCTCTTGTAACTCTCAGGACAACCAACCAGTAATGATGTCCCAATCATGTTTGCTGCAGAGTTTCTGACATAACAGCACCATTGGAAGCAGTTATTGAGGTACGGCAGTCTTTGGTATCACGAATCTTCTTTAAGTAGACTTTTTTGACGTAGTTCCAAAAGAAAAATCTAATGGAAAGAAATCTGGAGAACTCGGCGGCTAGGCAATTGAATTTCAGAACCTAATCTATCAATGAAGGAAAGTTGTATCAAAAATATTATTTAAAAATGAAAACAATTTTCTCTCACTGGGTAGTTGAATAACCATGGTCACGAAGTCATGGCCAAACGTTGTTGAATTGGCAACTCTAGTTATTGTCCCACTGAAGTATATATATCACCTTGTAGAGGAATTGATTCACGTTAAATCTGCTGAAGTTAAAACTACTCACATTATGGTGATAAGGAAACTTGGAAAGCCAGGTTCCCGTTCAAGTATCATTTTCGTATTAGAATAAATTAAAATTGCGGATTCCGTTGCCAAAATCCCTACTGTAGCTCCAAAACACGAAATTAATAAAAAATTTCAATCAATCATTCAAATCAAGGTCATCAATAGCCAAAATATCATATATAATTGTCGTAATATAAAAAACTCACATGATTTTCTAAGTTCTAAGCCCTCTCATGCGCGTAAAATATCATATGCATTTTATCTTTCAGTGATTCATATTTTTATTAAAGGTTTGCCTTTTGGGGAGACTTTGAGATATTTTTAATATGCTATCTTTAGACTTCTGAGCATTATAAATGATAGATTTTTTTCCTCCGGCTGCGCTTTTCTCATCATACAATTTCATCAAAAAGTCTTTATCTTCATATTCTAGAATATTCATAAAACTAATCTATTATGCGAAATTCGTTTTGTATAAAGATGGAAAAAGCGTCACAATCTGATAGCTGCAATAAATTACAAACCTATTTACATATATTTCATTCCACGCGTGCAAATTTAATACTTTCATTCATTGGTTATCTAATCTTTCCTAGATGTCAAAAAAAATTCTCTACCATAGCAACACTTTTAAACCACACTTTTTCATTACCGTTTAAATTTTATCAAACAACTTTTTTTTTAGATTCCTTCAAGCCGCGAATCTCAATTTCCGATCATAAATTTACCACTAATCTTTTTTGTCTACAGAATTTTTTAAATGTAAAGTTTTTTTTTCAATAACCTAAATTTTAAAATTCGTCTAAAAATAAATTATCAGTTTAAGCACCAAATGCAATTCTTCTGGAATTATGTCGTAGTTTCAACCGTTACTCCTCTCGACATCCAAGACCCATACGAAGACTCTGCCATGAATATCAAGTAGCCAAACATCGTGATAAGATCATTTATTACACAAGTGTCTGGGCGTGCTCAACATAAAACCAGTGGTTTGTTCACCTACTGTACTGAAACTCGACGACATGTACAATTGTACTCGGATTACAATCCGTATCATTAAGAAAACAGCATACAGTCATGCACGAGCCAGATCTGAATGTGACCATAAGCAGAGGGGTATATCGAATTGACTCACACTCTTAAAAAGTGGGGATAGTTAAAACTAAATGAAACCTTATCATCGAGAGATATGAACTTCTCCTTTGAACTGCGTGACTTAAAAGACATTTAAAAGAAAGTAATGATAAAACGTGATTGGCAGGTCGGAGAGACCGTTTACCTATGTTTTCAATGTGAGGGATTGTGTCATTGGACAGTTAAATGATTTAGAGGAAATTTTAGGTTCTTATATATTTCAGTAATTGATACGAAGTATGTTTCTCTGAATAACTTTCAAACGAAATAAAACAAGTAATGAAAAAAAGAATTTTAAGTCAATTCCTACTATATATATATATATAGAGAGAGAGAGAGAGAGAGAGAGATCAACAAAGAAAATTTTATTTTAGCTACTTTTTATTAATAGTTACAATTAATATACATATGTATATACATATGACAGATTCACAACATTAAGTGGTAAATGATTTTAATTAATTATCATTAAAGTAACGTATTGCCATCCAAAACAATCGTGTATGTAAAATTTCAGTTCAAATGAATGCTTTAAAACGTGAGGAAAAAAAATCTTTTAAAGTTTTGGCATAAGTCGCCAAAAATGATACCAACGTGGCTGAATTTGTAATTCTTAGAATAATTAGTTTTAATCAATCAAATTTTTTATTAATTATAATTAAATTACTGTATTGTCATCCAAAATAATCATGTATATAAAATTTCAGTTCAATTGAGCGCTTTAAAATGTAATGTTAATGTAAATTAACGATTGAAAATTCCACCAAGATAAATATATAGAGAGTGTGAGCTAATAGTAGGAATTAAAAAAAAATAAAAAGGACAACAATAAGTAAGGATATTTAAAAACAGATTGAATTTGAAATCATGATGTATTTAAAATTATTTGCATATTTCTCATAGGTTATTTATAAAAATATTTTGTGTGCTTCTTTATATAATGTTACAGTATACAGCAGATGTAGCATTAAGTCGATCGCGATCAACCTGTAGACCTCCAAGACATTTGGGGGGACACCACCAGATGATTAGCAGTTAGTAAATATATACCGAAATATTCAAAATTGGCTGATAATATGCAGATAAATTTTCTACTGACTATAACTATGAACCCTCACTTTAGATGAAAATGTTTTTTTATCTTTTAGTGTATTTTGAATTGTTTCGTAACAAATGCATCAGTTGATATCATTGCATTTGTGGCTACGAGTTCTATTGTTATGTTTGTATCTTGCGTTTTTTTCTTTAACACGGTCTTAAAAGTATAAGATTATTTTATTGTAGTTATATGTAGGTAAATACACATATTCCACATTTATTATTAAATAATAATAAATATTGTAGACCTTCTTAGCTCACCATATCTATTTCCCTGGGTGAACCACACAACACTTTGAATAAACTGAAAGTAGCTCGTACCCTGGAATAGTTTACCCACCCTTGGTGTTCAGTATTATACACAATTTAGTTCTAAATGTTTACTTTTTAGCGTACACTCTTAATTTATATGTTGATACTTATCCCACTCGATAGACAATATCATCAGATTGTGGGTCAGAAAATTCCTCGGGGCAAGGGAAGCACAGTGGCGTAACATTCACCTCTGCCACCCCCGCATCGTGGGGGCCCAAAATCTGACTTTGAAGCGAATTCCAAATGTTCTCCGTTACGTCACTGTGGGAGCTAGATTACGTCTATTTTTTGTCGCAGTTTTTTGAGCCCCATGGAGGTATGAGTATGATTTCACTCCGTTCCCACATCTCAATTTTAGAGGGAGAATAACCAAGATCCTTACTCTTCATCCCTTACCACCTATCTCTCTAGAGGACTTACAGCTCACCGAAGTGCCTCCATGCCACACAGGCCCAACCGGTATAGTGGTTAGCAACGCTGACTGTGGTGGTGTAGGGACTGAGTTCGAATCCCGGAGAAGACATGGATGTTTGTAAATGTATAGTGCCTTTGCGGCATGGGGGTACTCTAAATAGCCGTCGAGCCGCAAGTCATTTCGATTGGTTGGTAGAAGGAAAAGAGAGGTGGGAGGCCCCTGGCCACCTCCTCGGTTTTCTCCCTCTAAATTGGGGTGGAACCGAGCAAAATCGTACTGTCACCTGCATGGTGCTCAAAGCTAAGGTTAACGACAGGCGTAAAAATTCTAGCCCCTAGTCGCGATGAATTTCGCGGGCCTTGATCTGACCTCGTCAGGCAGCTGGCATTAGTTACAACAACAACGCAACAACAATACATTTATAAACATCTATGCCTTTTCAGGATTCGAACCCAGGCCTTTCTGCACAGCAGTCAGCGTTGCTGACCATTGTCTCGTCTGGGAAGCTCTTACCGTAAAATCCGGCGTATAGCACGCATCGGTGTATAAAGCGCACCCATACATTCAAGCTGCATTTTTTAATTTTTAGGTATATTCGCCGTGTAACACGCACTCCCATTTTTACGAAAGAACGAGAAATGTGCGTGTACAATGCTGGTGTGTTTTTAAGCCATTTATTGGAGGTATTATCCTAGAATTTTGAAAAATAGTTCATTTTTAGAATGAGAATCCTTTAATTTCATTAGGTATGTCGTTTTTTTTTCAAATAAACAATAGTCCGATTTATGTAGAAGTCTAATTTTTTTATACTTGTCTCCTTTTTTTAATTTTTGAAACTATCATTTTTTTTATACCCGGCGTATAACGCACACCTTTAAATTTCGACTTCATTTTTTGTGTTAAAAATGCGCATTATAAGCCGGATTTTACGGTAAATTATATAAACTTAATTATTTGCATGTTTTGTAAATTATGAAATAATTTATCTTTATCATCCGTGAGGCTTGGGATTGCATTCAATATTTTTGTATTATCATTACTTTACAATTTGTCGTTTTAATATAAATACATTTTGTCCATACGAATAACATTTTAGCTCTTGAATTTATATATACGAGTATAAGTAACCTATTGAAAACGATCTTAATTCAAAGCATTTCTCCGAGATTTTCTTAAAAGGGATATTTTTTCTCCATAAAGAATTTTTTTAAATGATAAAGTGCTGTAGAAGTTACAGTACATCACATTAGTTATTGTTTAAAAATGTGGAACTATCCACATGCTGAATGAAAGCATGAAAGAAGTTCTGAAACGATGGTATTTTTTTCCGAAATAAGAATGAAACTTAATGAAGCTTGGAATATATACTGGAACTGCTCTTAACATGTTTAAAAATTAAATATTAACTTTTTGTTGCTAATTGAACCAAATTTTTTCATTAAATAAGTTATGTATTTTAAGACCGTATAAAGAAATATTTTTTTTATACTTTAATCAATTTGAAACTGAAAATAATTCCGCTTGTTCCTTCTACCAAATAATAAACTTTGAAGATTTAAACCACTGATTGTGCCCAAATGATGCAGATTTACAATCAACCAAGCTCATTGTAAAAAGAAACGAATTTTCAAAAGTTTTTTGTCCAAAATAGGACATTGATGTAACAAAATATTTTTATAGAACAGGATTTACCTTTTCCCAAATTTAATTTAATACGGAGGTATTGCTATGTAAAAGAAAACATAACTTACGAAATGAAAGACATGCCAAGTATTCTATTGTTTCAAAATTGTTGTGCTATTAGAAAGGTATGCGAAGAATTTCATTTTCAAAAATTATATTTCGCTTTGTTTCCGGCATGTATAAGCTGATCCAATTAAGTATATTTAAAAGAAGGGGTCTTGGAAATTCAGTTTCCTTCTTCTACATAGTTTATTGAGGAAGTAAAATACATATTTTTCTATCAAATTCACACACAGGTAATCATTTGTTTATAAACCTAATTCCTAAGCATAAACCATTATTTTTTTTAAAAAAAAATGACTATTCTCTTTTATTTCCGACAAAAATGGGTTTTTTTCACAATTATTTTTTAAAAATTATTTAATTTTCCTACTTTTCTCGCTATTTTTGTATAGCTTCCTATTCACAAATAAATTTAAAATAATGCATGAATCTATAGGCTAAAGTACTTATTTTTATTATGTGGTCTACTGAAATCAATTAAAAAATAACCTGCGCGCAAAAAAAGCTATTCAATGTCCACTTCACCATACATTAAATATTCAATTGAATTTTATATACAGTATCTTCTTTCTCTATCATTCTAAACGAAGATATTTGATGGAATATAAACGTATCCATAAATAGTGTGGTATACACAGAATACTTCTTTAGGGACGGATTATATTTAAAAAAGAAAAACCAAGACGGAATTGCTGAGACATAATTTTTATGTTAAAAATTAAAAGTCTGCTGCTTAATGGGAGGGGGGGGGGAATTGCCAAACCCCACCTTTATGTACACCACTGCCTTTGGGTTGATCCTCCCCTTCCCCCCCACCGTGTCCCATAAAAAAGGATGACTACACTGAGGTAACTGTACTTTTCATTTGAAATTAAGAAAGTTTTCACATTTAACTAATTAACTGCGGTGCCCCGTTTGAGAGCGGACTACTATGTGTGTCACAGAAATGGAGTGATGACGAGTATACTCGTCAATCACAGAGTAAGTGTCACTGTTAAAAAATTGGATAAAAAAATAAGTTTATTTTATGAAATCTTCAATTTATTACTAAAACTTATTTAATTGGTTAATATGAATATATACGAGGATTGGGACAAAAGTCATGGCAACTACTTTTTTTCTTGAAAATACCAGTCCAGTTGCAAAATGTGACATATACAGACGGAAGGACAAGGTGTTAACTGTATGTGTGGACAATGAATAGCACTAAAATATCGTAATACACTAATTTATTACGGTAGTATACAGGGCAGTTTTGCCTTTACGGTGCAAAAGAATGATAACACAGTACACAAAGTTGACATGACAAACCTGGGCCTAAAGACTATCAATGTAGTCCCCTGCTACTATTACCACACGCTGCCAACGATGAGGGAGGCGCTGAATATCACCAGCCTCAACATTTGCCGCACCATGCGTGAATCGAGTCACCTGTTGACGCACAGCATTAGCAATGTACTCTCGTGTTGCAAATCATCTACCACGTATTGGTTCCTTAATCTTGGGAATAAGATCAAAGTCATAGGGTCTGATCAAATTCACTGTGACATTCCATCGCATTTCTCTCTCGGAGAACGGCTATTTTGATGCAAGCGGGCAGCTCAAAACGGGTGACTTACATCTCACACGACACTCACCAAATGACTGATTTCACAGTTCTCGCTGCGCTACTATCAGCTATCACAGAGGAATTTGTTGTTCTGCATACATACTATGGCTGCAGAACTTCCATATGACACATATGCGTTTGTGTGATCCGTTCTCATATCTACAAGAAAAAAAAACAGTTGTCATGACTTATGACCCAACCCTCGTATTATATACATATTACTCGAAAAACGCAAGTAGAATTAAATGCATATAAAGGTAAAAATTTTAAATAAAAAAAATCGGTAAAAATCAACTTTCTGACTTTTGCCTTTGCTTCTTTTTGGATAACATCTAAAAAGTATTATTATCGCGCATAAATAACGAACTTAACGCTGTTTCAGCCGGTGCCTACAGGGACGCAAGAGTTCGTCTTAAATTTTTCGTATAATTTATTTGTTTTACTCCAGCCGGCCTCAAAATATTCTAAACATCTTGAAATTTAAGAATATGTTTTGTTTTTCTCTAAAAGTACGATTTAAATGCCAATGCTCACTACTTTTTTAAACATGACGAGTTTATTCGTCATGACACAAAATTCTGCAACTTCTCCATGACGAGTATACTCGTCAATCACTGTTAACTGTTAAAATCTGATTTCAAAGGGAAAAAAATATGTCTTTGTAGATAATACTACAGGCTTAAACGTCCGACAAAAAGACAAAACATGTAATGTAACTATTACTGCGATCATTGTATTTTTTCTGTAGAAAAAATTACTGTACAAAATAAGGAAAGAAAAAAATAATCCCCTTTCCATCCTTTTTTACAATGTATAAAATAATTATGTTTGAATAAACGTATATCTACGACATGTGGGCTCCCAGATCGTGCAAGTACCTTGACTACTACATGATAATTACCCTTGTCAAAAACTGATACAATGTAACTCTTAGTTAAACCCGTTTAAATTCAGACGAATTTCGCAATTTATGACTGTATTACGTACACGGAACCATGAGGGATGCGTTTGAAGTACTTTCCCTCTGGAACTAGAAAGGGTTGGTGTTTGTTTTGTTCTTGACTTTTTGCATCGGCTGAGACAAGAGAGGGGGAAATCTTTTCCTCTTCTACAGAGTTCAAGAGGTTTTCCTATCCTTTGTTTCATCCTGCATATCGGTCGGCCATTTACTGAAGGGTGAGGTCACAGTCAGAAAAATTCATCATGTTGGGAAAAAATAGCAGAGGGTAAGGCAAAGATACGAGTTGGTGGTAAAAAGAAAGCTTTGAAGTAAGATCTTTTTTCTGTATTTACTATCGTCTGGTCTTTTTCTTCTTTTTTTTAAAGTTAATAAATTTCTTCATTTCCAGGTTCTAGGGTATTCCCCAATCATCTGTTAATATTAGTGAAGTGTCTGCTTTTGTCTTATTTGGAGCATTTCATGTTAAGACAAGGTTCTTTGCCCTTTCCTTTCTTTCTTTTTCGTATTGTCTGGGCTATTTTAATTTTTTAAAGTTTTTATTGCTGCAGGTGGTTAAATATTTTCCCCCACAAATATCTGTAGCGGAGTTGTTTAAAGTATTCTTTCCAGGAAAAAAATTATTACTTAAAAGTGATAAGTAAATTAAATATTGTAACAATATTTTCTATATACCTTCAGAATTTATTTTATTAAATCAATCTAGTGAATGATAAGAATTTAATAATATGAATTGTTTAATAGTTATATAAAAATAATATAATTTATTAATTTTTCCTTATTTTTATAATTAATTTAATTTATCATTAGTTAATTCATAATTCCCTATTTTTATTAATAATTAACAAATCATTATTTTCTTCTCATTTTATAATTAATTTGATTTATTATTCATTACTTTCATTCAGAATTTATTTCCTTATTTAATTAATAACATAGCTTTTATAATCCATTATTTTATTAATAAAGTAATTTATTACTCTTTATACTTATATTGTTAGTTTATTATTTATTAAAAACTTAAACTTAGTATCATTTAACCAATTAATTCGACTCAGTTAATTTTCCTTAATGCATATCAAAAAGATTTCATTTTTTAAATTAATATTAACTTGACACATGCCTCTTATAAAAAGTAATAACTCAGAAAATAATTATATATATATATATATATATGTATAATATGTATGTTAGGAAGTTCTTTTATATAATTCCAATAAATTTTTTTCAATATTTAAGATTTTTTAAATGTATTTAATAGACTTACTTTTATGCGGGACTGCTAATAATGCCCATGTATTGGCGGGAAATATTAACTTGACTTTGTGTTCACGAGGTAAGTTTTATCATCTTCTAGTTTTATTACAACGATTTTAATTCTTTTCTGGTAGGTAGTATATTAAATTTTATAGTAGCATATTAACTTAAAAGTTTAAAATTTATGTCTAAGCAGACAGCTGAAATTAAAAGTTCTTCAGAAGATATATTGGTGTAAGCACAGTGGCATAACTGATAATATTAGCCCCCCTAACAAAGCCATAATTCAGGCCCCAACCCGGATCTTACTTACTTTGGGTCAGTGAGGCTTTGAGCCTTTTTGGAATCCTGAGTACCCCTGTGATACGGGAGAGTACATTGCATCATTGTGTAAGCACAGGAATTGAACTTTACTATTCTCGGTTCAACAACAGTTTAAAAATATTAAATAGAATGAACACAAGTAATATAAAAAAAATTTTAAGTCAATTCCTACTTAGATCAACAAAGAGATTTTTTTTATTTTAGCTTCTTTTATTAAATAGTTACAATTAATATAAATATGTATATATACACTGCTGAATAATTGCTAAGGACGGATAACACTATCATCCATAGCAACCACAAAATGAAAGGAAGCAAAATGTGGAAAATTAGAATAAGTGCGGGATATTAGTAAGAAGAAGTATGAGTATGCAATTGTTTTTCCACGTCTGTTCATCACGTGATAGCGTTCATAAGAGCTTTAAAGGTTTTGACGCGTGTGGACAGTTGTTGTTTCAAGTCAAAGTTTTACAGGAAAGGTTTAATAGACGAACTTAAAATTTTTGGCATGTCTTCCCGACATCACATAGATGATTTTATGCGTAGCCGAATTATTGGAAAGATCGAAGAAGGGCGAAAAATAACAGATGTTGCCAGGGAGTTCGACATCGCTCCCAGCGTTGTTTCACGGCTGTGGAAGTTATTCAAAACTACTGGAATGTGTAGTAGACGGCACGGGGAAGGTCGTGTTAGAAGTATGACGCCTGCAGAAGACAGATATATCATCCTATCAGCAAAAAGGAACAGGCGCACCACAGCTCAGCAGGTGGCAAATCAGTTTCTTGCTGCCTCAGGAAAGCAGATCTCCCGAAAAACTGTTGCCAGACGTTTGAGGGGAGGAGGACTATACGCACGCTGACCTGTTGTGTGTGTCCCATTGACCAGACAGCACCGTACTGCCCGTTTGCAATGGTGTCGTGAGCATCACAATTGGACTGAACAGGACTGGGCATGCGTACTATTCTCAGATGAGAGTAGGTTCAGTCTGTCATCGGATTGTAGACGCCAACTGTTCTGGCGCGAGAGTGGTACTGCTTATCGTCCAGAAAATATCCAGGAAAAGGACCGATATCCGGCATGCAGTATCATGGTGTGGGCCGGCATCATGATCAATGGCCACACGCGCCTACATGTGGTTGCGAATGGGACTATGACGGGCCAACGATACATTGATGAAGTTCTACTTCCTCATGTTCGTCTTTTCCGTGGTGCTGTCGGTGATAAATTTGTTTTTATGGACGACAACGCAACATGTCATCGAACACTCGCTGTTCAGGATTGTCTAGACAGAGAGGGTATTCAACGTCTCGTATGGCCAGCACGTTCTCCAGATCTAAACCCCATTGAAAATGTGTGGGATGCTTTGGGGAGGCAAGTTGCTGGTCGAAACTATCCTCCGACAAACAAGAACACCCTCATCCGTGCACTCACAGAGGAATGGCATAAATTGCCTCAACAGCTGCTTGTTAATGTTGTGCAAAGTATGGTACGACGTGTGGAATGTTGTGTCACACTCCACGGTGGACATATCCCGTACTGATACCTTTCTTTAAGGTGCCTGCTGACTTTTAGATGCATTGTTCCATTTCTCCGTACGCAGATCAAATGAACACTTTTTTTTCTTTCAGATGTTTCACAGCTTTTGTACTTTCCAGATTAATAAATATTCTTTATTCTAATGTCTGAATAGTGTGGCAATAGTATTTTATCCTACTAGGCCTCATGTCTCGCTTAATGTTACGCTACATAGCAATTTGTGATCCGTCCTTAGCAATTGTCCAGCAGTGTATATATGACAGAATCACAACATTAAGTGGTTATTAATTTTTATTCATTATCATTAAAGTATCGTATTGTCATCCAAAACAATCGCGTATATAAAATTTCAGTTCAACTGAATGCTTTAAAACGTGAGAAAATTTTTTTTTCAAGTTGTGACCCAAGTCGCTAAAAATTAAACCAACGTGGCTGTATCTGTAATTCTTTAATAATTAGTTTCAGTCAATAAATTGTAATTAATTATAATTAAATTATCGTATTTTTACTCTAAACAATAGTGTATAGAAAATTGCAGCTCAAACGAGCGCTTTAAAACGTGAGAATAAAACCCTTTCAGCTTTTGACACAAGTCCCCAAAATGGTCGCCAAAAGTGATGACAACGTGGCTGTATTTGTAATTCTTTGAAAAATTAGTTTTAATCAATTAATTTTTATTAATTATAATTAAATTACTGTATTGTCATCAAAAATAATCGTGTATATAAAATTTCAGCTCAATTGAGCGCTTTAAAATGTATTTTATTAACAATTGAAAATTCTACTAAGATAAAGAAATATAAAGAGAGTGTGAGCTAATAGTAGGTATCGAAAAATGATATAGAGAAGAAGCCAAAATAAACTTTTCCTGATATGTATTTTGGTAAAAGAGTAGGATGCACTCAAAAAAAAATTACCCCATGTAATACTGGGACATGATATTTTGGAGCTCTAGTGCTTTCCTGAGATAATCTTAGGCACGACAGTTAAAAAGGTTAATGTATATCAATCATCATGACGAATCTTGGGTGACGCATGACAATTTACGCCCAGAAAGAAAGGGTTAAGCGGCACAAGAAAAATCAATGCGAGACAATTTACTCTCCGTATCATTATAAAGAAAAATAAACACAAGGCAAATCAATCATTCTTCAATAAATTAAATCAACTTTTCGAATAATTTAACGTACAAAAATTAAAACAGAATTTTTGACTAAAACACTCAGTGTCCTGTATTCATATCATTTTATTTTATAATTTACACTACGGTTATTAAAATAATGTATTCAGATATAAAAAAACAGATCTCACAATTCCTCGTAATAGCTATTTAAATCCTTTATTATTTAATAATTTATTAAATAAATTTTTATCCATAAAATCTCAAATGGCAATACTTGTTTACCTTTTAATCCTTGCGACACTAACTCGTAAAATAATGAAGCGGACGTCCAACTGGCACTTGAAAATCCTTTGTTTCCTGCTGTATATCAATCGCATTCTGTTAAGATCGAATCGAATGAAAATTAACATACATTGATGAATATAAATTATTCAACAGTCATTACAATAAGCATATAAATGCATACAACAGTATGGACAATACTAATCACTTTTCAAATCACTGTGATTTAACTGCAGCAGTATTTGAAATCCACCATCATTAACTCATGCCATGCATCCCTTCCAAATGAAATTTTTTTTTATATAGTATTATTTTAAATGAAAACCTGATCGATGTGTCTCGTTAGAAACTTAATATGTAATGATTTAAATACAATTGAAATATATACTTAGATATTTTTTCTTTCAGCTTAAGAAAATTGGATGTTGATTGAAAAAAAGACAGAATATATGTCAAAACTTTCCGTAATATAATAGGAAAGGTTTTAAAAAAATGTATACAGTGAAATATACGCTTATATAACGAGAAAACACATGAAACGAAATATCAGTTAACACGAAATAATATAAGGATCCCAACTAGGGCTTCTGTGTGTGTGATTTCCCAGCTTATTTCGTATTTACTTTGGTTGCGGTACAATTGCTGTACCAAGGCATACAGGGACAGTTCGTCCCTTTTTTCCCTTGAAGTATTTCCCCGACTCTTCTTGAGACTGCCTTGGTATAGCAATTGTAACTCAGCCGAAGTGATACAAAAAAAGAATATTTGCAGCACAGCATGCATACGGCCGAATTTTAAGGGTTAAATCTTGCATTATACACTTTAAATTCAGACTTTCCATGTATGTATATGTGTGAATATATATATGTGAGTGTGTGAATGCATATATATACATGTATAAGTATGGATATAATGTATTTATTCAAATGTAAGTCACCCTCGATTCTAAACCCCACCCCGAAAATTCTCTTCCTTTTTTTTTCTATCTTCTTTTTCTTTCTTTCTTTTTTTTTCTTTTGCTCAAAAATAAGGAAGAAGTAGTGTTAAAAGGGTTATCGATATCCTACTTTATGAAATTTAAAAAAAAAATTAATGAGAACTATATTAACAAGCAAAAATAATTTATTTACTTTATCAGTATTAAAAACTTACAAGTACAAACATGAACATATTCAATTGCTCTCACCGTCAGTATCATGTTCAATTTTTCCCATCCAAATAATTTTTCGGCCTTTGATTCAAAGCCGCACCCAATGTTTTTTCTAGCAGTATTAACATTGGCAAAAAAAGTGTGGCTTAGATTTGAATAAATACGTCACATATATATATACTAGCCGTTACCCACCCGCTTCATTGGGTATTTCAAGATGTTGTATAAATATATACTATTTACATATATATAAATTATTGATATCTAGCATTAAGAATTCGATTGTATTGAAAAATATATTTCTAGCTGTAACTCTCGCCTCTTGATATAAAAAGGACAGGAATTATAATTTCTATTAATATCTAAAATAGAAGTAGAAAGATTTTTTGCGCTCACTTAACCCAATAATCAAGTGGATTTCCGCCAAAGCAACTTCCATAAAGTAAACATGCGTGCTAAATTTCAAGTCTAAATCTAATAGAGCAAAAACGGGATTTTTATCATCAATACGCCCCGTAACCCCGTTGAGAGCATTCTTAGCGGATTTAAATTCAACAAAAGAAACATGCAGACCAAATTTTATTATTATAGTCCTAGTAGCTCGAAAACTGGAATTTTGTCTATCAATACGCCCCAATAACTCCCCCCCGCTTCCCCCTGGAGTTGATTTCCGTAAAATCCATTCTTAGTGGAACTCTATTCAACTATATATATAAAGAAACGTACTCAACAAATTTCAAGTAAGTGGATTAAATTCAAAAACAGGAATTTTTCTATAACACGCATTAGCCCCTCGCAAACCCACTTCCTTTGGGGGTCGGTTTTCGAAAAATTCTTTGTTAGATTAACTCTATACCATAAAAGGAACATACCTTCTAATTTTCAAGCAGGTGGGTCTAATAGTTGAAAAACGGAAATATTTATCTATTACGCCCCTTAATACCCCTCAGTGCCCTCAGGGGGTCAATTTTCCCCAAACATATTTTGTAGCGGATCTCTACTCCAGGAAAGGAATCTGCTGATCAAATTTCAAGACTGTATGTCTAATAGTTTAAAAATGGAAATAATTATCTATAACGCCACTTAGGAATCGATTTTCACAAAACCCATTTTATAGCGGATCTCTACTGAAGGAAGTGAATCTGCTTACTAAATTTCAAGATTTTATGTCTAATAGTTTAAAAAAGGGGATAATTACCTATAACGCCCCTTAATTCTCTGCAACGCCATTTGGGGGGTCGATTTTCACAAAACCTATTTCTTAGGTGATCTCTACTCTATGAAAGGAATCTGCGTACCAAGTTTCAAGATTGTACATTTAATAGTTTAATACTGGAACTAATTATCTATAACTCCCCTTAAACCCCCGTAACGCCCCTTGGGGTTCGAACTTTGCAAAATCCGTTCTTAGCTGATGTCTACTCCATGAAAGGAACCTACCTACCAAATTTCAAGTGTGTAGGTTTAATAGTTCCGGAGATATCGTGATTAGTCAGTGAGTCGCTTTTCTCCTTTATGTGTGTATATAGATATATATAATTTGAAAATAAGTTTTTTTATATATTCATATGTTCGTTCTTTTTCTAAATTCATCACAGTTTTTAGAACCATGTATACATTCAAAACAGATTTAATATAACAAGTTGAAAAATTAATAAAGAGATTGGTTATCCTAGAAAAATTAATTTATTATTATATTTCTTATCTTCATACATTTTAAAATAATATACAATAAATAAAAAGGAAACAAAAAAAGAGATTAAAAAGGAATATAACTTCTTATTTCAAACATATCAAACATATCGAGTGCGCATTTTAAAGTTCCCTATAAGCAATTACTTTATTTAAAATTATTTTTGATAAAGCAAGCAGGCATATTGTAATATAATTTCAGAATAAAGGAAATAATTTACTCAAGACATATATTAAACATAAAGTTATGTATGAAGAAAATGTCATTCAAATCCACCAGTGTAAAAAACATTTTTACTTAGAATCTTTGAAAAAACATTCACTCTTTCTTCGTAAAAAATCATAGTTTTTACTTCTAAATCAAATAACATTTTATTTCACTTTTTAAGTACTAAGTCTTGATAAATAAAATAAACTATTATATATATTTCCGATTTCTTTATATGTATATATATATATATATATATATATATATATATATATATATATATATATATATATATATATATATATATATAATACATCATTTGGTCCACAAATATTCTATTCACTGTCATTCGCCTCTGTGAATATTCTAAAATAAAATAAAATGGAATGAGAGAGAATAATTTCATGGATGACTTACAGACAGTAAAAAACATTTATTATTTTCAAAATGCCAATGAAATGTAAAAAAAAATCATCAGTGAAGGTAAAAAAAAAAGAGGGAGTCAAATAAATAATCTATATTCTTATTACTTTTTCTAAGTCAAAATTAATATTTATTTAAGGAGACTCGTTCCTTTTTAAAAAGGAAAACGGATCGAATTGAAAAATAATTACTTAAAACAAAGGAAGTTAAAATTTTTGCTTTTAATTCCTCAATCATTCACAATTTATTAAATACATAATATATAGACACAAATTCACTGGCGCAACAGCCCATGAGGGCCAGGGCCAACTGTGCCCATTCTAGTATAGGTGACCAGCCACCAAGCAAGCTTGGTTACTCATTTATCGACCGACTGCTTTAGGGATGAAAGGCTGAGTCGACCTTGCCCAGCACGGTGTGGAAGCGCGGTAAGCTACCTCTCGATCACTGGGCCTACACATGATATGTAGCGATATTTTATTTCATACGAAATTATAAAACTAATGCTGCCGTACCCCGATTTAACAAACCCCTATTTAACGAATTCCGCTATATTAAACGAATTTTTCTTTTCTCCGGGTTAAAATGTAGGCAAAACCTTCTATTTAACTAATAATAAAACGCTGAATGAACGAATTATTTCAACAGCCGAAATTTTTTTTATTAGTTTGTGGATTAGAAAAAATTAGATTACTTTTCAACTGACGTATGCTTTTTGTCCGGAACAGACATTTTTTGTTGGCAGAAAATTTCGATGGGAAAGAGTGCAGTTCATTCTTAGATTTTACATGTGCAGATGAGTCATGAGTCTAACCTATCTTGTGAATTTTGAATTGAACAGGAAATTCCTATCTAAAACTCCTATCAAAACTGTTAAATTTAGAATCTTTAGAATCTTTGGAAATTGTGAAAATATACTTCATGTGGCAAGTTGTAAATGGCACAGTATTCTCTTCTCTGCATAAAGTCGAAGAACTCTTTCGAGTCAGGGATCAAAAAGATTGCTAAACATCTATTAGTAAGGTAACCAACCGTCCTCCTTTAGAGATGACAGCCCTCCTCTAGGTTCTGACCTTCCTCAAAAAGTGTCCTCCTACTTGTCCTCCTTTTCAATATTTTAACATTGATCTGTTAATCTTCATTCAAAGATGAACCAAAACAAGTTTCCAATATGCCGAAGACGGGTCTGAAACAAATATTACAGGAAAAAAGTTTTCAATAATGTTTTTTGATTTCAACGTAAGTAAATTGGGCAAATATAGAAAATTGTGTTGAATGACAATGGTCTGCTTGAATAAATTAGAAGACTGAATGTATATTTAAATTCTCTGATAAATTGGAACAATTGGTAAATCAGCATGCTGAAATTGATAAAAGATGGGTGGAAATATACTTAAACATTTCAAAAATGAACACTTTATATATGATAGTTTAGTTATTCTTGTTGAATTCACGTTGTGCTGACCTGGAACTAATGCAGACATTAAAAGAGTTTTTTCAGTTGGTAACGATTTTTGGACAAGTGAGAAATCAAGATTGAATGTTGATACTTTAGCTGTAGCACTTACTGTAAACCTCAATATAAAGGATATTTATTGCTGTGAAACTTCCGATGTATTAGAAAATGATGCATCCAGAAAAAAAAAATTAAGTGGGAAAATACTCGTTTAAGTAAATAATTAAAAGGAATGCAAGCGTAATTAGCATATTTTTATTTCAATTAAAAATTGTTTCAAATATTTACGTTGTAACTTTTTCTTAAATTTTTCGCGCGTTTCCTCCTTTTCGTTGTTGTAAAAAAACTGGTCACCTTACTAAAGTGTGTTTTTTTTCCAGGTATAGAAGTTTAAGTTGGCATTACTTTCCAAGATGGCGACCGATTTAATAGCTGTCAAGTGATTTATTCTCAGTTTGGTTTGACAATTCATCAAAACGATCATCAAGCAAGGCGTAGATTCGTCAAATAGGCAAATTCGTCAAACTTCTGGTTGAATGGCTACGTCAACAAACAAAACTGCCGTATTTGGAGTGAAGCTAATCCACAAGTGTATGTCGAAACACCGTTACATCCAGAAAAACTGACTGTTTGGTGCGCTTTATGGGCTGGTGGAATCATGGGTCCGTACTTCTTCAAAAACGATGAAGGCCACAACGTTACAGTCAATGGTGATCGGTATAGAGCCATGATTACTAACTTTTTCATTCCTGAATTGAACAATCATGATGTCCAGGAGCTGTGGTTCCAACAAGACGGCGCAACATGTCACACAGCTCGTGCCACAATCGATTTATTGAAAGACACGTTTGGTGACCGCCTAATTTCACGTTTTGGACCTGTGAATTGGCCTCCAAGGTCTTGGGATTTAACACCGCTAGACTATTTTCTGTGGGGCTATGTAAAGTCATTGGTCTATGCGGATAAGCCACAAACGCTTGACTATTTGGAAGACAACATTCGTTGTGTTATTGCCGATATACGGCCACAAATGTTGGAAAAAGTCATCGAAAATTGGACTACATCCGAGCCAGCCGTGGCAGTCCGATGCCAGAAATCATATTTAAAATGTAATGCCTCAAGATTATCTTTCGAACAAAAAAAATTCATGTCAATCGAATAATACATCGTTGTTTTATTGTAATTTAAAGTTCTATACCTCTAAAAAAGCACCCTTTTTTATTAGTCAATATTCTAACATTTCCAATTAACTGGCTAATAGCATTTTTACCTGCTGAATAAAAAGTGTGTGATTTCTAATTAATGATTTTTTTGTGTAGTTACTTAGTATAAGGAATTTCCAAAAGGTTTGTGCAAAAAATTTGTATTTTCTTTAACCCCGATATTGCGAATAACCCCGAGTTAATGAATAAATTGTTCGTTCCCGTTGAATTCGTTAAGGTATCCGACTACGTTCGGAGCCATGAGTTAAAAAAGACTATAAATGGATATTTTTCATGATATTTAGTGTCACTTAGATAAAAATACGTGTATAAAATTGTTTTAAGAATATTATTAGTATAAAAATTACTTAAATGTGTGCAATATGTTGGCAAAAACTTAACTTAGAAATACCTTTTTTCAAAACATTCTCCTATTATGAAAAATGCTTCTATAAAAATAATATTTTACTTATATAGAACAAAGATTACTGAACTAGAAATTTTATAAAATTCATATTATTTTCAGAGTTATTACCAATTGAAGTAATTTATCGGTATTTTTTTATTAAAATTTCGCCACTCTGTTGTATTAAAATATATATAAATCTACTACTAACTAATATACTTCAAAAATACTTGTTCAGGCTCTGTGCGCAGGTCTGAGCTATTTATAGGCAAAATATTATTATTATAGATAGCGTTTTCTATAAAAGGAAAATGTTTTAAAAATAGGTAATTCTATGTTTATTTTTTGCCAAAATATTGCATCTAAATAATTTTTAAACAATTTTATACATGTATTCTTACTTAAATGACACTAAAGATCATAAAAATTATTCATTTATACGCCTTTGCAAAATAACAGTTCCGAGAACGTAGTTAGATACCTTAGGACTGTCTTCGGCTAATGTTAAAGAATAGGGACCAAATTCGGAATATTTTTTCAGATATAGAAGTACTCAAACGTTAATATTATATTCTGGCTTCACTATCCAGTAGAGAATCAATTATTTTATCACACTAATCATTTTTATCACATGTGACATATTTTTTCTTTTATAAAATGTGTTTCGGATTTTTTTCCATGTACCGTAATGCTAATTGAGCTATCCCTTTGCATGTTAAAAGAAAAAAACTTAGTTATTTATTAAATATTTTGAAATTTTAAAAACACTATGTTATAAACAAATGCGTGAGTTACAATGTCACAAACTTTTATAAAAATTCAAGCATTTATTCTGTCTGAAAACGTGCTGCGCGTAAAGTTCACGCTCTTGTACAAGTGGCGAAAACAGCCTTAAATCGAGACCCGACTGTAATACATTTTCTTACGTAAGTATTTCGCTGCTGTGCGATTCTTAGAAGTAATCTTTTGTCAGTGAATTGTTGTAATAAAAATATTCGATGTATCTCTGAATGAAAATTCTAGAAATATATATCTAGCACTGTGCAGTATTTTTACTGAATTTAAATTATTCAAGTGCGCAAAAGTAAATGTAATGCTAGTGTTTAAAATTATTATATGTGACACGATGATTTTTTTCTTTTAAGTTGCCTTTGGGTTGGTGGTTGTATCATAAAAAGTATTACTCACATAAATCTCGTTATCTTCTTGTCGTTAAGTGTTACGTTAGACTTAATGATTGTTATAAATGAAGCTTAGAAACATAAACCGCGATTTTTTCCTATTGCGAGACATTTGGGGCGATTTTAAAGGAGGTTCTGAGGCCATATTAGGGGTTTTTCTTGCTACCAAGGGGTAACGATCCAAATGCTCTTGAAACTAATTGTAATCGTGCATACGCTGGGTTTTCCCAAATAGACAATACTAACTCGTAACGCTTTGACTGTTAAAAAAATGGGCAATGAATATTAAAAAATCCCCAACAAAAGAAAAAAAAATTCTAAAGATTGTTGCATCACTTACATATATGTACATGTGTGTTCATATATACCAGGGATACTGAACCTTTACGGATCAACGTGCCATTTTTCTTTAGAAAAGTTTAATGAGATACAGACGTGCCGTCAAACAATTTTGACTTGTGATTATTGGGAAAATAATTAAGCTAATACTGACACACAACTCAAAACTTTTTATTTACTTCGAATAAATACATTTCCCTCTGTATAGTAGTAATATTTTAGTAATACTTGTAATTCAAATTAAAGTAACATTTGTGTGACTTTTGTTGTAGAAGAACATATGAGAAATACTTTATATGTTACAATTATAAGATGACTATTATAAGATATTATAAGGTGTTACTTTTAGTAGAATGCATGTTGCATCGGAGTCATCTTCCACAAGCGGTTCCTAAGCTATCTTTAATGTTATTCTTTTCTGAAAATAATGACTCGCAGGCATAGGTAGATGAAAATATGCTTAAAATAGCACGAGGGAACTTCTTCAAACAGTTGAATGTGTTTGGAATCCGTTTTACAGACGCGATTTTCTACATACCACTGTTGCAGAATATAAAACACATACCGCTTTGTCGCCTTTACTAATCATGCCATATTTCTCGGTCCACCAAGTTAGAAATTTTGTTACACTTACCATTTTGCACTTTTATTTATTTATTTTCTGAACTAGCCATGTTAGATAACAGTTAATAATAGTAAATATAACATAAATAAACCTTAAATTACAGTTGTATCAATAAAATTTACTATGCTATGCGCAAGACAATAACAAATGAGTGCGCTTCTCGAGTCTGTTCGTCATCTTTCGAAGTGAACGTTTTTATTTTGAACTAAAATGCAAACTTTTTTGTTCGGTACGTGCCTAAAATATTGTGTCGCGTGCCATCAATGACACGCGTGCCAATGGTTCATCATCTCTGATATATACAGTCAGACCCCAGTTTAACGAATGCATCGGGACCGTACATTGTATTCATTAGTTCGGAATTATATGTCATATCGGGGTCCAAAAAAACTCAATTTTTTTGCACTTATCTTTTGGAAATCCTATAATAAGCCACTACATAAAAAATACCCAGAGTTATAAATTACACTTTTTAATCAGATAATAAAAATGCTATTAGTGCAGAGTTTCACAAACCGTGGGACGCGCCTCTTTAGGAGGACGTAATAACTCTACAAAGGTGTGTGAGCACATTGAAAAGTCTAAAACAGAATGTTATTTAAATAAATTGTTAATTTACAGAAAGCAAACAAGCAAAATACATTTTGACATACTAAAAAATAAAATACACATTTACACATAGTACACTTGCAAATGTATCAGTACTGCACAATGCATTTCATAATTAGTTAAACAATACTAAATTATGAACAGCATTAATAATTACCAGTGACACCATGGGCTTGTCACATATATAAAATTATATACAAAAATTAATATTTATCTTAAAAATTTGTACGATTTATAATCACTTCTTTAACTGTCGATTAAAAGTTACGTGATTCGCTTCCCAATGTCACCGTTTTCCACATAGGCACGCGATATACGCATATATACGCCCGGGAAAATTAACGCTTTGGTTGAGCGAGACGTTTATATTCGCCGGTGGCACTTAAGAGGACAAAGTCGTATTGTAGCTTTAGCGTTAAAGTATAGTATTATTGAATTCAAAACATTGTTATCGTATGGAGGGGGAGGGAGGGAGCGCGAAGAAAATTATGATTGATTATTGGGTCGTAAATATTGAAAGCATGAGAATCACTGTATTAATGAATTATTACGCACCATTAAATGGAAAATTTAAAATATTCAATACGTATTTGACAATCTTTTTGATTCCAGACTCGAAAAAAAGTTCTTTTTCGACTTCATGCGGAGCAGAAAACACCGAGTCCATTACTACATCCTGCTGCATGAGGCATGTTTTCACAGTTTCTAAACAATGTAAAGCATTAGAAAATGGAAGTTTCGATGGAAGTTTCATTGTTAATTTCTGCTTAAAAATCGCTACGCATTCCTGTTTAGCAATCTCTGCCGTGCTTCACAAATTAAAAAAAAACAAAGTTTTCTGCAAAACTGTATGTATAACCCCCTCCAAGAAAGAAATCAAATGGTACAATCCTTTATAATATCCCCTGCATTGTGGAGAGGGTTGAGAAAAAGGAATTTTCTGTCCCGTTCAAAACTCACATAGTAGGTTACCCTCATGACTCATCTACACCTGTAAAGTCTAATAATGCGCTGTACCCTTCACTGTCAAAATTTGCAACTCACAAGAAAAGTCTTTTTCTTATCCGGGCAAAAATGACGTCATTTGAAAAGAAGTCCATTTTTGGTTGTTGAAATAATTCGTTTATTCGGGGTTTATTATTGATCAAATAGGGGGTTTCTCTTGCTTTCACTTTAATCCGGAGAAAGGAAAATTCGTTACATCGTGAGATTCGTTACATCGGGGTTCGTTGTATCGGATCCAACCATATAAATATATATAGAGAGAGAAAGATAAATACATAGATATAATATTACTTATTTGGTGGATACCTCTTTTGCAAAAGCAATAATATACAATATTATAATGATTATCACATAAAAATTTGACGTTATTTAATTTTCAACCCATAATGATTTTCTAATGATAAGACATGTCAAATAGCACAGTACAGTTTTTTGTACAAAATGCTTTACCATACCATTTGATTTCGCTCTTAAAATAATATTTTTAAATGCAAGGAAAACGTAATGAAATATATGATAAACGCATATAAATGTTTTTTATTCTAGCTTTCATAAAAAATATTTTCCATCGAATGAAATAACAATATAACAAAACAAAATACCTAAACTTGTTTTCAAATTACTACTCTCTCTCTCTCTTATGTTTTTTTATTATTTTTATAAGTATATTATCCCTTATGATATACTTTGCTAGCATCAATCTTTTTTTTTTAAATTCGTTGTTGCTAACTTAAGGGACATAATATATTAATTATCGCTTAGATGTTATCTCGTTAGTTATGTCATACTCAAAATAAATTTTGACATCATGAAAGATAATTAATGACTATAAAAACATAAACTGCGAACACACACAGATAAAACACAATAAAAATATCATCATTAATTACTGAGTTTAGATAGGCATGAAAAGTATCTATAGCTATTCTTCTTTCATAATTTTAAACTTCAACAATCATGCAAATAACATTAAATCATTTATCTTCGTTGAATCTTTAAAGGAATGAATTATGTTAACGGGAAAGATGCTGAAGTGAACGTGTAACATTAAAACTATATATATATATATATATATATATTGTGGATTCTTCTTTTTCTTTAATTTTTTTTCATTCATATTTAAATCGCAAAATATTTTCATTTCTTTTTCCCTTAGGGTTAAATTATATTCATGTTTGTATTTTTTTAAATCGAAAGTGAGATTTTAATTAATAAGATGTTAAGAAATCATTAAAAGTGTTCATCGATTGCTTTGCTTAGAAGAAAATAAGTTAGAATTTTGTATTATAGTTATTGTACGTACAACACACACACACACACACGTCTGACAATAAAGCTCGGTGAGTAGTCCTGTAACATCAACGTAGATGAAATATTAACGAAAGTTGCTATACTGACCTTTGAAATAGTCACCTCCCATGACTATGCAATGCTGAGATCTGTTATACATGTCCTGGAAACTTTGCAAAAAGTGTCTTTTAAGATGGAGTTCAAAAGCCTCGTCCTGTTTCGCTGGATGTCAGGAATATCGCCAAATCACTTTCCTTTCAAAGCGAGTGTCGCGTATTCAAGATACGAGTCTTTGTTTTCAAGTTTTTAAAATATTTATTATGACGACACTCAAACAATTAAATATAAATTGAAAATTATTATTTTCTGGATAGGCACACCCCACCGACTTCGGGGGTTCCGTTATTGGCCAAAGTTGTTTACAGACTGATTTGAATCCCCCATCGGTTAGGGAAAGTTTACACATATTTCCCTTTAGGGATTATTGAGAAGCAAACCACCTCAGCGAGTTTGAGTCGTGGGAATAGGAAGAAGTCTGGAGGATTGAGATATGGCGAGAATGGTGGATGTTCAATTTGCACCACTCCCTTTTTTACCAGGAACTGTTTGGCGATATTGGCTGTGTGAGGACGAGCATTCTCCTGAACAAAAAACCATGAACCTTGTTGTGCATCCTGGGATCGTACCCTGCGTTGACGTTTCATGAAGCGGATCAAAATTTCAATGTACTTTGCAACATTTATCGTCCAGCTATCATGCGCACAGTTAATTGACGAATTTTTGTGATTAATTTGCACTCTTTTGATTTCGTCCGATGCGGCCCACTTCCACTTATCAGGCACTGTGAAGAAATAAAATTGACAAATATTAAATATTTGCGGTCAGCATCATGTGTTGTGATATTTTTTCATAATTTAGATGCGAAAAATCAATATTATTTCTCGAATCAGGTACTGCATTAAGGTCGCGGTAGCTGAGTAATGATAATCACGAACTCGAAGCTGGCGTTGTCGTTGCTAAAAAAACCAAAATCAATTTAAATTGAACTACATATTACCTTTAAAATTACATTCATTAGCTGTATTAATTGTCGCAGAGCATATGATGTCCGTTGTTTTATAATACCCTAAATATAAATACTTAGATTATCGCCTTGCCAGGAATTTTCGACTTTCTTTAAAAATATTTTGTTCTTGTTGATTCCAAATATTTTTAAAATATTTTAAGCAGAAATTTACGTCCATTTATATACCGTAAAGTCCGGCATATAAGGATCACTTTTAAAACAAAAAAAAATAGGATCCAAATTTACGGGGGCGTGTTACGCGCCGGGTACAAAAATAATAGCTTTAAAAATAAAAAAAGGGATAAGCATAAAACAAAATTAGACTTATATATATATATATATATCGAAATACTGTTTATTTAAAAGAAATTACATACCTTATGAACGTACAAGAGTTGTAGTTCTAAAAGCACACTGATTTTTTTCAAAGCCTGGGATAATACCTGCAATAAATGACTTCAAAATCTAAGAACATTGCAGACTACATTTCAGGTTTCTTCGTAGAAAAAGGGGTGCGCTTTATAAGGGGAATATACCGTAAAATCCGGTGTATAGGGCGCGCCCATTTATTCAAGTTGCATTTTTTTAATTTTTAGGTATATTCACCGTATAACGCGCACCCCCTTGTTTACAAAGGAACAAGAAATGAGCGTTTTTAAAGCTCCTATGTTTTTAAGTCATTTATTCGAAATACTATCCCTGGATTTTGAAAAACATTGTATACTCTTAGAATCAGATCCCTTTAACTCCATTAGATACATAATTTCTTTCAAGTAAACAGTATTCTGATCTATGCAGAAGTTTAATTTTTCTTATGCTCATCTCATTGTTTTCGTTTTTGAAGCTATTATTTTGGTATATTTGGCGTATAACGTGCACTCCTAATCTCATTTTTTGTGTTAAAAGTGCACGTTATACGCCGGATTTTACGGTACCTAAAAACTAAAATATGCAGCTTGAAAGTATAGGTGCGCGTTATACGCCGGATTTTAAAGTGACTGATTTGTAAATAAATAATTTAAAGAATGGTTCGATCATCAAATATTGATCTAATCATATTTGCCAGAATCTTATCTGATTAAGCAACAAAAATTTAAAAAGAATAACTAAGGTATGGTACTGAAAAATGAGAAAAACCTAAATTCAATAGAGGACGAAATTTATTTTTGTGATCATAATTAACTTTAAATGAAAAGCGGAATATGTGAAATTACATAGGGACAGAAAAATAGCATTTTTTTCCCACCAAATATACGAATTAAAGGCAAAAAGTTTGTAAAATTATTCTATTTAACGTAATAAAGTTTATAACAATATAGTTATTTAAAGATAAATGTGTTTGATTTATGTGAACTATACATAATCTTGCGCTTGTGTGAGTTGAAATTTATTTTATAATAGTTATCCTACTGCTCATTTAAAATCTGTTAGAAGGCTAGTAGCTATATGGTTTTCTCAAACCTAGTAGTCTTCAAAGTAGATACCCCGCAAATAAGATTAGTTATACTAGAAGTATGCCAAAAAAGTAGGAGCTTTTTTTTGTATTTGATCGTTGTAACGTTTGAAAGAATAACGGTAGCGAATTCTTGGTTAATTTAAATATGAAATTTATTTACGTCACAACTATTGAATATTATTTACTGAATGATACATTAAAATTATTAAACTTAATTAAAGATTGTTAG
This sequence comes from Trichonephila clavipes, assembly GCA_019973935.1. Lineage (NCBI taxonomy): Eukaryota > Metazoa > Arthropoda > Arachnida > Araneae > Nephilidae > Trichonephila > Trichonephila clavipes. Next base: position 210,801 of record BMAU01003312.1, on the reverse strand, counting down.
AGTCCAATATTTTGTGAGAGGAGGAACCGTTGGCTACCGCTCCCGTGTAAGTTCAAAGCATCTCTCCTCTCTTATCTTCCGGTCGACGGTGTTCGATTCCTCGGGGGTAAAAAAAGGGTTGCTCTGCAGCTGCAAGATGCACGTATGGGTGTCGGGTCCAACAAAGACGCCGACCGCTGTTGATGTTCGGAGAAGCGACGTTACATCGGGTATCAAGTGAGTATAAGGACCTCTTATTGCTCGCTATATCTAGTTTCAATGGAGACTGGGAGCTCGTATCATAAATGCACCCAATATCGCATCGAAGACATGGACCGTCGTCTTTGAAGGGTAAGTACCTCTGAACGCTTAAGAAAATACAACACAATATTCATATTAAATTATAATTCAAAACATGAAATTTTAACTATTTAAATGTATGTACATTATTTAAAATAAATAGATAATTTGGTTTTTGACAACATATCCACTCATTCATTGCATCCCTGTCTCTCTCTTACACACACATAAGCAGTCAAGTGGTATAGGAAAATACAGGCGAAGGTTGGTTGACCATGAAACTATGTTTAACTCTAAATTCTTAATTCCTATGGCTAAGAATTTGCTATAATACTACTCAGGCTATCTTATTTTTCGCCTATACTGCCTTGCTATATTTCTATTTATTGCTTTGCTTTATTAGATTTATGGTAGTAATTTTGTGTAACATGTTTTTCACTTATTCTCGTTTTAGGGGTAAAAAGGAAACCTTTCAAAAATTAAAAGGGCAAAACTTAAGTGTTATATTGTACAAGATAAATTCCTCCTTGTCACTAAAAAAATCATGCTAGGAAATTGTTATGTTAAAGATCCTAACCACTTCAGTTGAAGGATACAAAATTATTGAATTCAATTCAGCTAGCAATTTTATAGAATACGATTAATAATCCATTTATCGTTAAAACAATCGTTTTAGATAAAATGTTTGTGGAATTTTTTTAAATAGCATGTTCTTACCGGAAGGATCAACTTGCCTGATAAATTATATAATTGCATTCTGTAAAAGTTTAAATATAACTATTGCTCTCTTTGCTTTATATTTTGTTAATTTGATTACTGTTCAAGGCTGTCTTCGGTAAAAGTACGAGAGCTTGAACTAAACGCGAAGCACATTTTCAGACAGATAAAATGCCTCAATTTCCATGGAAATTTACAATATTATAACTCATACCTCTGTTAACAATATAGTGTTTTTAAGAATTTCAAAATATTCCATGAATACTTTCTTTTTCGTTTTAATACGGGAAAGCATAGCCCATTTAACACTACAGTATAGGAGAAAAACGCGAAACACATTTTACACCAGAAAAAATGAATCTCACTCAGTTTAAAATGGGGAGTATGATAAAGAATGCTGCTCTCTAAAGGATGGTGAAGCCCGAATATCATATAAAATTATCATTTCTTTTATATCTGAAAAAATGTTCCAAACTTGGGTCCTATTCATTAACATTAACCAAAAACAGTCTTAACTAATTAAGCAAAAATAAATATTCTGTTTTTCTCTATTTTTTCTATTTATCTATTCATTATATGAATGTATTTTTCAAGATACTTTATTTATTGTCTCACTGGGGGTTTTCGCGTCAAACTGACCACCTGACCGGAGCATCTGCTTATGCACCTCAGGGCCCAAGGTCGCGTATACTGAGTTGGGCACAGTAGGCCTTGTTCCTCATAGGATGTCACGCCACTGAGTTAAGTTAAGACAGAGAGTTTATTTATTATCTATTAATTTATAAAACAGTTTATTAGTTTTAATAACAAATTGGTTTTTTTTTCACTTTAACGTTCTGGCATTAGTTAATTCGTAGTTATTTTGTTGAAAAACTAGTTAAGAGGTGTGAAATTATTTACTTTATATTACGCATTTCACCTTACTTGGTCAATTACTTCACAACAAACACAAATATTATATGAAATAACTAAATCATACCTTTAAGGTAACATATATATATATATTTAAAAATGGCAACAAAAAAAACCTACCTGGAAAAAATAAGCAAGGACATTTGATCACGATTAAGCATTTTTTTTATATATTTATTTATTGTTTTCTTGCGCTTATTTTTCTAAGAAATATGCTTCAATTCCCGTTAAGTAGATTCTTCGTAATTCTAAGAAGGCTGTCATTTACAATCGTTGCGGTTTTACAAAACGGATTTCACAGAGCCCTGAGAGTAATTGCATCCATGGAAGAAAATTAATTGCTTCAATGAAATGAAAATTATTGGTGTAATAAACTGTGCATGTACATTCTTCAAACTTGGAAATATTTTCCGTGTAAAGGTGATTTAGTAAATCAGGCGTATAACTCACTTTTAACACAAAAAGTAAGATCGAAATTTACGGGTGAGCGTTATATGTCGGGAATAAAAATAATAGTCTTGATATAAAAAAAGAGATAAACAAAAAAATCATTCTACGTATCTCAAAATATTGTTTATTTAAAAGAAATGGCATACCTTTTGAAGTTAAAAAGTTGTATACTCGAAGTAAACAATTTTTTCAAAAGCCTGTGATAATACTTCGAATAAATGACTTCAAAACATAAGATAATTGCGTTCGTACACATTTCAAGTTCCTTCATAAAAAAGTATAGGTGCGTAAAAAGTTCAGCTTGAAAGTATAGGTAAGCGTTATATACGCCAGATTTTTCGGTATATATTTCAGAAATTAAAGATATTTGATAAATTTTTGAAATAGTGTACATCACGTGTATTGTACTTTTTGTATAACTATTTAAACGGTTTAAAGCTATTTTGTTTATATTTCTAGAGGAGATGTTTTTTTCGTAATTGCTCTATGCTGATTGTTATTAATTAAAATCTTTTAACGTTCAATAATTTTTCCATATATTTAGTTTTAATTCATTTACACAAATTAACCTGTAGCTAATTTTGTGTTACAGGAATTAGTACTTTTGGAAACAGCATGCAATGTTTGAAAATAACTGGATAATATTTGAATGCTAAATTAAATTGTTTCTTATCAACAGTTTGATTTGAAAGTGTTTCATTGCAGTACATCATTCATTCATTTCGTTATGCTGACATCTTTGTTTCATGTTTTCGTGTGTGGGAGTCGTTAATAAAAGATAAGAAACTATATCTAACTATATATAATCTATATTCAATCTCCATGTACATAAAATATTACAATCCATATAACTACAATCTTGTGCACACACACACACACACATACATCTGCATAAAATTTATAGCACACAATATCTTTTTCTAAAATCTAGATCGGCATAAAATATATAACAATATCTTTTCTAACATCTAGATCTGCATAAAATATCACAATTTATATTCGCTATATCTACAACCTCATAAATTATTGCAATCTATGTTTACATATTATATTACAATCTTTATCTATATAAAATATTACAATCTATATATTGAATTATCTTATTAATACAATTAATGTAAACTAAATTATTAAACTACTTATTTAAAAATATGTTTAGATATTATTTTACTAAATTAAAATTTTTTACACAGTAATTAAATAAAAAGTATTTAGTTCCTAAATAAAATATATAGTTAATATTTGAAGAAACATTTTTTAAATTTAAGTTTCTTTTCTTAGTGAATTTTTCTAGAAACTTTAGGGACTTTTTAACCCTTTATCTACCGACGGGACTTATAAGTACCACTCACTCTAAAATTACATAGAACAACCATTTTTACGAATACTCTGACAATACTTAGTAGGAATTTTCTTTTAAATCCACTCTTCCAAGATATCTGGCAGCACAGGTTCTATGATGAGTATTTTAGAGGGGAAGGTGAATAGTTTTATAGCAGAACTTGAGTTTTCAACGGATTGCGAAGATTATCATTTTCGTTCCGAAAAATAGTTATTGTCAAAAGGTAAGTGTCTTATTTTTTTTTGTAGGTGAATGAAGACCTTGGTAAACGGTTTGACTATTTATTTCAAGTGAACAGTGTATATAATTAATTTTACAGTTGAATATCTTTAATTAATTAGTTAGCTCTAATGGATTAAATTTTCCAAAGTTGAGTATTTTGTTTATGTATATCCTTTGAGAAAGAGATTTTCAATGTAGTGATTAAAAAATATTGCATGAAAAAAACTGTAGTAGATCATAATGCGGTAGATAAAGGGTTAAAAATGTGTAATTTTTTGTATTTCAAATGTAGATATTTTTATATTTTCTTTGGGATTACTTGATTGTGGATCATTGATATCTGCATTTAAAGCTACTTTATGCCTACTTTTAAATATAACCTAACTCTAAATGAGGAAAAAATAACTTAAAGTGTGTATTCGAGAGATCAGACGAAAAAGATAATATTTATATATTTATATTATGAAATAATATTTATAAATGCTTTTTTAACGCGTCGATCATCTTAAATCCGAGAATATAAAAAAAATTACACCATACTAAAAATTAATTACCATAAGCCAGGGGTGAGCGGCTAGCGGACTAGCCACATGCGACTCGCCAAAACAGTCGGGAAACCAAATTCTATATATTTGAGCCAGCATATATTTTTAAGCAAGGTTTTATTGCATAAAGATCAACAAAATTTCATGTAGATGCAAGTTGTTTGACATTAACCTGCAAGCTGTGATAAGAATTTCAACAAGTAATCTCACTCCTAATTTCAAAAAAAAAAATGTAGAAAAGTGTTATAGGATACATTTGTCTCATCAAACTGATTATAAATTAAATGTGTTAGCAATAGAAATGAAATTAGCACAATAAGTTAATTGAATAAAACTGCCACTATTTTATTTTACTTATATTTATTGGTTTTTATATGATAGAATTTAGGATTTTTCTGAGACACAACCATTTTTAAAAAGGTGCGGCCCACTGGTGTGCTCTACTTCAACAATGTGACCTTCGAGCATAAAAGTTACCCCCTGCCATAAGCAAATTCATTCCCTTTTCTTGAAAAGTATTTAAAAAACTTGTGACTGATCTATTCACATACTTTCCACTAATCCTCTTGGGAAACCTTTAGGCTATCATTCCCGTTTATTCACGACCAACCTTTCTGAAGAAGAAACCATGATGTTCATATTAAATCTACTATGTTTCGTCAGAGTTTTGCTAGCAAATGTAGGAGAGAAAGAAAGGCAGGAGTGAGGTGAGATTTCTACAGATCAGGTAGCACTACAAATTATTGAATATTTCAAATATTAAATAGACTAAAATTTAAAGTGACGATTGGTCACTAAACTTAAAGTAACGTTAAGCTAATAGGGATAATTGAATGGATCATAAATTAAAGTGGTTAATGTTCATAGTTTTCGTATAATTCATGCATCTCGTTATTGTTCCACTTATATTGTACATATTGAGACATTCTCTTCTTAAATTTTAGTGAATCAATGTTGATAATTTGGTTGATCAATAAATAAGTTGATTTTGAATATGTATGGTATTCCTTCCCTTCCATCCACACATCTAGATGGGCAAAAGAGAGGAATTAATCCCTCTCAAACTTTATCGTGAACAAAGCCCAAACACTCAATTTACCTAAGTTAAATCTAAAAATCACTTATTCTGTTTTATCATGAAAAAACATTTTTTGCAGTGTTTTGAAAATTTTGTGAAAAGATTTTAGCAAATTATCTTGAACTGATTGATCAATCTGCAAAAACTATTCATTTAAAAAAAATTTTACAAAATATTCTGAAGTTAGCAGAGGAAAGAAAACTACAATATTTTCTATCTCAATACTTAAAACATACTTGGAAGTAATCAAGTGGGAAATTGAATGTTTTTAATCGAGTTATTTACTACAAATATTTTTGACAACCTGTGGCGTAACGGAGAGAATTAGGCATCCCCGTCCCCTTGCGAAGTCTGGTTTTGGGGCCCAAACCGGATGTTACAAAGGTTACATACGTGGCAGTAGTCAGACTTTGGGTCTCCTGACCCCCGCAGTGTGGGGGTGTACGTTACGCCACTGTTGACAACTATCTATAATTCTATTAAATTGTCTCAGCTTTGAAAACGAGAGATTTAGAGAGAGAGGGAGAGATTAAAGTTAAATTTCTAAATTCCTAAGTTATTTAGTTGCACCTTGTGTAACCATTACCTTACCTTTTACCACCTTACTATTTTATATTAGTTTGAATTATTCTATAAAGCTCAAGTTGCAGGTTATTGTTATTTTATCTTTAAAACTTAGCGTTGTGAATTTATTTAATTGTTAAAATAGCTGCTTTAGTACTTCATGGGGGGAGGGTAAGCTTCTGTAGGAATTCTCGAACAATATAACTTGTATAAATTAAGTCTAAATTCCGTTATGTAGTTTCACTATAAATTCACCCCTAGCAAGGTAGATTTTCCCTATAATCCAGAGATCTGTTTCTTTGCTAAAAAAGGCCTTAAGGTATCCGACTACGTTCGGGACCGTGATTTTCAAAAGCACATAAATGGATAATTTACATGATATTTAGATCATGATAAAAATGTTTTAAGGACATTTTCACAAAAAAAAATTGATTTAAATACAATATTTTGGCAAAAAATTAACTTAGAATAATCTTTTTCCAAATGTTCTCCTTTTGTGAAAAATGCTTCTATTAGAATAATATTTTGCCTGTATATAGCTCAGACCTCTGTTCAGAGGCTCAACTAGAATTTTTAAAATATATAACTTTGAAGTGGGTTCATTCATATTTTACGACAACAGAGGGGAGCAATTTTAAGAAAGAAAACGAGAATAATTGCTTCAATTGGTGGTAACTCTGAAAATAATGTGAATTTTTCAACAATTCTAGTTGAGCCTTTGTAGAGAAGTCTGAGCTATATACAGGCAAAATATTATTGTAATAGAACCATTTTTTACAAAAGGAGAACATTTGGAAAAAAGATTATTCTAAGTTAATTTTTTGCCAAAATATTATATTTAAATTAAACTTGTTTATCAAAATGTCCTTAAAACAATTTTATGCATGTATTCTAATCTGAGTGACACTAAATACCATGAAAATTATCCATTTATGCGCTTTTTTAAAATCATTGTTCCGAACGTAGTCGGATACCTTAAAGCTAAAAATGAGACACATATCTTACAAATATGAAATATTACCGAGCAGTTTTGATTTAGCAACTAAGAAAAGCAGTAATCTCTGCAATAGCATATAGATATATGTTTCTTTTAAGATTTGATCTTCAATTCATGCATGCTGATCTCAATTACCAATTTAAAAACAAAACAAAAAAAAGTAACGATCTGATGTCCAAATTGTTCTAGTATAGGGATGGCGAACCAGTGGCACGCGTGCCATTGATGACATGCGACACAATATTTCGAGCACGCAAGTGATCAAAATGGCTTGCATTTTATTTCAAAATAACAAAGTTCACTATGAAATATTACGAACAAGTGAGAGTGATCGGTCGCGGGGCTGAGAGGAGCACACTGATTTTTTGTTGCCTTGCCTTGACTACAATTGTTTATGATGCAAAGTTTGTCTAAGTATGGCATAATCCATTTCATTGACACAACTGTATTTTAAAGTTTATTTGTGTTATTTTTAGGATTTTTAACTGTTACTTAACATGGCTAGTTCAGCAAAAAAACAAAAAGAAAATGCAAGATAGTCAGCGCATTAGAGAATTTCATATTTGGTGAATCTAGAAATAGGGAATTATTAGTAAAGGCGACAAAAAGTGGTGTGTGTCTTATGTTTTGAAATAGTGATATGCAGAGCATCGTCTGTAAAACGGCATTGTGAAAGAAATCACAAATTCTCTTGTCAAAAAAGTCAACCACAGCAACAATAATTAATTGATCAGAAACCGTTTGTCAGATAACTCCAATTCAGCATACATTCTACTAAAAAAACATTTTACATTCCTAATATAAGTTATTTGTCATCCAATATGCAACAACAGAAGTTGCACTAATGTTACTTTAAGTTGAATTACACGCATAACTGAAACATTTACAAATGTGCAGCTCAAAAGGTATTTTTTGTAGTAAATAAAGAGTTGTATGTTGTTGGTATTTAGTTTTATTATTTTAATAGTAATTGAGAGGCAAAATTATTTGACGGCTCGTCTGTACCTCATTAAACACTTCCTTAGAAAAATTGGCACGTTGATCTATAAAGATTCGCCACCCTGTTCTAGTATGTTTCTTTTCATATAATTTCTGTATATATATATAATTTAAGGTACTTAAAAATAGCTAAATACTTCCTATTTCCTAAAATTTCGATTCAAGTAATGTATATATTACCTTTCATATATATTTATCGGATTTCCCACTCTGTTTAGTATATCTAATCGAACACAAAAGAGACAATATTAAATAAACTGGCAAAAAATTCGTAAAAGACTGATTGCTCTATATTTCTTCTCTTTCTCAAACGGGACTTTAAAGTACAGCAGCTATACTTCTATTGTTCGAGAAAGCGAGTAACATTTTTTTCACAACAAAAAAAAGAGGAGGAATTTGATTTCGTCTCTCAAAAAAAAAAGATAAGCAGAAAAGTACAAATATTTTCAATGACATATGATTATTTTATTAAAATAAAATGGGAGAAAGAAGGCAACGCATTTTATGAGGGATAATGGAGATACAGGCGATGTATTTTTTAGGTCGACTGTTACACGGACTTAAACATTAAAATATATCTTGTACATTAACTGTTCATATTTGTTTCAAGTATACATAGGCTACGAATTCAAATTAAATAAAAGTGGTTTATTTAAAAGAAAAAAAGTTTATATAGTTAAAAAGTTCTTATCTAGATTTCTTTGATATTCACAGGGCTTTATTTCGAAAAATCCATCTAGCAATTTATTCAGTGGTTTAAATAAAAAATTACAGTTTAAAAAAAACTAAAAAACACCTTTTTTATGGTTAATCGAACTAAGTTGTAACTTAATCTTTTTGTCGCCAAATCTGGAAATGGGATCTGGAATTAATCGCCAGATGCGGCGTGGAATCTGAAAATGGGAAATCGTTAGTCCTGATGCTCCTGATAAGTACAATGGAACAAAATTATTAAATTATTGTATTGTGATCGTTCCTGGACAAGTGAACAAAATTTTGAATTAATCTGACCTTTTATAAATGGGTAAACATTGAATTCAAAGATTACGTTTTATACAAGAGTGAAGCTTATAAAAGGGTGTTAAAAAGAACTAAATACTTTAAAACTTACCATGGAATAAATAAAAGTAGGGATTAAGATTCTAAATGTGTATAAATTTATGTATGCAATTGGGAAACTCAAGACATTAGTGAAATAATTTCATAAAATTTAGATAAAAATGCCTAACGTAGAACAAGTTAAATTTTTTTTGTAAATCTAACTCAATGAAAGTGATACATGGATAATTTACAATATCTTCTTCCTGTTTCTATCTCTTTACTTGCTATTACCGATATTAATACAAATATTTGAGGATTATTGAACAAAAATATGGTTAAATGATTTTTATTTTTTAGTTTTTTACAATACAATTTTGGATTTTTGTTTACATATAATAAAGGGTGTTTTTTAGAGGTATAGAACTTTAAATTGCAATAAAACAACGATGTATTATTCGATTGACATGAATTTTTTTTATTCGAAAGATAATCTTGTGGCATTACATTTTAAATATGATTTCTGGCATATGACTGCCACGGCTGGCTCGGATGTAGTCCAATCTGGACGTCCAATTTTCGATGACTTTTTCCACCATTTGTGGCCGTATATTGGCAATAACACGGCGAATGTTGTCTTCCAAACGGTCAAGCGTTTGTGGCTTATCCGCATAGACCAATGACTTTACATAGCCCCACAGAAAATAGTCTAGCGGTGTTAAATCACAAGATCTTGGAGGCCAATTCACAGGTCCAAAACGTGAAATTAGGCGGTCACCCAACGTGTCTTTCAATAAATCGATTGTGGCACGAGCTGTGTGACATGTTGCGCCGTCTTGTTGGAACCACAGCTCCTGGACATCATAATTGTTCAATTCAGGAATGAAAAAGTTAGTAATCATGGCTCTATACCGATCACCATTGACTGTAACGTTGTGGCCTTCATCCATCGTTTTTGAAGAAGGATTCCACCAGCCCATAAAGCGCACCAAACAGTCAGTTTTTCTGGATGTAACGGTGTTTCGACATACACTTGTGGATTAGCTCTACTCCAAATGCGGTAGTTTTGTTTGTTGACGTAGCCATTCAACCAGAAGTGCGCTTCATCGCTAAACAAAATTCGTTTTTGAAAATCGGGAACAACGGCAATTTCGTTTTGGGCCCATTCGACGAATCTACGCCTTGCTTGATGATCGTTTTGATGAATTGCCAAACCAAACTGAGAATAAATCACTTGACAGCTGTTAAATCGGTCGCCATCTTGGAAAGTAATGCCAACTTAAACTTCTATACCTGGAAAAAAACACTCTTTACAACATAATACAACGACGATACATCAATCGACAAGTTAAAGAAACAGCTTTTATTTGAGTTTTATTTCAATTCAACAAAGATAGCAAGATAAGTATTATTTTAAAAATGAATTTTTTTGTAATATAAATGTAAACATTTTATGCACGTAATTTTAACATATATTATGTCAACAAACGACATCAAAATTTTCAACATTGACCTCAGCAATAAAATTTTACAGCTGAAGCAATTTTTTTGAATATGCATGGACTCAGATTTCAAAAATATACATTTATTGGAAAGTTTTTATTTAATTATACAAGAGATGCAAAGGTTGCCTTAAGGCTTCTTATGTTTCTCTCTCTCTTTGGTTTAGATTAAATCACCCTTTAAACTTTTACATCCGGGTTTTTTTTGTGGAGATCACTCCTGGTGATTGATGGTAATCCGATCGCATTTTGTCACTAGTTTGTCACAAGCAAAATAATTCTTTGAATAAAATAAACTTTATGGAAGTTTTTTCTCGTGAGCAGTCAACTATATTCATTTTTAAATGCTATGCATTTTAAAAAATGTTTTGCTAGACCAATTTGCTTATTCTACTTGAAATAATGGATGATATATCCTGATTCATTTTGTTTAAACTTATACTTCTGGTGGAATTAGCGGTACGGTTGAACAAACCTTTAAATGTCTGATCAATGCATCTGATGTTAAGGTTAAGGAAATTCTTCAGCGTATAAATTTGTAATGGCAAAAAATGTATAATCCTTCGTTTAGATTTTCAATCATCATTCAAAATCAATTGCAGAAATAGCATTTTCTGATATAATCATTGAAAATGGCATTTAGATTAGTTATCACATTTTTGCTGCATGCTAAAGGATTATACAAACTGTTTAGAAGGTAACATGAGAGCATAAAAATGCATTTTTTAAACTATTTGTGATCGCAAGATCAAATTGTGTCAAGCCTGTTTTTTGTTGGTTTTTTTTAACTTTATTTCAATACCTTTATATGTGCATTGATCAAACTTAAGACGTCTGCTAAGTGCTTTAATATATGCATTGCTTAAACTTAGAAACACAGTACAGATAATCCTCTGTTTGAACTCCATAGGTCTAAGTACTCTTTAAGGTTATCTCAACGTAATATTAAAGAACATTTCTTTAGTCAGGAAAATTTCTTAACAATAATATTACATTCTGACTCCGCTATCCTATAAACAACAGCATATATTGTTATACTCTTCATTTCTACCTTTGTTGATCATTTGTGTTCTGGTGTTCAAATTCAGTACTGTAAACAAATGTATGAATAATAACGTTACAAATTTTGAACAATGAATAGTGAGACATTTTACTAGTTTAAAATGCACCCCATGTGTAATTCATGCTCTCGTACATTTGGCGAAGGCAGTCTTGGGTACAATTTTTATAAGACTATTATCTGATAAGGTGACAAAAAAATTTGGTAATATTTTTGAAACATTTCTTTAAATCTTATCAATCCATTTTTCAATTCCTACTATTAGCTCACACTCTCTATATATTTATTTATTTATTTATCTTTGTGGAATTTTCAATCGTTAATAAAATACATTTTAAAGCGTTCAATTGAGTTGAAATTCTATATAAATGGTTATTTTGGATGACAATACAGTAATTTATTTATAATTAATAAAACTTAATTGATTAAAACTAGTTATTTATAGAATTACAAATGCAGCCACGTTGACATCATTTTTGGTGACTTAGCGACAATTTTAGCGAATTGTGTCAAAACTTGAAAAGGTTTTTTCTCACTTTTTAAAGCATTCAGTTGTATTGAAATTTTATATACACGATTGTTTTGGATGGCAATACGGTACTTTAATGATAATTAATAAAAATTAATTACCACTTAATGTTGTGATTCTATCATATGTATATACATATTTATATTAATTGTAACTATTTAATAAAAAGTTGCTAAAATTAAGTTTTTCTTTGTTTGTCTAAGTAGGAATTGACTTAAAAAACCATTTTATATTACTTGTATTAATTTTTAAAAACTTTCCCTCTGTTAACAATAAAATTCCTTCTATAATAAGAATCTTCTTTCACTATATTGATTTTAGCTAATTTTTCTATTAAACCATTAATCTAATTTTAATGTAATATATTTTCTGTTTTCAAATGCAATGTTTCAATAACTTTTTATAAGAAATTCATTCACTCTATGTAACCAAAGATAATTTTAGCACTAAATTAGTATCTTCATACACCTTCCACAGTTATTTCCCCAACTTGATTTGTATAAATAAAAGAATGATGATTTAAATATAATAATGCGCATACACACGCAATGTAAAAAAAAATGATGGATTCATGATAATTATTTTTACCCGATTCGATATGGTTTCAGGTACATGTCATGAATACTGTGAGGATTACTTTTTTAACTGATGGAAAAAATATATTTAAAACACACACATATTTAATGCAATATTCATTGCCCTTTCTTTGCAACAAATAGCAAAGGAATTTGATTATTGATAGTTGTATAATTGGTTTAATGAATGAAAAATTTACATGTCTTAAATTTTGCATACTTATTGTTTATAAGAAATAACATACACCAGGGAATTTTCCAGCATTGGTGTAAATCTGCCTTTTATTTTTAAAAAAAAACATATAATTTTCTATTAAGGTATCCGACTACGTTCAGAACCATGATTTTCAAAAGTGCATAAATAGATAATTTTCATGATATTTAGTATCACTTAGATTAGAATATATGCATAAAATTGTTTTAAGAACATTTTGACAAAAAGAATTGATTTAAATACAATATTTTGGTAAAAAATTAACTTAGAATAATATTTTTTCCAAATGATCTCCTTTTGTGAAAAATGCGCTTCTATTAGAATAATATTTTACCTGTATATAGCTCAGACCTCTGTTCAGAGGCTCAACTAGAATTTTTGAAATATATAACTTAGAAGTGGGTTTATTCATATTTTACAACAACAGAGGGGGGCAATTTAAAAAAAAACGTGAATAATTATTTCAATTGGTGGTAACTCTGAAAATAATGTGAATTTTTCAAAACTTCTAGTTGAGCCTCTGTAGAGAGGTCTGAGCTATACACAGGTAAATTATTGTTATAATAGAACCATTTTTCACAAAAGGAGCACATTTGGAAAAAAGATTATTCTAAGTTAATTTTTTGCCAAAATATAATATTTAAATAAATTTTTTTGTCAAAATGTCCTTAAAACAATTTTATGCATTTATTCTAATCTGAGTGACACTAAATATCATGAAAATTATCTATTTATGCGCTTTTTTAAAATCATGGTTCCGAACGTAGTAGGACACCTTAAACTATCAAATATATGGCAGCGTCAATCAAACTTCTTTTAGGTTTAGGTCTGAAAGAAACAATGTAAGATTTTAAATTACGCTAATTAATTTAAATTCAAAACATATCCTTCTTACTTTGTAACTTTTAATATCTTGGAAGCGGTAAAAAGAAAAGTGTTTTTCTGTTTCTACATTATAAATGCATCGCTAATCTGAAGTTATTTCAGCTGCATTTATATGTATTACCTTGAATAATTAAGGAGGAAGATTAGAGAAATAGATTTAAATTTTAGTACATAAGCCTCGGAGGCTGACTTAACATCAAAACACTTATCCAAAAATTGCAGAACTGAAATTTACATATTACGGATGGAGTTCAAAAAGCTAGCAAAATATAATAATTGGATCCTTCAAAATGTTTTTAAAAAAGAATTTTAGGGGGTCCGGCAAGTCCATAGGAGTCTATGTTAAATTGCATAGGTTTATGTATCTTTCTCTCAAAAACTACTTTCATGAATACAATTTTTAGAGTAGGTTATGTGTACTATCAACAAAAATTTAACGATTGAGTTCTGTCTTAGTGTTAAAAATTAAAGTAATTATGAATTTTTTAAAAAAAATATCCAACTTTTTTTTCTCTAAAGCTTTGTTTAAAAACGCCTTATCTAAAAAACGTTTGTCAGAGATATATCTAACTCCCTCCATTAAAATGTGTAAACCTGTTAAAAGTAGGCTCACTGAAAATTTGAGGATTATATAATAAGTAATTTTTGAGAAATAGGTATATAAATGGAAAAATATTACATTTTGAGAAAACAGGCTTTAAAGTAAAAATTTGTAATTTTATTGAGCATTTACTTTTTAGTACTTTCCAGAAGCACATGAAACATTTTCTTTACCCTCTGCGCCTACAAAAGACTCTTCTAATTTTCTTTTTTCATTAGTTTTAATAATTTTGCCTTTTTTTGGAGGGGGGGAATCTCAAAAAGCTTTCGTTGGGCTACACGAATCGTACGTGCATCTAATTTTTGAAGCATGACACACAATTACAACTTAGTTCAACATTACAATGTTTTAAGATCATTAATTTTTCTACATGACTCACATTGGACTGTGCAATAGCCATTTTTCTGCCTAAATTTAGAGTTTTAATTCCACAAATGTTGATCTTGAAATCACTGACCATATGGTGTTATTAACACCGTACCGAATACTAATACACTCTTTTGGATAAACCCAATACACTAATTTTCCCACTCGAACATCATATGGATTCGCACTCATCATAAACTTATGCAAATAGAAACACAGGTGCTTCTAGCAGAGCTCTTTTGATGCGCTTCAAGGAGTAGCTTCATCTAAAAAATAAATAAAAATATTTCTAATTATCGTATTTCCTCCTATCATATATCATTTTAAATAGGAATATTTAAAACTTTAGAAAATATAAAAGAGTGTGAAAATCGAAAATTTTTCAAAAATTCATGTGCAAGATCCCCTTAATAATAATTCGCAGCAATTGTGATAGAAAATTTACGACGCTTTAATAGATTGGTTACTTAAATGTAAAACAAAGAATTGAAGATTAAATAATGCTCTCTTCTTATGACTTGTTCCTCTGCTATAAATTGTCCTCAACATAATCAAAGTAATTCAATATAATAATAAATTGTCTTTAACATATTTCTTCCATAATCTATTAATATAGGGGTCTTCAAACTTTCACCCTCGAGGGCCAAGGTGAAAATTTTACATTGCTCCGCGGTCTACATCAATAAGTTCATAGTGATCCGCGGACCACACGACTGTCAAAAAAAATTTTGCAGTAGGAAATAAGGAGGGGAAGGATGGGAGATGGTGTTTACAAATTTGTGTGTGTGAATGTATATATGTATATATATATAGTCAAAATTCTTTGCTAAAGAGAGATGAATAATCAATAATCAAAACTGGAAAAAACTGAAGTTGCAAGATAAACTAGATAAAACTATACATAAGATTTTAGAAGGATGTATTAGAAATTAAAAATAATAGAATTTAAAACATAAAAATATGAATGCTACAGTATTATAAACATTGCTGAGTTAGGACAGCTCTTATATATAAAATAATTTACATAAAAATGGGGCTGAACATGTTTTGTGGCCAGCCAACTTTCCCCCTTTCTGTTAATAATACTGAGCAAAATCCTATTGAAAAGCATGGATAGAATATATAAATCCATTACAAGAAAAAGGTAACTTACCTAACAATTACATTCAAAAATGCAGGGCCCACGCTAAAATTGAGTACAATAAATAAGTTATGGCCAGATTCCTGACCCAAATGCAAATTCAAAGCATGAGAATTGCAGAATAGTAGCACTTAGCAAAAGTACGGAAATAATAGAAATAAAAAATTAAAAAAGTGTCTACATGCTACCATTACTTTAGGAACACTTGGATTATAAATGTATTTAAATAATTTTAAAAAAATTATTACAATTAATATAAGACTAAGAGAACAAGTAATTTTATCGCAAATTAGAATACGGAGGTAACTATATATATATATATATATATATATATATATATATATATATATATATATATATATATATATATATATATATATGTCATGATTTTAAAAGACAGAATCAAATTAAAGTTTAAAAAAGGAGATCTTTATTCCATCGTGTCGACATCTATTCTGATGCTAAGGGCAGGAGGAAAAAGCACGCCATGGTGGTGGTTTCAAGTGGATAACACTTGAAAAACATATGGTAAGTATCGCTGCTTTGAAGAGGGGCTTTTGCAAGTTACTGCTGACATATGTTGACTATTAAATCTAACGATCTGGAATTAGACATGTTTATTGGCTAGGCCATATGTTCGGAAGAAATAAATGGGTGATTAGTTTGATACTTGAATATGGGAACGGAAAAAGATGAGTCAAGTGCTAGATAGGATTTTAATTGTTAATCTAATTTAATTATCCTTACATTTGCCCCCAATTTTAAAAGGGAGTCATGGCGGGTTTTTTTTTCTCTCTTTACAAACTTAATCAATTTTCAATAAACACAAAAACAATACATAACATTATTTAGAAAGACATATTAACACAGTAGAAATATTTAAGCAATAGGAATACTAAAATCAAAAATGCAATACAATAAACGAAACTATAACAGCAAACACAGTAAGGACACTTCCAACATATCAATTGATAAACATGAATTTCCATACATATAATTGAAGATTAGCTTGTTCAAATCTATTCGACATCTAGGAATAAGAGCTCGCGTTTCCTCCCTATTCCTTCATAATAATAGATTCGTATTATAGCTGGTAGATATTTTCAAAAAAAAATTATGTTGGAAAAAAATAATATATCAAATAATAAGATAGTAAATATAAAAATACATGAAATCATACAAATATTAAAATAATAATTTTGTATAAAAATCTACTCTGGCACCATCGTAGTAATACCTTATATTGTGTTACACACATTTTACATATATATGAAATACATTTTTAAAAAGATAAAAAATATAGACACTAATAAAATAAAATTATTAATAATATGAAAAGAGTGTACAACACACAACTTATATGCACTATTCAACACAATAAACAATATTTTATTTCATATGCGTTATAAAATATAAAAATTATAAGAATATAAGAATTTAAGAATATAAGAATAAAAGAATCTAAGAATATAAGAGCTCTTTTTTATTATTTTGAGTCGGAAAAGTGGACTCACTTCAATAATAACTTTTAGTATTTCTGAAAATTTTTCACAATATTCATTGTAACTTAATATCGCATGCAATATTTTGAATCTTTCCGTAACCTTCTAAAAATACGTTTCATAGACAAAAATTCTTGAGTTTCTCTTGCATCACACATTCACTAATAAAACTGTATCACCTTACTTAATTTTGAACACATCTCTCTGAGAAATCTGCGTCATCAACTCATAGATGTTCAGGGATGCTGATAAGAAACAATGAGAGGTGTACATATCAAACTAAACAAGTTTGTCCTCTTAATGTTTCGAGACATATACAAAATTATAATGATTGTATTCTCCTTTATCCACTGTATAATGTCCAAAAATAAACTTCAAGTTATTAAATTAATTTTAATTTTAGATAAGAAAATTTTCGAGAAATAGTGGATCCTGATATATGGCCGGTATATCAAAACACACAATTTCAAAATAAAAAAAAATTAAATGACATGCAATAAGATTACTGCTGAATAAAATAATTAACAAAACAATTGAATTCAATGGAGAAAAAAAAAATACAACTTGACTTTACTTTTGTTTCTTATAAAAATCAATATCTCTAGTATTAGTTCTCTCATTAGTCATTTTTCTAAAAACTTAATTTATATCTTTCACTTTAAAACACCAATTTCTATCATAACTCTTAACTCATTCGACATCTTAAGATAAAATTATGAGAAGTATATAAAAATTTCTCAAAATTTTGTATGAGAGACTAAACCTATATACTTTGTTTTCTCAATTAAAATATAAAGAAAATATCTCATTTATAACACAAAAACTATATTATAAAAATTAAATACCATATCATATCATATATTATTCTTTTTCGTAAAGTTCTGTTCAACAAAACTCAGTTATTTCTGTATTACGTAAGATGTTTCTTTTAGTTATTATCTTCTTCTCATTATTATGGGTATTTTGTTGAATGTAATTTAACTGAAAATTTTCATATGGATGAAAATGTCTTAAACGAACTGAATGAACCAATTCAGTGTCAGTTTTATTAAGGGCATTGGGTCTATCAATTTCAAATAATACATCAGAACATTTTCTTAAAACGGTATAAGGGCCTGAATAAGGGGGACTTAATTTCCTTGTATTGGGATATTGAAATTCCTCATACATTACTAAGTCACCAACCTTGAAATCAGCTTCCTGAAATTTTTTTATCATATCTAATCTTATTTATTTTATAATATTGTTCTGTTCTTTCTTTTTGGCAAATTTTTCTTGCTTCTTCTAAGGGAGGATATATCTCATTATCTTTTAGCGAAATTTCGAAAGGTAAATTACCATACATTAAGTAGGTTGGAGGGAAACCTGTTATTGTATGTGGAGTTTGATTATACTGATGGGTTACTTTTTCTAGAATTTTTGTCCATGGGACTTTTATTTCAACTATTACTAATTTCACATTTTAAGCGGGTAATGATGGTTTGATTTACACGTTCAACCTTTCCATTGGATTGTGGTCTGTGAGAAGTAGTTAATAATTGAGTGATATTATTATGTTTTAAAAAATGCTTAAATTTTGAAGAGGTGAACGCAGTATTTCTATCACTTAAAATTTTTTCCGGTATATGATTCTGAAAGATTTGTCTTAAACAATTTATATAAAGTATCTGTTGTTGCATTTTTGATGGGAAAGTCCAAATGTACCTAGTTGCATGATCAATAATAATGTAAATATTTTTTAACAGAGTTGTAATAATTTAAACCACCTACACTATCTATCGATAAAAGTTCAAATGGTTTTTCACAAAGGGGAAGTGATTGCATCAGTCCGTATTTTCTCTGATGTGACTTCTTATTTATTTGACAAGTTTCACAGTGTTTCACATAATTTCGTATATCAGTAATAATGTTTATCCAATAATATTGTGGTGATATTAATTTTAACATGGTAGCTACACCAGGGTGGCCAAATTTTTTTATGAGTTGTTTCCATTAATTTCACTTTTAGAGCTTTGGGTACAATTATTTTAGTTAAACCTTGTCTTTTAACTACAAAAACATCATCTCTTAAAACATTTTTTGGAGCTGATGTATTTTCTATATTTTGAAAATGACTTATTTCATTGATACCTAATAAAGTTTCTGGGGTGTATTAATTATATGATAAGCAATAGGATTTCTTGTTAACATATCAGCTTCAACATTAGTGCTACCTTTCTTATATTTTATATCAAAATCATACATAGAAGCTTTTAAAGACCATCTAAAAAGTCTACCCGTGGGATATTTGAAATTTTTAAGCCAAACTAATGCATTATGATCGGTATGAACTGTGAAATGAGATCCATGAAGATAGCAATGGAATTTATCTAAACTATCAATTATAGCTAAGCATTCTAATTCAGTTATTGTATAATTAATTTCATAATTTCTCAGTCGTCTCGAGTGGAATGCAATCGGATGTTGATTTCTATTGGGTTTTTGTTCTTTGAGGATACATGAGATTGCAGTTTTTTCGATGCATCTACATAAAGATGACAGGGATAATTTGGATTGAATATAGCTAAAATGGGCTTTGAAATTAAACAGTCTAAGTTTTTGAAAAGATTGTTGACATTCTGGGGTCCAATTCCAATTTTGATTCTTTTTAAGAAGATTATTTAAGGGCATTCTTAATTTTGCATATTGAGGAATGAATTTATAATAGACATTAATACTACCAAGAAATCTTTGTAAATCCTTTACATTTCTAGGTAAAAGTTTTTTAATTATTTCGACATTTGTATTATTTGGAGTGTATGACCCTTGTTTTATTTCATATCCTAAGAAATCAATTGTATCTTTGCCAAATTTACACTTTGATAATTTTAATTTAATATTTTCTATTCCACAAATTTTAAAAATTTCCTCTAAATGTTTTGCATGTTCTTCAATTGATTGCGAAAATACTATTATATCGTCAAAAAATAATTTAATGCAAATTTTATTTGGTATTTATTTAAAATCTCTGTCTGATAGCTCTTTGAAATATAGCTGGAGAATTTTTATATCTAAAAGGCAAACGATTAAATTGAAAAAGACCGTAATTTGATGTAAATGCAAGTTTTTCAGATTCATTATCATCTAATTTAATGTGCCAATAACCACTACATAGGTCGATGGTTGAGAAAAATTTTGCATGTGTTAATTTGTCTAAAACTGCATCTATTCGGGGAATTGGCTCCGCATCTAATTTTGTGATAGCATTTAGCTTTCTGTAATCGATACATAATCGTGTACGAGCATTATGCTCTTTTTTAAAAGCCAATGTTATAGGGGCAGCGTAAGAACTATAAGATGGTTTTATTATTCCTGCTTTCAATAATGCATCCAATTGCTTTTTTATTTCCGTATCATCTTTAAAGATGTTCTATATGGTCAATTTGCAATGGGTAATTCAGAGGTAAGTATTATTTTAGGAGAATTACATTTTAACTCGTCCACATCAAACTTATTTTGAGCAAAGACATGTTTATATTTATCAATAATCATATTAATATTATCATAATAACTATTAGGAATTATTTCTATATTAAACACATTATCAGTTTTCTTAGTGATAATTTTATTATTACTAAATTTAAGAGTTTCATTTTCTTTAATATTTTTCTTAGATTCATAATTTTTTAAAATTTGTTTTCCTCTTGAAAATTTTATAATCACTAAAATTAATATTTAATTCAAAATACTCTCATAGTTTTATTAGAAATTATTAAATATTTCAGTTCTACATTTACTATGAGGAATTTAATATTTTCAATAATTTCTCCTATTTTCAATTGTAAAGTAATTGCCTCACTCACCCTCAATTTCTCCATTGATGGTGGAAATTTTTGTTTTGATATACTCATTGTGGTATCCCCTTGATTTGTGATATTATATTTTTGGAATAATATTGACACTCTCTCTTGATCCTGTATCTCAAGAGGACATCAACTTGTTTGAAGTTGATTCTTCCCTGGATGATCATAAGTTCTCATGTTTGATGAGGTTGAATACCGTATTATTGTTTTGTGTTCTTTGACGGGGGTAGAAAGTTGGAGCATTGGGTCGCAAAACTGTCGGTCGTTGTGGAAATCATTGGTTTCTCGGATATAGGGTCGGCCGCTGAAGTGAAAAGGAAGGGTGATGATAAGGTGATGGAAACTGAGGAGAGTATACCTTATATCTTGTATTGGTTATGGTATCCGGATGTTGAGATTGGTCATTTCTCCAATTCCATCCTCCATATTGTTGTCTATGGGCAAATTGATTCGTATGATAAGGTATTCTTGTCATTGGATACTTTGGGTATATAACTCATTCTTACTTGATTTTGATTTTCTTGGATATCTAAGAGTTTCATTTTTTTCCTTCAGTTCCCTCTATGTTGCTGCAGCTTTGTAACTGTATTTCTATGGCTCTATTTTCTTTTTAATCCTCTTATGATGTAATATTCTTCAGCTTCTTCTTCCATGTTTATCCGGGATGCGATTTCTTTTACTCTGTAGAAATATTCTATGTGGGTCTCTTTTGAGGTTTTTTCTGTTTTAGATAATTGAAGATGAATCTCCGCTGGATTGACTTGTGTTCCGAATTCACGTATTAAATTATTTTTCAGTTCGTAAAAACTTTTAGGGATAGATTGTGATTGGATGTAAGTCTCTTCACAGCTCCATCTACTAAATTGATTATAAATAGGATTTTCTGTTTCTCTGTATATTGAAGGAATCGCACGTACTTCAAAATTTCTAATGAATTTTTGGATGGGTATTTCCAGGTTATATTTTTGGAGAAAAGTCTGTAGATTTTCAAATCGAATATCATTTTTAATAATGGTTATAGGTTGTTGTAATTTTTCTTCATCAGCATCTAAATTCTCGTCTTGCTTAATTTTAATTTCATTCATTGTTTCCATTTTTGAAGTATGACTTTCTGAAATCTTGTTAGGAGAAGAGGATGATTCTATTTCTTTGGCGGTAAGAGCAATGTTCTTTCGGGGATTACTAGCGCGTTTCTTTTTCCGTACCATAGATTAATTCTGGTAACCCAACGTCCTCAGCTAACAAATGTAGAGTGCCGTTGAAGTTCCATAAAATTCTCCATATCAGTTATTACGTTCGTTGGCGTTAGTTTTTATTTTAAATTATTTTATAAAAAAGATTAGTTTTTTACAATAAGATCGCAGACAAAGATCCTGCCGGCTTTAATTCTGTCATGATTTTAAAGACAGAATCAGACTAAAGTTTAAAAAAGGAGATCTTTATTCCATCGTGTCGACATCTGTTCTGACGCAAAGGGCAGGGAGGAAAAAGCACGCCATGGTGGTGGTTTCAAGTGGATAACACTTGAAAAACATATGGTAAGTATCGCTGCTTTGAAGAGGGGCTTGCAAGTTAATGCTGACATATGTTGAATATTAAATCTAACGATCTGGAATTAGACATATTTATTGGCTAGGCCATATGTTCGGAAGAAATAAATGGGTGATTAGTTTGATACATGAATATGGGAACGGAGAAAGATGAGTCAAGTGCTAGATAGGGAATTTAATTTTTAATCTAATTTAATTATCCTTACATATATATATATATATATATATATATATATATATAAAATCAAATATAAAAGAATTTTTTCAAATATAATCATATACATATACATATACATATATATAAATTTATACACACATATACATATACATAAACAAAAAATATAAAAATAATCATATAGTTATATACCTTAGATAACTAAAAAGTAGGAAGGGGCACATAGTATAAAGACAAATTCTGGCCTTAGGAACCAGGATTGCAGGTTTAAACAAGTTTTGCGGCGCCAACCTTCACCTGTAATTTGTCATACTATGTACCAAGTGGAAAGGAAAAAGTTATATATGTGTAGAATTTAAATATTAAATCATTAAACTAAAGAACATATGAACATAAACATAACCTACCAAAACGTATTTATAACGATGGCCAAGAGTGCAATATCGTGTTCCCGCCAAATAGGGAGGGCAGAAACCGCATAAAGTTAATTGCGATACGATAAGAAACGATTAATTGCGATACGATATACGATAATAAGAAATATATATATATATATATATATATATATATATATATATATATATATATATATATATATAAAAAATCATAAAAATAAAAATAATATATATATATATATATAAAGGAGAAAAGCGACTCACTCACTCACTGACTAATCACGATATCTCCGGAACTATTAAACCTACAGACTTGAAATTTGGTAAGTAGGTTCCCTTCATGGAGTAAACGTCAGCTAAGAACGGATTTTGCAAAGTTCGAACCCCAAGGGGCGTTAGAGATAATTATTTTCATTACTAAACTATTAAATGTACAGTCGTGAAACTTGTTACACAGATTTCTTTCATAAAGTACAGATTCCTACATAATAATTTTTTACAAAAATCGACCTCAAGGTGTTGAGGGCGCTTAAGGGGCGTTATACATAATTATTTCCATTTTTAAACTATTAGACGTACGGTCTTGAAATTTGGTAAGCAGATTCCTTTCGTAGAGTACAGTTCCCCTACAGAATGGATTTTGTGAAAATCTACTACCAAGTGGCGTTGCAGAGAATTAAGTGGCGTTATAGGCAATTAACTCCTTTTTAAAATATTAGACGTAAAATCTCGAAATTTAGTGAGCTGATTCCATTCATTGAGTAGAGATCCACTATAAGATGGGTTTTGTGAAAATCTGTTTCCTAAGTGGGCGATGCGGAGGCTTAAGGGGCGTTATACATAATTATTTCCATTTTTAAACTATTAGACGTACAGTCTTGAAATTTGGTAAGCGGATTCCTTTCATAGAGTACAGATCCGCTGCAAAATGGGTTTTGTGAAAAATCGACTCCCAAGTGGCGTTATAGGCAATTAACTCCTTTAAACTATTAGACGTAAAATCTCGAAATTTAGTGATCTGATTCCATTCATTGAGTAGAGATCCGCTATAAGATGGGTTTGTGAAAATTGTTTCCTAAGTGGCGTTGCGGGCTTAAGGGCGTTATACATAATTATTTCCATTTTTTTTTAAACTATTAGACGTACAGTGATAAATTTGGTAAGCAAAATTCCTTTCATGGTGTAGAGATTCGCTACAAAATAGTTTTGGGGGAAATTGATCCCCAAGGGTCTCTGAGGGGGATTAAAGGGCGTAATAGATAAATATTTCCGCTTTTGAACTAACAGAAATCCACCTGCTTGAAAATTAGAAGTTATGTTCCGTTCATGGAATAAAGTTCCTTTACAAAGATTTTTGCGAAAACGGACCCCAAAGAAGTGGGGTTGCGAGGGATTAAGGCGTGTAATAGAAAAATTTCTGTTTTTGAATTTAACTCATTTACTTGAAATTTGTTGAGCACTTTTCTTTAGTTGAATAGAGTTCCACTAAGAATGTATTTTACGGAAATCAACTGCAGGGGGAAGCGGGAAGAGTTATTGGGGGCGTATTGATAGACAAAAATTCCGTTTTTGAACTGCTAAGACTATAACAGTAAAATTTGGTTTGCATGCTTCTTTTGTTGAATTGGAATCCGCTAAGAATGCTGTCAACGAGGTATTGATGATAAAAATTCCATTTTTGCTCTGTTAGATTTAGACTTTAAATTTAGCACGCATTTTTATTTTATGGAGTAGAGATCTACTGAAAGTTACTTTGGTGGAAATCTACTTAATTGTTAAGTTAAGTGAGCGAAAAAAATCTTTCTACTTCTATTTTAGATATAAATAGAAATTAGATATTATAATTTTTGTTCTTTTATTTCAAGGGGCGAGAATGTAACAGCTATAAATATATTTTTCAATACAATCGAATTCTTAATGCTAGATATCAATAATTATTATATATGTAAACAGTATACATATATACAACATCGTGAAATACCCAATGAAGCGGGTGGGTAATGGCTAGTATATATATATATATATATATATATATATATATAGATATAGATATATATGTATGTCTTTATATATAAAAATCTTCTGTGCGTGTGTTTGTCACTAAACTCTTCCTAAACGGCTGGACCGATTTCGATCAAATTTTTTGCGTGGGTTCAAGTAAACTCGGGAATTGTTTAGATTAACAATTCGATCCGATATCGCAATTAGTTAAAAAGATATTAATTAAAAACATTCAAAAAATACAACTCAACATTCACCTGCATTGTTGTAACAACTCTATTGTTATAAACAAGTAATATAAAAAAAATTTTAAATCAATTCCTACTTAGATCAACCAAGAAAAAATTTATTTTAGCTACTTTTTGTTAAATAGTTGCAATTAACATAAATATGTATATACATATGACAGAATCACAACATTAAGTGGTAATTAATTTTTATTAATTATCATTAAAGTATCGTATTGTCATCCAAAACAATTGCGTATATAAAATTTCCTTTCAACTGAATGCTTTATTTAACACATGAGAAAAAGACCTTTTCAAATGTTGACATAATTCGCCAAAAGGGTCGGTAAGTCGCCAACGTGGCTGAATTTGTAATTTTTTAAATAATTAGTTTTAATCAATTAATTTTTATTAATTATAATTAAATTATTGTATTGTCATCCAAAATAATCATGTACATTACATTTCAGCTCAATTGAGCGCTTTAAAATGTATTTTATTAACGATTGAAAATTCCACCAAGATAAATAAATAAACAAACAAACAAATAAAATATGTATAGAGATCGTGAGCTAATAGTAGGAATTGAAAAAGACGTAAGTTAAATTCGAAAATTGATTTTCAGCCAAACTGGCCAAACCCGATCTTTATTGTTACGAAAATGCAGACGCGCGATTCACGCTTTTTAACGTTTTTAATTAATATCTTTTCAAATAATATTTATATATGTAATTCTTCTATGTGTGTGTGTGTATGAAACTAAACGCCTCCTAAACGGCTGTACCGATTTTGATGAAAGTCTTTGTCTGTTCCAGTGGACTCGAGAATGGTTTAGATTTATAATTCGGTTTAGAAATGTTTATTTAATGAATTTTTTTATTTATAAATTGTTGATCTTGTGGAATGTTTTACATTGGATCCGGCGGATTGCGTTACGATTGCAGTATCGGATGTTCAAAAATCTTTTGTTTTGAATTTAAGATGTGTGTACAGGACAACGTCTGTCGGATCCTCAAGTATATATATATATATATATATATATATATATATATAAATCTTCTGTGCGTGTGTATGTGACTAAACTCCTTCTAAACGGCTGGACCGATTACAATGAAATTTTTTGTGTTGGTTCAAAAGGATTTGAAAAAGGTTTAGATTTACAATTCGGTCTGATATCGCAATTAGTTAAAGAGATATTAATTGAAATTATTAAAAACATTCAACTCGATATTCTCCTGTATTGTTGTAACAACGTTATTGTTATAAAAATGACGTAAGTTATCGTCGAGAATCAATTTTCAGCCAAACTGGCCAAACCGGGTCTTCATTGTTACAAAAATGCAGACGAACCATGATTTTTAGCGTTTTTAATTAATATATTTTCAAATAATCTTTATATATATATAATTTTTCTGTGCGTGTGTATGTGACTGAACTCCTAAACGACTGGACCGATTTTGATGACATTTTTTTGTGTGAGTTCAAGTGGATTCCGGAATGGGGGGTTTAGATTCACAATTTGGTCCAATATCGCAATTAGTTAAAAAGATATTAATTAAAAACCTTAAAACACATAACTGTTTTACTCCTGTGTGCTGTTTATTCTGCTAATGCGTGGCAAGAAAAAAAAAGAAAGAAGAGGGGAGAATTTTCCAATATTTTTGCCGTTTATAAAATTGCAATCTAATTTTTCTATCAAAATCAGACAAAAAATAATTACAGAATCAGAAAGATTATTCATTTCGCCACAATACGGCATATATCTTTTGTGGCTTAGATTTAGAAAACCCTTGCTTTTCGCACGGCCAATTATACGATGCATGTCTGAGGTTTGGCCCACCATCGCATTGCATTTGTTTCTTGGTACCCCTCAAGGATTAACCAAGAACATTGTACACTCAATGGCATTACGATAAATTTATTTTTTGTGCATTAAAAAATATACCTGTTATGAAAATAGCTCGAGTTTTATCTTTTTACCCTTTAATCAAAACAAGTTTAAGTTTCTATTCAGAATAGCTTCTATATTCAACTTAGTTCATAGTAAATACATACTCACGCGCAATCGATAGGTCGAATTGTGGTAACTGTATATGTGATGATGTCAGGTATTGTAATAACTTTCTTTATAAAAAATTTCATCAAAACGGTCCAGATTGTTACAACTTTTGAAAGAAGTTTGTAATTTATGGATTAAGACGTGTGTACAGGACAACGTCTGTCGGGACCGCTAGTATATATATATATATATATATATATATATTGGGGTCAAAAAAGGTAAATCAAGAAGTCGAATCACAAAATACTTTGAAAACCTGTTAAAGATAAAAGTACACTTTTTTTTCTAAAAATTTCTGAGATTTTATGCATAATTCAGATTTTTTACATTTAAAATTAATTAAGATACAGAGAAATTTTTGAATACATTGTCGTTATCAGAAAATTTTAACTCAAATGGATATGAATATGGAATGGAATGGATATATGGAAAATCAGTGAAATGCTTTAAGTATCAAGAATAACAGAAAGAAGGCGTTTTTAAGACAAAAAGCAGACAAAGGAATTTTTTTTAGAAATTGCCTCAAATTTAAATGAGGGACCATTAAAATATTTTAGCGGGCAAGGTTTGAAGACCCCTATCTTAATACATGCGTACAACTGTACTTTACAAAAAAAAAATACAAAAACAATTTCACTTACTTTTTTCCAACACATTAATATTCAAGAGGAAAGTGCATGAAACGAAATTTTTTCTTTAAAAACACCAAAGTTCTCCTATAAAAACTACTTAGTGTTTTTTGGTGAAAAAAAACAGTTTACTTCTAAAATAATAAAACGTAATAAAAGGCAGAAGTAATGTTCCAGAAGTAATAAAAATTTTCAACCAAGCTTATAGTAATCAAGAACGAACAAAAAAATTGCTGTATTATCATAACGGAAATAAATTGCCATAATATAACGAAATTGTATCGGAAAGCATGCTACTAAAAATGACATTATATATTCCGTTTAAAATAACTTTATTTTTATTTCGAATCCTATACGTCTCGGATGATTTAAGCCGTTTTTGCTTTGTAGCTCAAAAGTGATGAAAATGAACATCTATAATACCATCATCGAGAAATTCTTAAGAAGATTAAATACTTTTATTTTCTTTCTGCTGTAACGGTTCATTTCACGTTAAGATTATGAACGTTGTAAACTCTTTCTTTGAGGCTAATTATTCATAAAACTATCAGATAAGGTCGAGAAAAGAGTTCTGGCCTGAGGTGAAGTTCAGAGTGTGATTCTTGTGTTTGCATCAGATATCGTTGCTTTGAAGTTTTTACTGAGCTTAAAGATCTAGTCACCATAGAAAAATAAAAAAGAATGCGATCAAGAAGTAGATGGTGGGTATTTTGATATTTTGAGAATGTACTTTCACAAAAATGTGTTGCTAATTTGTAAAACACATTAAGGAATCCGATTACGTTCGGTACCGTGATTTTGCAAAAGCGTGTAAATGGATAATATGTATGATATTTAGTGTCACTTAGATTAGAAGACGTATATAAAATTGTTTTAAGAATATTATTACAGTAAAAAAAATTCTTTAAAAAAAATATTTTGACCAAAATTTAACCTAGAATGACCAATTTTATGAAAACTGCTTCTATTATAATAATATTTTGCTCGTACATATCTCAGACCTCTGTACAGAGAGGCTTAAATAGAATTTTTGAAACATATAACTTAGAAGTGGATTTATCCATATTTTACTACAACAGAGGGGAGAAATTTTAAGAAAAAAAACGCTGATAATTATTTCAATTGGTGATAACTCTGAAAATAATGTGAATTTTTCAAAAATACTATTTGAGACTCTCTGGAGAAGTATTTACTTTATCTAAGCAAAATATTATTATTATAGAAGCATTTTTCATCAAAGGAGAACGTTTTGAAAAAATATTATTCTGTTAATTTTCTGCCAAAATAGCGTATTTAAATAATTTTTTTGTCATAATGTGCTTAAAACAATTTTATACATGAATACAAACCTAAGTGACACTAAATATCATGAAAATTATCCATTTATGCGGGGTTTTTTTAAATCACGGTTCCGAATGTAGTTGGATACCTTAAAGAAATAACTTCAAAAAGGGTGAGGCAATCGATAACTGCAACACAATTTGTTAAATTGTAACTCAAGAAAATACAAACACAATTGTACGTGAAATCATATGAGAGACTTAATGAGGAAACAAACATCAATAATTAAAAAACTCTTTTATAGTTTATATTACTTATATGTCGTCCTACAAGCCTAAAATCTTCACATCTGCAAATTCAAAATAGTGAAATATGTTCTCAGAATAGACTTCAGCCAGTACTCCATAAATCCCTGGTTGTTTAACCCTTTATAAGGCAATTTTTTCTAATATTGTTGTATTAAAATATTTTTGGGATTTATACATTGAATTAGTAAAAGAAATTCATTTATCTTATTACATAAAATTAATTAGATTTTTTAAGACCATTTTTTTTGGTGATAAATATGTTTCTCACCACTGTCTGGGAGCTATTTAAATGTTAGACATCTTATTATTTGCATTTCTTTTTATATTGCATTACATGATACTTGAAAAAATAATTTGTAAATATAAAGATATTCTAAAAAGGAATTATAAATTATATATATTATGTGTTAAAAAAAATTTAAGAATTTATAGATTTTACTTTCTGTGAAACTCAGAAAATATTTATCAATACTTAGTGGAACATTGCAAGCTATATGAGCGTATCTTGCTCTCGTATGCTTTGGTAGAGCACAAATGACAACGTTTATGTCTTTTTGTCAAGTTTTCATATCGTCACTAAATTTAGTCAATCGTAAGTCCTCTGGAACACTTTTCTTACTGGGCTGTCATTTGCACTTGCAACTTGAAAATCCAGAAATCCCTTTAAACCAAATCCGCACGATAGTGCGGATTAGATATTCTTATACGTTTTTGCTTCTAGAGTAGTCGTACGTAAAAAAATTTCTGATTCCAACGATTGAGTATGTTTGGAGAAAGTGTAAAGTATCACTTTTTATCAACAGACGGAAGTTGTAGTCCATGTTTTACTTTCAGCTTGCAAATCTAGCTTTGTTTTCAAATGCAACGAAAACACGTCTTCATTTTATCTGTCGTAAAAAGATAACTATCAATATATTTCTAAGTGCTCTGATACAAATTTTTGTATTAATGTTTAAATTAAAAATTTAAAAAAATTAATTATTCTCTATTAATGTTACTTGTAGGTCTCGGGATTTCGTTACCCGCACGATCGTGCGAGTTGGGCGTTACTTGAGTCACTGCAGCTATAATGGTAAGTTCTTAAAAAATGTGAGTTTTCTTTTCTGTTTCAATAATATAGATAGAAGCTTAAATAAAAACGAAACATATTGCTACATAATAAAACCATACTTCATTGGGGTTGCCGTGTATGAATCCCTTTTTTCTTTCTCTTGATCTTTTTTTGCAATTCATTTTCTCTTTTACACATTTGATGAGGGGTATGGTATTTTCATCTTTTACTCAGATATCTGCATCATTATCTCTTCCCCCTCCCCAAAAAATTTTAGATTTTCCAGTAAGAATTGGTATATATATATATAAGGTGTCGTTTAAATATTTTACTTTTTTCAAAAAAAAAAATTCTGATACATTTTATTATTTTTCATGTAATATTCTGTGCTAACTCTTAACCAAAATCTTTTCCAAGTGTCGAAAAGGAGGAGAGAGAATTTTCACACAAGAAGAAATTTTGCAATTAATGAATAAATCAGATAGAACTTAGATCAAAGTGATCTCTCGGATGATGACAATGCTGCGAACAAAACATATGAATCACGTATACTGAAAGGAGAATCAAGTTCAGATGAAAGCGATGAAAAAAACATTGAAATATTTGAAATGGATGGCCAAGTTTTGATGATTCTTTACCATCAAAGTCTCTTGAACCAATTCATTTCATTGTTTTAGCTGATGCAAATTCTTGGTTTCTGTGCAAGCAAGATGCAATAAAAATTCCACCAAAAATCAAAATGGATCGCTTAAAAATTTTGTTAGAGATAGTTGAAACGCGTTAGCAGCCTCTCCGCCTACTAACAAAAGCATTTTAACTGATGAAGATAAGAGGGTTGGGATTTCGCTCGCAAAAAAAAAGATCGAAGTGTTATGATCCACCTGCTATACATGTCATGTCTTTTATCTTGGTCATTCCAGGATAAAAATGCTTAACACGTGTACCCCCTTTTCTATGCGTTGATGACATTTTAAGGCCTCGCAAGTACAGATTTGAAAAGTACGAAAGCAGTTCGAAAACATGTTGTGAAAACTGCAATGCATATTTATGCTTATCAGAGACAAAAACATGTTTAAAATATTTCCACCGGAAATAAATAATGAGTAAATAAAATAATTAATTTTGCATCAATAATTTCCTTATTTGTAACAATTTTAGTTGAATTAAGGTATCCGAACACGTTGAAAATGACCAAATTCGTACAAGATCGATATTTTTGTTTTCTATTTTATTTAATACATCTATATTTGGGCTTTACAAAACATTCTTGTTTTGATTCTATGCTTCTTAGAGGCCAAGTTACAATTTATTAAGTTAGAAAAACCGGAAGTGGGTCTTTGATCTATCAGAAGTGGGCATTTAAATTGTTCGAAATCTATCATGAGTCTGATCACACAAAATATTACAAATGTATTTCTATAAAACTTTTTGCACCTGATATTTACGCTATTTTCTAGAGAATGTACTAAAATATTTCTTATAGTATGAATATATTAGTTGAGTTATTGCATGTTATTTAAATATTGGTCTCATTAAGGCGTTATTTTTCTTATAACGTTTACTCCATCATCTCTAAAAGTTTCAAATTTTAATAAAACATTAAAATTTTAGTACATTCTCTAGATAAATGCCTCTAGATTGTTTTGGTAATTCTTTTACTAATATTAAGTTTATTAATATTTTCTCTAACTGCTTTGAAGTTTTACAAAAATATTACTAAAATTTCGCATATAATTGTGATTTTCATGAAATTCCGGCAATTTATTTTAAATATTGTTGATTAAATATCAGTATTTATTGGTATTGAATCCTAAAAAAGCCTTTATATGTTTAAATATGTTATTTTGTCAAAAAGTACTCTGAACGTATTCGGATACCTTAAGTGTGTTTCTTCCATCAACTTAGAGCCAAAAAATGTAAAATTTCACAGGTGCTGATTTCTCAGAAAACGCCCAACCAGCACGATCGTGCGGGTACTATCTGTGTTCAGGGGGGTAAGCGGGAATTTTTTTATTATTTTTCCCAGAGTCATTGGGGTCAATATAGTATTAATAACCAGAACAATTTAATATTTAAAGATAGAAATAATTTGGGTCTTAAAGGGAAATCAGTTGTCAAGTAAGCCAAAAAGCTAGCAGTACAAATCTTAGGTGGAAAAAAGGCTTACCACGACATTTAAAAATTAATTAAGCTGGTGGTGTAAGTATGCTTAACACGGCCTTATAAAGAGTTTAAAAAATGCTAAGCTTGAACTTCTTTTAGCACACAATACAACTGTCTCTTATATAAGAAAGAAATTCTCAAAAGAAGTTTGTATATTCCTAACTTGCATTGTAATATTCATTATCAAGATGTATCCCAAGGACAGGTGTCCCGAGACCGTACACCCCGGGAATCTAGGGAACCCAAAGCTTGACTGACGCAAAGTACGCATTTGGGCTTAGGGCTCAAAACCTGAGTTTGGAGTGGGCCCTATTATTTATCGTTACGCCACTGCCCAAAGAACCATTAAAAATATATTGAAAAGTCAAAATATATAAGGGCTAATAATGTTTTGATTTATTAAAATTCTATAACACCATACTACACATTTTACGGTTAAAATATGTTTCAATATAGTTTCATTAACGAAAAGAAAAAAATTGTAAATATATATATATCATAGTATCAATATTTTGAATATATGAATTGACATGATTGAAATTCATTTAGCTGCCTCAAAAGTAATATAATACAGTTTATTTTCTCTTATTTGAAAACACGTGTCACACTTCACATGTGTTACAATTGTTTTCCCTTAGAATTACGGTAATTCAGTTCCGGAATTCATAACAACAATATTTTAAGCTTTAACTCTTTTCCAAGCACCAGGATTTGATATTCGTATATGCAAACGTATACATAAACCCCGAGATAAGCAAGTGAGAAATATTCTACAACAGATTTCTGAGGTCGTCATAAAATCCCACCCAAGGTCAATTGATTGTTTACATGTCATAAGCTTGCCCACATCAAAAATTAAACTTTCCTTCTTAGAAGATTCTGAAAGCAAAACGATCGCCATGTCTGCGGTGTAAAAATCAATTCCTTTGAAGGGTATTCATTTTGTCACACTCCGACATACCTTAAAGCTATGATTATCAAACATCAAGTAGTAACTCTTGTTTCTTCTTAGAATCTGTTGTACTGTTTAGTTTGTAATAATGGACGTTTCGAAATAGCGTGGAGGCAGGTGTTTTCAAGATTGGACAGGCAGAGTGTGGTCTCAACCATTTTGATTGTTAGATTTTTTATACAATACAACTGATGCAGAATAACATAGAATGTTGGAGATAAATTAATTTTGGAAAGATGTATTTCAGATATTTTCTACGAAAATCCATTACAGGATTTTATAACTAAAAATATACTAGAAATTTTGCCTAAATAAATGTATAATGTTAAATGAATGGGACATTTGTTAAAATGTTTTTTTGACCCATTATTAAGGGCGTGGTAACTTTTTAGAAAACAGAATTATAAATAATTCAAATTATAAATGTGTTACAAGTAAAAGTGTTTGTTATTTTTGTTTCAAGAAAATAATTTTACGTTATCTCACAAATTTCCTGTTTAATAACTCTGCAACTCGGTCCATTTTATGAGTATTATAAGGTTTCTTTTTGCTTCGTGTTTAATTTTGATTCTTATTTCTTCTCTTTAACATCATTAAATAAATCCTTTTTTTCATATTTATGATACTTATATCAGTTCCTATTGCTTTAATTGATCCTTTTAACTAATGTTTAATGCTAATGTTTCAACTGAGGTTTCGCCCACGCATCTAATGAAAACTTAACAACGCACTATTAGATTTTTAAGAGTTATATAGATATGAAAGTGTCACGAACTATTTCAATAATGATGCAAATATTATTTATATATTACAATTATTTTTTGATTAATAAATTTGATTCTTTACAATATATGCAAATTTAAAAAACTTTTGAATCTATGTTAAAGGGGCACATTGTGGCAGCTCGTGCCGTGGATTCAATCAATTAAGAAAGATGTAATTAATTATTTCGTTCGATACTGTTGTAATGGACACCCCGCGTTGTCTATTAATGTGTGAGAGGGTCGGAAGGAAGATTATCCATATTCAAAACAACTTTAATCATATAGTTATGAACAACAACACAAAGTCAATAACCCAAATTAAGAAATGCATCAATTACCAAATATGTGAAGCAATATCGAGGTAGACAAGATATTAGAAGACATTAACAATAAATTTGATCACTTACGTTCAGGCAATACACCTTCTAATTCCAATCGATCTAATCCAATTTAATCATTAATTGACCAAATCGTCAATCTTAATATTACTCAAATAAGCTACGAAGTGCACGCGTCTAGCTTCACGTTAATCGAGCACTGCTATCCGTTTTAGCTGTATAACCTCCTTCTTCCTCTAACTTGAAAGCTTAATCTTTATATACAAAACTTAATTTCCATAATCACATCTTCTTCGGAGAAGGAATATTTTCAATAGAATAATTTTTAAAGACCCATTATTCCCCAAGAGGACTATTAGTATGAAATCGCGAATCGATCCGTAACACTGTGGCAACAATAATTTTCAACTAATTGCTATTTAACGTTAACGTCTGATTTTGTGTTTGCCATGCTGGTAGATGTTCTAATTAATACGTCTTTAGGTCGAGAATAAAATGATGGAAGAAAAATTTGAAATTAAACAACATGGATCTCAGACTAATAGAATACTATATTACATATATCATTCTTCATTCCATAAATTCGTTTGTTTTAAACATAAAAAAATCATGAATAGAATCAGAATCATTCAAAGGATAATTCTGTAAAAAAAAATAAATATGCTCTTTAAAATGTCTCTTCAGATATCAAAATTTTAATTTCGATAATTATATTTCATAAATTAATTTCCATAACTCAGGAGGCGGCTCATATTTTTGGGCTGAGGTCTACATTGTGGGAGTGGATAATACCGGTGGGAGCCATACACGTTTTTAAAATGTTTACGTTCATTGCATCTCAGAAAAAGTATAAGTTGTACCATAAAAATCAATATATATAAATGGAATAAAATACTGGGAGTTTCATTCAATTTATTTATTGCGCTTATTTCATATTACCTACATATGCAAGCACATTTACTTTTAGAATCATAAGACAAATGTACCTTGTACCTCTACCATTTTTTTATTAATACGCTTTTATAAGTTTCCCTTGCATGTAACGGAAACATTGAACTAGATTTTTACCCGCTTTAAAAGGTCAAATTCATTCGAAATTTTACACACTAGTCAGGGACCGTTGACAATACAATAATTTCATAATTTTGTTTCATTGTCCTGATCAGGATCATCAGGAATAAGGCTTTCCAGATTTGGAGACTAATTCCATAAATCATTTTCAGATTTGGAGACGAATTCCATATCGTCGGTCTAATTATCAGACTGCGTAACTCCATCTGGGATGCTAATTTGATATAGTAAGGCTAGGCGCCAAGTTGTTGTTTATGTTCACCAAGATAGGCGATAATATTACAGTATGGTTCACTTTGATATTTTTATCGTACGATGTGGTTGCCATGGAGATAACAAATATTAGTGTTAGTTTTTTGTTTTGGTTTTTTTTCCGCGGGATTTCTGCTCAGCAAAAGTAACACATTGTTCAAATTTTGTGTGATGAACACGTAAAATAGTGTAAATAATTTATATCTGGAAGTGTAATACATTAATATTACTTTCTGTTGTATTTATTTTATGTAAAAATCTTGCCACCACCTTTCCCTTCGAAATCTAGTTTTATTATGAAATAAAAAAGTAGTGATTATATTCACTCAGGAACATTGAAAATAGCGACCTAAAAAGAAAGCAACGGATTGAAATGAAATTTAATACACATAATGACACAGATGAGAGATTCACTTGATCTCATAAACAAGACAATTAAATGAATACAGGGTGTGCAACGACACAAATACTGGGTACCTTCAATAGCGCGTTGGACCCCCTCCAGCTGCAATACATGCGCCACACGGTCCGGCATTGATTTGATTAGACACCTTATGTTGTCCTGAGGCAGAAGGGCCCACAAATCTTGAACAGCCAACTCTAAATCATGTACAGAGTGACACGATGGCATCTGCCGTTTTAGCTGATCCTATACGTGCTCTACAGGGGACCAATCGGGGGAGCGGGCCGGCCATGGAAGAGTCTGAAAAGGACGTAGGATGTCTTGAGCAACTCTTGCTGTATGCGGACGAGCATTATCTTGCTGGAAAATTGCCCCTGGGAGACCATTTAGGAAAGGTCCTACATGGGGTCGAAGAAAATCATCAACGTAACGTTGGCCCGTTAAGGTTCAACGCATCACACTAAAGTGGACCGGCTATCATAGGCTATGGCCCCCAGACCATTACACCAGCTGTGCGGGTAGTGTGACGTAGAACAGTGTGGGGGGAATTGTACCGCTCATCAGGGCGCCTCCACACCCATACACGGCTATCATTTGTCCCCAAAACAACCGGGATTTATCACTAAACACAACCTTTTGCCAATCTGTGGCATTCCACATTGATCTGGCTTGGCACCACTGTAGACGCAGTTGCCGATGTTCCGGTGTTAAAGGGAGTGCACGGAAAGGGCGCTGGATTTAAGATTTGCTTCTGCAAGGTGTCTGGAAATTGTTTGTGGAACAATTGCTACGCCTACGTCTGCTCGTATCATTGAACGAGTCACCGTAGGGTCCTCAAGTGCTTGCCGCACAATTCTTCGATCCTCTCTCCTCGTGGTCTTCTAGTCGCTCCAGATCCGGTTTTCCACGCGTGGGTACCTTCTCGTGTCCACTGCTCCCAACAATTTCTAACGGCACACTCCGAACGATCCGCCTGGCCAGTAACACGGCGCGTCTACCAGCCTGCAGTTTTCATCCCGATGATCAGGCCTCTCTTAAACTCGCTTAACTGTGAGAAATGTCTTCTAGCACGTTTACCTGGCATGTTTCGCTTACCAAAGTCTTCCTACAATCGGCGGGTAATCGTCACGTTTATGAATTTTCGAATTTGCACTGGTTTATATAGCACCCTCTTTCTGATTGTAGCGCCATCTCGGCGTGCATGAGCATGCTTATTGGCACAAAACTTGGATCATTTGCATATCACATTACGCTGTACTTATTTGCAAAGCTTCGCGATTGTACTTAGCTTCCTTCTTGGGTCACTATTTTCAATGTTCCTGAGTGTATACTGATCGAGGAATAAATTAAAAGCGGAGCGCGCACTGAGGCATGGCGCAGACAAAACAAAAGGATTAAGGAATCGCGCCAAAAAGCGCTTGGCGCGTTGCACTCCTATATCAAATCAGTAACGCCGGTGGAGTTACGCAGTCTGATAATTAGGCCGACGATATACCAGTTCAAGATTTGTCGACTAATTCCAGATTTAACGACTAATAGAATAAGGTGCAACTCCAAAAGCGAATAGGCTTGTGGTTCGTAAAGATCAAACAAACAAAAAAAGTGTTTATGTGAGAAAGGGGAAGGTGGGTACGTCAGCAATTTCTTACCATATTATAAACAATTGTCTAGTTTTTCTGAAAATATAAATAAAAACAAGACTCTTGCATGTGGAAAAAGAATTAGGTTTTAACTGCTAAAATTTTTTTTTTAATTTTTATTAAGAAATACGTTTATAAGTGATGATACGCGAATCAACATTATAGCAATACGTTTAAAAGGTGTAATACGATTGACATTTAATATTTCTTCTTAACACATTTTTATTAGTTTGACCAGTATCAATAGAGACGGAATCTTTGAAATATAACGATATCGAACTCAGTCGAGACCCTGTAAACGGAAAGAATAAATACGCTTCAGACCCATTAATTAATATCCATTTAAAAGCAAGACTAATTCCAGCAACCACGTAATTCCGTCTCCAAACATCTAACTCAAGAATTATTTCAACAATGAATAAATGATTGTTTAAAAAACAAAAAAAAAAAAAAGAACTCTCTTTTATTGTAGATCAAACTAAAAAATGAAAAACAAATTATAGTTTTAAAAAAACTAAAAAACTTTTTATCGTGAATAGAACTAAAAAGTAAAGAAATAATTCTTTAAATAAGAATAAAAGGATTAACGATAAAATTAATGTCTATGGGGTAAAAGCGTGGGGTACTTTGTACTACATTTTTACACTCAGCATTTTGGAATAGAACTAGTAAGAAAATATAACCATTAATATAGAGCCCCCCTCTTTTATCCCAATGACATTAATTTTCTCATTAATCATTTTATTCTCATATTAAGAATTATTTTTTTACTTTTTAGTTTGATTCACTATAAAAGTGTGTTTTTTAGTTTTTTTTAAACTATAATTTATTTAAAATTGGGAAGGAGATTGATTGTGAATGAGTTCTCATCACATCCTGCAAGTTTATGTCAGTCAACTTGCATCTATATTTACTCTTGTTGATATTCATGCAAGAAAAACTTTGTTCACAATTATATGTCAAAACAAATATAAGAAGCATTCTTCTAGCAAATTTCTTCATACATCGAAATTTTTCATCATACTAAGATTTATAAAAATCAATTAATATCATAGCATTAAACATTTCATTTACACAATGATCTGACTACAAATCAATAAGTTCAAGCTGTAGCTCTCCTCAGGTGCTGTACCAATATCACCAATAATGGGATAAAAGAGAAAATGAATTTAGGCTCAGCTTTTTTAAGGTATCCGACTACGTTCGGAACCGAGATTTTCAAAAGCGAATAAATGGATAATTTTCATGATATTTAGTGAACTTAGATTACAATATATGCATAAAATTGTTTTAAGAACATTTTGACTAAAAGAATTTATTTAAATACAATATTTAGGCAAAAAATTAACTTAGAATAATCTTTTTTCCAAATGTTCTCTTTTTGTGAAAAAAATGCTTCTATTAGAATAATATTTTGCCTGCATATAGCTCAGACCTCTGTTCAGAGGCTCAACTAGAATTTTTGAAATATGTAACTTAAAAGTGGGTTTATTCATATTTTACGACAACAGAGGGGAGCAATTTTAAGAAAAAAACGCCAATAATTATTTCAATTGGTGGTAACTCAAAAAATAATGTGAATTTTTCAAAAATTCTAGTTGAGCCTCTGTAGAGAGGTCTGAGCTATATACAGGCAAAATATTATTATAATAGAACCATTTTTCACAAAAAAAAAAGAAAATTTGGAAAAGATTATTCTAAGTTAATTTTTTGCCAAAATACTATATTTAAATCATTTTTTTTTCGTCAAAATGTCCTTAAAACAATTTTATGCTTGTATTCTAATCTGAGTGACACTAAATATCATGAAAATTATCCATTTATGTGCTTTTTTAAAATCACGGTTCCGAAAGTAGTCAGATACCTTAAAATCTTGAGATCTCGTTCTCCAAACATTTTAGTTATGATATCTAAACACTTTCAGGTACAATGACTTCCTAATAAAACCATTTTATTTTCCTAATAGAAGAATATATGTCGCAGGAAAATGATGAAATTAGGACTTTCATCGAATCCCTAAGGGATTGGATCAATTGACGGGAGATGTTAAAATAACGTCTCTTTGAGGTCATTTCCCATATGTAAGTAAGTGATTGGATCAAATCCCCGAATTGTTTTAGTGAAATGATGAAATGAACAAGTCAGCCTTTTTTTAAAGATATGGGGTTGATATTTAGGGGATTGATAGTACTACCTGTATGGTTAGGAAGTACAAGGACTCGACTCCCCAGGTGTCTTCCCCCTCCCTAGACCCCTTCCTGACTAGTTAATTTCATCATTTCACTGAAACAGTTTAGGGTTTGATAAAATCATTTACTTTCATCATGGAAATGACCTTGAAGAGAGAGAGAGAGAGAGACGTTATTTTAACATCTCCCGTCAATTGATCCTATCCCTTAGGGATGATGTGAAATCCCTAGGGGATACGGGGGTGGGACACCTGGGGATCGAGTCCTTGTACTTCCTAACTATACAGGTAGTACTATCGATCCCCTAAATATCAACCCCATATCTTTCAAAAAATAGCTGACTTGTTCATTTCATCATTTCACTAAAACAATTCGGGGATTTGATCCAATCACTTACTTACATATGGGAAATGACCTCAAAGAGACGTTATTTTAACATCTCCCGTCAATTGATCCAATCCCTTAGGGATGATATGAAATCCCTAGGGGATACGAGGACACCAGGGGGATCGAGTCCTTGTACTTCCTAACCATACAGGTAGTACCTATCGATACCCTAAATATCAACCCCATATCTTTCAAAAAATAGCTGACTTGTTCATTTCATCATTTCACTAAAACAATTCGGGGATTTGATCCAATCACTTACTTACATATGGAAAATGACCTCAAAGAGACGTTATTTTAACATCTCCCGTCAATTGATCCAATCCCTTAGGGATGATATGAAATCCCTAGGGGATACGGGGGGACACCAGGGGATCGAGTCCTTGTACTTCCTAACCATACAGGTAGTACTATCGATCCCCTAAATATCAACCCCATATCTTTCAAAAAATAGCTGAATTGTTCATTTCATCATTTCACTAAAACAGTTCGGGGATTTGATCAAATCACTTACATAAGGGAAATGACCTCAAACAAACGTTATTTTAACATCTTGCATGAATTCATCATCTCCCTTAGAGATTCGATGAAAGGCCTAATTTCATCATTTTCCTGCGACATACGTATACAAGACGCACACGGAAAAGGAATCTCGGTTCAAAGTGGATGTTCTGACTGTCTTAGTGGTTTGTAAAAACACTCTTTGCGGGCTGCCATTTGCCCACCTCTGCCATTAATAAAAAAGAATCTTTTAGACGTCTAAGCCTTTTAAAGATAAATAAAGCTAAATTTTATTTTGACATTTTTAAAATTATATTAAAAGCTGAATTAATTAACCCTTTATCTACCTAAGTACTTAAAAGTACCACCACATTAAAATTACATAGAATAAACATTTTTACGAATACTCTGATGATACTTAGCAGGAATATTCTTTGAAATCCACTCTTTCAAGATATATGGCAGCATAGGTTCTATGATGAGTATTTTAGCGGGGAAGGCGAATAGTTTTATAGTAGAAATTGTGCGTTTTCGGCTGACATTTTGATCGGATTGAGAACATAAGTCTTTTTGTTCCGAAAAAGTAGTTAATGTCGAAAAGTAAGTATCTTTTTCTATAAGTTAATGAAGACCTAAGAAAACGATTTTGCTATTTATTTTAAGTGAACAGGGTATATAATTAATTTTACAGTTGAATAACTTTGTGGCACTTATAAGTACCGACCGTACACTGGGTGTTGGAACAAGAACTTAGTTTTTTTTCGTTCCGTGTTGCTTTTTGTTGTGTTGAAGCGTCATCACTCTAATGCAATAGATAGTACTTTTTTTATTGTTTTATTTTAACGTTTTATAAAAATTTGAACGAAGGCTTTGAATCCGAGCCTTTTTTAGTCACACAATTAGATAAAATTTTTATTCTTATTTCAAAATTAACAACATTTTAATTTTTTTATATGTAACTAAGATTTAACAATAATTCGAGATTTTCATGGTGCTATTATTATAATTATTATTATTTCCTTTTCTTAGAAAGTCTGGAAAAAACTCAGTCTGTAAGAGGTTTTGCATTTATTAAAGAACCTATATCTGAAATCAGTGATATACTAAGAGATGATTTTTCAGATTAAGATCTTCTGGAATTTTCGTTAGATTCTTAAGATGACGATCATGAGACTAAACAAGACTCAAGCTGCAGTAGTTCATGTTAAGAAAATACAACATTTCTTACCCCAGGATGTGCAGTAGGTATAAAAACATTTAGTTGAAACCTCACTCAAAATGCACAAGTAATGAATTTTTGTGTATTAATGAAAAGAAAAACTGTTTCTTTGAATATCATGAAATTAAGTTTGTGTTAAAACTATTTTTATATGTAAAAAAATTTTAAAAATTTAATAATCTTTCAATATAAGTATTTTGTGCTGTAAAATGTTAGTGTTCTCTGGTTATTTAGCATTCTTAAGAGTTAAATATGCGTTAAAAAAGTCATTCGGTATTTCCGTACTATGAGAATATTTTAGACCATTGTGGACTGACGGTACTTAAAAGTACCAATTTAATTAATTAGCTCTAACGAATTAAATTTCTCAAAGTTGAATATTTTTGTATGTATATCCCTTAATGTTTT
Organism: Trichonephila clavipes; assembly: GCA_019973935.1. NCBI lineage: Eukaryota > Metazoa > Arthropoda > Arachnida > Araneae > Nephilidae > Trichonephila > Trichonephila clavipes. Next base: position 167,478 of record BMAU01003312.1, on the reverse strand, counting down.
ATGTAGTGATTAATAAAAATATTGTATGAAAAAATTTGCAGTAAATCATATTGTGCGGTATAGATAAAGGATTAAGTAAATCATTTTCTTTCCGTAAAATCTATATTCTGTTTTAAGAAACAAAAATTTGAATTCTTTATATATGCATATATACTATGCAAAATTAATTTATTCAATGTTTTCTTATAAATCTAGAAAATTTGAATGAATATTTTAGTATTAAAAACATTATTCTGCTAAAAATGAAAAATATATAATAAGCGCACCGCGTTGACTATTTAAATGGTGGTATGAAATCGTAAAACAGCTGATCATCGCATCTAGAAGTAAATCGATTTCAGTATTCGCATAAAAATCGTGTGGAAATAAAAATATTATTTTATAGTGCAAAATAATAATTCATAAAGAATATTTTATATCACTTTCATGAAAGAGTATTATTAAATTAGTAATCTTTGTGTTCACATTTTAAACGTTTATTTTCATTTTTAAACCTTTCTGTTAATCTTTTAATTAACTTATTAACTTCCAATTTTGTTTTAGGTTAATGTTTCAGTAGAATATAAAAAATGTTGCAATAGAGTGCTGCAACATTTGAATGCATAGTTTCAGTTCAGTAAGTGCGGGAAAGTATTAATTTCAGTTTCTTTGTCTGATGTCGACTCCGCGTAATATTTGAAGGGAACAATGGTTTGTGATATCACAACGGATAATCATCAAATAATGTCGCTTATTTAGAGAAGTGAATTGAAAAGATTATGGCAATATAATACAGTAAATCCGAAAAATAAAATCAGAAAATGCGTAATACAAAACGCATTTAAGACAATACAAAATGTAGCAATTGCAAAAGAGCATGTAATTTTGTTATGCATCGTTCAAGAAAAATATTTTTATTCTATATAGTACGAGAAAAAGAAAAGAGAAATACTCATAAGCTCTAAGTTTAAATCCGAGGATCACCGGCGTAAAAGAAGAGAAGGGTTCTTGAGTAATAGACGATTTTTTATCAGTCAAATGTGAGAAAGGTCTTGACAAAAGTATTTCAAAATCTTTTAAAATGAACATAAAAAATATTACAGAAATAAAAGACTTCCATATTTTGAATGTAGGAATATGATGAATAATTCCCACTATACTGGTTATTTAATATTCTGAATTCAGTTCAGTATGTGTCAGCGAGAATGAATATTCATTGAAGAAGTTTCAAATATTGAGACACGACGCTTCGATCTGTTGCTAGAGCTCTAAGTTGAGGTACTAGACAAGGATTTAAAAATGGTCATGTAAAAAAAGAATGTGCAATTCTAAACAGTATGTTTGTTTCAAAAATAATAAGCAGTTAAATCCAAAGTGTAATCACGGCAATCCTTGTTCTAATGAATAATGAAAAGTAAAACAAAGGTACCTCATAAATTTAAATTAATATTCTATTACACTACATTTCCATTCTTACATTTTCGTTTTAAAAAGTTTACATAATGTTTTTCTGAAGCAACAGTTTTTCTTCCCAGCATGTATTTTTGTTGATAATATTTAAATTAAATATATTTTTGTAACACACATATTCTTTTTTCCCTTTTTTTATTTAACTAATGGCAATATGAGCAATAAAACAAATTTTATCATCTCTTCTTTCCCTTATTATTTATAAATTATTCATCCGCATAAGGGATAAAATGTATTTTTCGAGAGGTTTTATAGCAATTAATGATCAATTAATTTATAAAAACATCTTTGAAATTGTTTATTTTTCACTTTAACGTCTATCCTTAGTTATTTCATGGAATACCTAGTAATTTCATAAAATAACTAGGTAAAGTATGAAAAAAATTGTTCATCTGTTATATACTTTAACAGACTTGTCTAATTATTTTATGCAATACCTAGTTATTCTATGGAACAACTGAACTATACACTTTAACGGTAACATACGTATATAAGACTTAAGATTAAAAAAAATATAGCTTGCTGAAAAGCTTTTGAATATCTAGCAATTTTTTCTGCATTTAAAATTAGAAATGTTGAAAATCGTAAATTTAACAGTGTGCACCACACTGTATATTTAAAATAAAAATTACGTTTACAAAATCGCACAAGAATATACATATAGCTGAGTGCTTATTTTGTTCCTGAATTTATGACCATTTCCTTCTGTTCTTGCTCTTGTTTATACTGACAAGGAATGTTTTTGTTTTTCTTCTTTTATTCTTGATATTAATTATTTCAGTACGTGTGTGCTTTTAATTTTGTGTAACTGAACTTTCCCTTTCCTTGATTTTCCATAAAAATTTCGAAAATAAAATGTATATTCGCTTAGCACGGGGCATATTTAAAAAGGACGTTTATTATAGGCATTATAATATTTACTTAATATAGCAGATATGTATTTTACTTGATTTGAGAGATAATTATAAAAGTAAATCTATAATATATTAAGGAATAGATTTTAAATTCCGATTTATAGGTACAAAATTTTACATCTGTTAAAAAAAAGAATTATTTGAGAAAAATTCCAAATTCTACGAAATATGACCAATATTTTTCGAGATATTATCTGTCTTTTGTGTTTTTAAGTGTAATTATAGTTTTAAAATTTTAGTTAATGCAAAAATAAATCAAATAAATATAATACACACTAAGGTCGTCTAGATACAGCAGCAATACATCGCGCAATCTTAAATCACGGTCAAATTAACTCATCCGAGCAGATACCCTACTCTCTACTATATTTGGTATCTATTCAAAAAAATGCTTATTAACTTATTTAGTGGAAGATAAGAAGTGTTAAAACATTGTATAACAAGGAAATGTTCATATGTTTATCCTTGTTAACAAAATTATTGTTTGGCATACCATTCTGTATTTGTTGACTGTATGCATACCTAGGAATTGCAATATCGGACCAAAATTTTAATACCGGTATTCGGTATTTTTGAGATCTTAGTACCGGGACACCCCGATTTTAATACCGGTAGTTGAAATTTTAGAAAAAGAAGAAAAAACATAGGTGTTTCTTTGTTTTATATATGCCAGTTTTTTATTAGAGAGTGTAAATATCACAAAATAATTTGTAACTTATAAATTATAATATATAAAGAATCACAAAAAAGTAAAAAGGAATATCTTATTTATTTAAGTCACAAAAAGTGAAACATCGCTATTCAGTCTGTGATACTATTACAAATTTTTGTAATGTGATCTTATGAGACATAAAGCTGTGAAACATCTGAAAGAAAAAAAATGTTCATTTGATCTGCGTACGGACAAATGGAGCAATGCATCTAAAAGTCAGCAGGCACCTTAAAGAAAGGTATCAGTACGGGATATGTCCACCGTGGAGTGTGATGCAACATTCCACACGTCGTACCATACTTTGCACAACATTATCCAGCAGCTGTTGAGGCAATTTATGCCATTCCTCTGTGAGTGCACGGATGAGGGTGTTCTTGTTTGTCGGAGGATAGTTTCGACCAGCAACTTGCCTCCCCAAAGCATCCCACACATTTTCAATGGGGTTTAGATCTGGAGAACGCGCTGGCCATACGAGACGTTGAATACCCTCGCTGTCTAGACAATCCTGAACAGTGAGTGTTCGATGACATGTTGCGTTGTCGTCCATAAAAACAAATTTATCACCGACAGCACCACGGAAAAGACGAACAAGAGGAAGTAGAACTTCATCAATGTATCGTTGGCCCGTCATAGTCCCATTCGCAACCACATGTAGGCGCGTGCGGCCACTGATGATGATGCCGGCCCACACCATGATACTGCATGTTGGATATCGGTCCTTTTCCTGGATATTTTCTGAACGATAAGCAGTACCACTCTCGCGCCAGATCAGTTGGCGTCTACAATCCGATGACAGACTGAACCTACTCTCATCTGTGAATAGTACGCATGCCCAGTACTGTTCAGTCCAATTGTGATGCTCACGACACCATTGCAAACGGGCAGTACGGTGCTGTCTGGTCAATGGGACACACACAACAGGTCAGCGTGCGTATAGTCCTCCTCCTCTCAAACGTCTGGCAACAGTTTTTCGGGAGATCTGCTTTCCTGAGGCAGCAAGAAACTGATTTGCCACCTGCTGAGCTGTGGTGCGCCTGTTCCTTTTTGCTGATAGGACGATATATCTGTCTTCTGCAGGAGTCGTACTTCTAACACGATCTCCCCCATGCCGTCTACTACACATTCCAGTAGTTTTAAATGACTTCCACAGCCGTGAAACAACGCTGTGAGCGATGTCGAACTCCCTGGCAACATCTGTTATTTTTAGCCCTTCTTCGATCTTTCCAATAATTCGGCCACGCATAAAATCATCTATGTGATGTCGAGAAGACATGCCAAAAATTTTAAGTTCGTCTATTAAATCTTTCCTGTAAAACTTTGACTTGAAACAACAACTGTCCACACGCGTCAAAACCTTTAAAGCTCTTATGAACGCTATCACGTGATGAACAGACGTAGAAAAAAAAGTTTGCATACTCATACTTCTTCTTACTAATATCCCGCATTTATTCTAATTTTCCACATTTTGCTTCCTTTCATTTTGTGGTTGCTATGGATGATAGTGTTATCCGTCCTTAGCAATTGTCCAGCAGTGTATTATATGATATGCAAGTATAGTGCGAATAACAAACTCACCAATTTAAAAAATATCGAAATATTACGCACTTTCTTCACAACTACAACCTTGTTTTCACAAATACAAATATCAGATTATGAATCCTGCGCGTGTGCAGTATCGCTCTGAGCTGCAATAAGATAGTTTTTGGCCCGCCTTCTTGGATGTTTTACATTATTTTATCACTTCTCTTGATTGCGCGATGCAACTTTGTACTCACAGGCTAATTAATTTCACCCGTTAGGAAGGCATAAAAACAAAAAAGTATACTATTTTGCTATATTGGCGATCCCTGAACATATAGTGGAGACAGTTAAAAAATTTCTAGTAAATAACAAAAGACGGTATTTAAACTTGTGGATACCGATATTACAAAATTGTACAAATGGCTCAAAATACCGGTATTCGGTATTCCGGTATTGCAATCCATAGCATAGACTACTCTATACTAAAATTATTTCGAAAAAGCTTCTTTTCCATCAATAAAGCCGGTTTCAAGAGGTCGTGAGGTATTTTTCATCACTTTTAATAGTTTGAAATAAAAAGTATTTTTCATAACGTTTTGTTTGTTCTTAACACCATGATTCACAGAAAAACATAATAAATTAATACACGACAGACCTTTGAGGAATTCTCATTTCTTTAACAATAATTCCCGAGATGTTGAACGTAATAAATCGAAATTAATTATAATACATTAAGAAACATAAGCGATCCAAATATGTAAATACCTTTTACGTTTTGGTATTTAGGTTTATTCTTAGACACTGGATGATTTCACTGTCATATAACAAACAGCATCGTTTAATATATGCCTAATTATGTCTACATATCTCGCATATAGCAACGTTGTCTTGGTGTGGAAGTTCAGAGGGTGATATGCCATTTCAGGTATTATTCACATCATTTGATTATGATTCAAAATGACTACTTCCACTGCCACTAGCCCTGGCGTTGCCTTAAGTGCGGCTTTAATGAAACACTCAATTATGTACATACGGAACATATTGAACTCATTATTTTATTTCATTAATTTATTTTATTTAATTTATTTGGTATATTTGTGATACTTCCTTCTACTCATCTTTTTTCTGAATCCAGTGTTATTTTTTCTGTTTCTCAATCAATTTTCTTCTGCATTCAATATTTCATAATTCGTCTCAATCAATTGATTTATTTAGCTTTCAATATGCTTCATATTTTACCTCAGACTGTTTATTTTCTCAATGAGCTTTACATTCTTCGCCTATATTTTAATGCGAAAATGAATTTTAGCAATTTATATTAAGGTATCCGACTACGATCGGATCCGTGATTTTGCAAAAGCATACAAACGAATATTTTTTTTAATATTTAATGTCACTTAGATTAGAATAGATTTATAAAATTGATTAAGAATATTATTACAATAAAAATTATTTAATTCAGTATTTTGGCAAAAAAGGAACTTAGAATTACCTTTTTTTCAAAACATTCTCCTTTTATGAAAAATGCTTCTATAATAATAATATTTTGCTTATATATAGCTAAGATTTCTCCAAAGGGCCTGAACTACAACTTTTAAAAATATCACATTATTTTCATAGTTACTACCAATTGAAATAAATATCACTGTTTTTCTGTTAAAATTTCTCTTCTCTGATGTATTAAAAAATATGGATAAATCCACTTCTGAATTATATTTTAAAAATCCTTGTTAAGGCTCTATATAGAAGTCTGAGTTATATATAAGCACACAAAATATTATTGTTACAGAAGCATTTTCCGTAAGAGAAGAATACTTGGAAAACTATGTTCATGTTTTGCCAAAATATTGCATTTAAATCATTTTTAATTGTAGTATATTTTTAAAACAAACTATTCTAATCTAAGTGACCCTAAATATTAAAAAAAATATTCGTTTGTACGCATTTGAAAAATCACGGTTCCGAATGTAGTCGGATACCTTAAACTGAACAAATGTACGATTTCTTTAAAATTTTCGAAATTTCAACATGCATTACAGATATATGCATGTCATATAACCTCGTGGAGGCTCTACTAAAAATAGAATATTTTATTTTACTTGAAATGGGAGGTAAAGGATAAAAATAAGTCGTTTTTAGTTTGGGTTCTTATTCTCTAAAAATTAGACAGAGAAATGCAGATCTAAGCTCTCGACCTTCTCCCCCTCCCTCCCAAAAATAACGTAGAGTCTACCACTGACCAACTAACTGTAGCACAAAGCAAATACGAATCATAATAAAAAATTTTAAAAATGAAAAAAAAGGGACTTCAAAGCAAACAAAACGCGCCGCACGTAGCACTGGCATTCTTGATTTGAAATTCGGGCGGTTGAAACCTGTTTTTCGATTATTATTTCCCGAGGAATATTTTTTTCTATTACTTAATTTTTTTTCCTCCTAAGAACTCGTCGGACAACGCCCTTATGTATACGTCTCGTAGCTCCTAGAAATAGAGGGAACCAGTCACTGAGATCGACAATTATATCTCTAGAAAACTATTAAGTGAAAGTTAAACTATATAGGTTTTAACTTCCATCGAAACTGATATTACTGTCGAAAAGTATAATCATTTGGTGGAATTGTTCTAACTGCTTGGCTGTAGTCTAGACAATGATTGAAAACATAAAGAATTCAAAGGTATTCATATTTTCGACATTTTTTTTATAAGAAAGAATGTTAAATGAACCGTCCTACCCTACACCGCAGATAACCATTGTTTGGTATTAAAATTAAATAAAAGCATTCAGTTTCTGAATTTTTTTTGAATTACACTCTTATTTATATTTCTTTAGTACAAGACATAGTTTACCCCACAGTACTGTTTTTTTCATTTGTTTTATCTAATTTCTATGTTAATACGCTATGTTTTGGTTTTGTTTTTAAATATTTTTCTAATGTGTAAATTAAATTAGGATTTTAAAATAATAAAAAAATGGAATGTCTCCAATTTTTGATTCTTTAAATTAGTCCCACAAGTAAATACACATAGAGAATTTGAAATTTTTTTTAAAAAAAAAAGCAGCTTTCTTGAAAACTATTGCCAAAACTTTTTTAATGTGAAATTATAAATTTCTCTAAATTATTTCTATTATTTTGGCCTTAGACTGCATTTGGTGTTCTATTAAATTACTTATGGACCCTTGATGAAATTTAGTACTTTCGGAAAGATTCCATTAAATGTGATCAATATTATTATTTTATTTATATCTTCTACACAGTAACGTTATGTACTTGTGAATTGCTTTTAAAATTTAAGCAATGCATGTTGCTATTGCTACTGCCAGCTGTCTGACTCAGGTAGATCAAGGCCAACGAAATGCATCGGTGCAAAGAGCTGGATGTATGCCTGTCGTTATCAGTAGCTTTGAGCACCATACAGGTGACAGTACGATTTGGCTCGATTTAACCACAATTTTGAGATAGAACACCCTGAAGAAGCAATTCATAAAACTTCGAAAATTGCTTTTATTTAAGGTCTATTCATATTTCCACCACGTGAATAATAATCTTGAATGTTAGTGAATAAATGTGTTTTGAACTGATTGGTTGGTGGTAGTAGTCGAATAGTCGAGGTTCCGAACTCCTTCTAGCATTGTTTCTATCGAATCATGGTACGATAGTACTGGATGATGAGCGTTAAGGTATCCAACTACGTTCGGAGCCATGATTTTGAAAAGCTTATAAATGGATAATATTTATGGTATTTAGTGTTATTTAGATTAGAAAACGTATATAAAATTGTTTTAAGAATATCATTACAATGAAAAATTATTTAAGTACAATATTTTGACAAAAAATGAACAGAGAGTGACCCATTTTCAAAACATTCTCCTTTTATGAAAAATGCTTGTATTATAATAATATTTTTGTGATACATAGATAAATAATATTTTTATTTATCTCAGACTTTTGCACAGAGGATGAACTACAATTTTTGAAATATATAGCTTAGAAGTGGATTTATCCATATTTTAATACAACAGAGGAAAGAAATTTTAAGAAAAAAACGCCGATAATTATTTTAATTGGTGGTAACTCTGAAAATAATGTGAATTTTTCGAAACCCCAAGTTCAGACTCTCTGAAGAAGTCTTTACTTTATATATGCAAAAACATTATTATTATAGAAGCATTTTTTCTAAAAGGAAAACGTTTTAGAATAAAGGTTATTCTAAGTTAATTTTTTGCCAAAATATTGTTTTTAAATATTTTTTTTCGTCATAACGTTCTTAAAACTATTTTATACATGTATTCTAATCTAAGTGACACTAAATATCATGAAAATGATCCATTTATGCGCTTTTTTAAAATCACAGTTCCGAACGCAGTCGGATACCTTAAGTATAATAAGACTCCAAATCCTCCCTTTGTTGTGATGTAGAAATTTAGAGCGTGCAAAACTAGAACAGATGTTATGCTCATTCTTCGACTGAGGTTCAGTTTTACGAGGTTCGTTTGCCTTAGTTCATGAGTTTCTTTAAAGTGCGACATTAATAAATAATTACAGTAAAATCCGACTCACATAACGTGCGCTTTTAATACAAAAAAATAAGATCAAAGTTTACGGGTGCGTGTTATACGCCGGGTATAGAAATGATGGCTTTAAAAATAAAAAAAGTGATGAGAACTTAAGAAAAATTAGACTTCTACACATATCGAAACACTGTTTATTTAAAAGAAATAACATTCCTTATGAACTTAGGGTTGTAGTTGTAGAAGTATACTATTTTTCTAAAGCCTGGAATAATACCTCGAATAAATGACATCAGTGCCGCACACAAGGAGGGTCTCCTAGGCGTCCGGATACCCCCAGAGCCCTTGATTTTTTTTCGATTGGTTATAATCCTATGTATATATTACGTAAAATTTAATTATGTATGTGTTATTAATTATTAATTTTATTAATTAATGATAATTATTCATTCAATGATTAATTTTGTATTGTTTTTGTTCCCGAAAATTGACAAAATCAAAAGAATATGCTGGGTGGCGTATTGGAGCATGATACCAAAATGGCGGACTTTCGACCCTGGACCCTCCCTCCTCTTGAAAAATTTTTGTGTGTGATACTGAATGACATTAAAACATAAGAGCATTGTGGATGTACATTTCAAGTTTCCTCGTAAAAAAGGGTGTGCGTTACACGACGAATTTGCCTCAAAACTAAAATTTACAGCTTGAAAGTATAGATACGTGTTATACCCAGGATTTTATGGTAATCAATGGAAACTGATTGATATTAAAGATTTTTATTGTCAAATGCATAGAAATAAAATAACACAAAATAATGGACATTTTTAAGTAAATCTAATGACAAATTAAAGACAGATCTAATTGATCTAAAAACATTTACCTGAACTCTTAATTGATTAAATTGATCTTCTATGGGATTGAGCTCGCGTTTCGCATTTATGGGATTTTCACAGATGTTCACAGAATCCTTTAGTCCCACAATACAGGCAGAATCGCTTAAAGTGGTATCATACATTTTTGCCATGATTTATAACAGACCATTATCGCATAGTGTTCAGCAATGAATTCTTCGTTAATTTTAGAGCTGATGATAATTACTGATGATGTGTATGGATGGATGGATTCTTTGAATCTATTGTTAGAATATGCGAGTCCCCATGGTGCTTCTCACGTTCTCGTTTACATTGCAGCATTTCGTGCATGCTGAAACAGTCATTTGCCTATTATCGACAGCAGATATTTGATAAAAGACATATTGAAGAATGGGTATATATTATTGCAAACTGATAGGCAAAGAAAAATTAGTCAGGCTCATGTGTCACGTATTGTCTCGCAATGTGTTGTTTTACTTGGCCACAAGCAATCCTAAATGGTAATGGGTACCATCAAGCTTCAAACTTTTAGAGTTATAATGATGGCTGTTGAATCTACCAGTCATAACTATTGGGGGGGAGGGGTAAAATAAAGTTCAATGCCATTCTACTCCATTGCATAAGGGGAAGGATCAGTATGGAGCTGCATAATGTAATAATCATTTAATTTAAACTAAGAATGGTATAACAACCTGAAATCGTAAGTATCGCGCTTTAAGCATGGCATGAAAAACCAAATTTAAAAGTTAATGCATCAACTATTTTAAGGAATTTTATTCTTAACATATAAAAACTCAAACACTCGATTACTAATCAGTTTTATAAATTATTCATGATCTAAATATCGATTGCCTCATTATTATTTAAATAACAATCATTCTGAGACATCTCTAACAATTATGGGGCCCGTCACCAATAGCTCCCGTGTTGCTTCATACAGGGTGTATCAGTACAACGGTTACAAACTATCAGGACAGAGTACACCAAGACCTTTGGAAATCACATAGGAATGCTTGCTCGGAAACGCTTTCCTGGCGTGGTAATGACGACACAAAACAAAAGAAATACGGGACGAGATTAAGAGGAGAAAAAATATTTATTATTCTTAGTACTGCAAAAATGTTGGGAAATCTTTGGTTGGTGTACGCGTAGACCGCGCAACGAAAGCCTATGTATCAGATGACAGTGCATGTACACAAGCGGGTTTCGCTGTCGCACTGGCTGTCAAGCATTATTTCGCCTGCAGGCAAAGAAGTAGGTGGATGGAACTTTGTACACGAACGTTGAGCTAGCTGATATGCATCTCCCATACGGGGCCGCTGATTGCAATGGACGCGCCACACAACGCTTGTACGCCCAACGTTACTCTAGGAGGAAGGATCCCAGCTACATCTTCTTTGCACGCTTGCACCAGAGATTGTTCGACAGTGGATTCTTCATCGTGGACGCACAGGAACATGAGTGAAAAGTGAGTACACCAAACAATGAGGAGAGTGTCCAGGCATCTGGGACAGAACAATCCCGGTACCAGTATGAAGGATATCGTTAGTCATGTCGAGATTTTCCATTTGACCGTTTGGCGGATCCCGTATACTAACGATGTGCAAATCTATCACCCCTACATGTACCTTTATTGTACTTATAATTTTATTTTTCTTAATTTTTTGCTGTTTTAAGGATAATAAACATGTGTTCTCCTCCTACTTGTGTCCTGTTTTTCTTGCGTTTCGAGTCGTCATTGCCGCTACAGGAAAACGTTTCCGACCATGCATTCCTATGTGATTTTCTATATTCTAGGTTCACTCTATCTATCCTGAAAATTTGTAACCAAAATACTGACACACCGTGGTATGTGACGTTAATCACTCACGCACTGACATCTTTAAATGCTGCAGGAAATCTGTTGATCCGCGAACATATTTGGATCATATGGTATACGATTACAGGGAAAATAAATGTAGAAATAATAAATATAAATATAGATACAGAATTGTATAAATATGTGAATAATGTCTCCTTAAAAATTCCTTATTGTCCCAAACAATGATAAATGTAAACCAATAATCTATTTGTAAAATCAAGTAATAGAGATTTAGTTAAATATTAGAACAGATACGTTTATTATATATATATATATATATATTAAAAAAAACTTTGCATAATTCAGAGCAGGGAAGAGAATTAGGTCAGAAGCACTCAAGTTTTCAACAGACGTTTCCTATATTTCAATCAGGTTAAGGTCAGCCGAGAGAGTCTTTTCTAGTATATAACTAATTTTTTGACACAAAATTGTATCAACAAAAGTGTGAGTGGGTGAACATCATCACTGACCCAGTTATCAAAATAAGTCGTTGATCGCACCTTTATGATTGTATTGCTTTATGTCGTAGATTGAGGTTGCCTTGAAATAATGCAAAAAAAATTTGACAATTCAGTTACAATAATAAATGACTTTAATTTTTTACTTCATACACGTCCAATGTAGGATAGCTTATTGAAGAAGACAAATTTACTATCACGCAGAGGAATAGATAGACACCTTAATCAATTAAAGGTATGTATTGTCTACGACAACAGTTGCATACTGATTTTTATTTATCTACTAGCTGGTATACCCGTTCTTCGCACGGGTGAACTGAAAAATTAAAAAACACAGATTGAAGGAAAAGAAGTTTTTAATGAGTTAATTTTATGTGAATTGCAAATTAAACAAAAAAGAAGCTTTTTGTATATCTCAGGTAAATAAAAAAGAAAGAAAAAAAACACCTTTGTTAAATTTTAAGTATCTAGATCCAATAGCTGATAAAAAGGATTTTTTTATTTATAATTCCTCGTAACACTCTTGAGGGTCGATTTTTCAAAATACCTCCGTAAGCTGATCTCTGCTCAGCAAAAGTAACACATTGTTAAAAGTTTTGCATAATGAACGCTTAAAGTAGTGTAAATAATTTATATCTGAAAGTGTAATACATTAATATTACTTTCTGTTGTATTTATTTTATTTTAAAATTGTAATATTCGCAAGCAACGCCGTTTCTTAAATTATAATGGCGATTTAATGAAAAACATAGCGAAATGTTAACGTTAGAGTCAAGTTGGCAAATGCCTAGCTACTTTCGTAGCTCGAGCTTTATTAGAGCTTTGTAAGACCCGCCGTGTAGGGGTGAAATGCACTTTAATACTTTATCCAACCGCATTATAATTTACTGCAGTTTTTTCATACAATATTTTTTTGGATCACTACATTTACAAATTAAGGGATATACATAAACAAAATACTCCACTTTGGAAAATTTAATCCGTTAGAGCTAATAAATTAATTAAAGATATTCCAATTATGTCCACCGTTCACTTAAAATAAGTAGTCAAATCATTTTCCAAGGTCTTCACTAACATACAAAAACATAAGACACTTAAATTTTGACAAACTATTTTTTCCGCTAAAATACTCATCATGGAACCCGTGCTGCCATATATCTTGGAAGATTGGATTTCAAAGAATATTCCTGCAAAGTATTGGTAGAATATTCCTTCTAAGTTGGTGTGGTGTGGTAGTTAGGAGAAGGGGGTGCCAGCTCCGGTGTCGTCCACGTCACTTAACCATGGTTCAAAATTACGTGATACATTGCCAAAAGCCCTCGTGTAGCTGAACAGTGCGATGTTAATATTCACACACTTACTCACTCCAAAAAATACAGTACAGTAGTTATAATTATTTTTATACTTAAAAACGTAATATCTGCCTATTCAATTAAAATTATAGCGTTATAATTAACTACTAACCACAAACAAATTTTGAAAATTTTTCCAAATGATGCAGTGTGAAAGAGATTTTTCCTTTTATGCTAATATTAATGAACTGGATTTCTTGGAGTAAGGTGTTTTTGAATTTTTTAATGAAGTTTATTATTACTTAATTTGTTTTCAATAAGAATGAAGGAGAAAAGTCAATATATTATATATATATATATATATATATATATATATATATATATATATATATATATATATATATATATATATATATATATATATATATATATATATAAGATCGGCATCATTATGCAGCTAGATTTTATTCAGAGAATACTTCTTTTGTATTTTACAATTTCTCGTATACTACATTTTGAGTGCAATGTGTTGAATCAAATGTTTCTTAAGATTCATTAACTAATTTATCTCTGCCCTTAACAGATTAACAAATTCAATGAATATCAGAGGACATGGCAATTATATTTGTCTCCAAAATGATTTTATCACTTTGTTTACTACACATGGAGTTGTTCATAATAATTTTCTATGAATGCAAAAGTGCATTCCATCATCATGAGGTACTTAAGTTTTCTAGACATTTTTTAGAACTTTATAAAATGCTTAGGATTTTCACAGGATGGTTATCTTACACAATATGAAAGAGATATATATTTATGATGCACGCTCTTTCAGGGTGACTTTTTTCTTTTATCTTATACATACATTAATGACACTTTATTAATAATATCAAAATTCCAAGTATTATTAAGAATATTTTCATTTTAACTTTAGCCTGTGGATTTGGATAGCAAGATTTGATTGAAAGCTAAAATATTTATACGAGTTGGATAAAAACATCTCTAACCATTATTTATTTCAAAAATACTCATATTGAAAATACTCTCAATAATCATGCACTATTCCCTTCAAAGTAATTGATATTCGAGCTGTCCTATTTCCAATGAGTTTATCATTGTTGAAAGCAGAGGGCTCTAAAGCAACTCTTTGGAAATGGAATGTTTTCTCTGATATCATATTTGTCCTCTTTCGGGGGCCTTTTCAGCTTGTAGAAAGCACAAAAGAGGTAACTAAACAAATAGCTATGTAATTTATTTAAATAATTTATTTTTGTGCAAAATTAAAGGAAATTAGTGGAATGATTATTAAAGGCCCATTACACACACACACACACACACACACGGAGTAATACAATAGTTAATTTAATGAAGTACAGTTATTGAAGTTTTTCTCTCAGTTCATCCTAAACGACCTTCCCTATATGCGCCTTTTTATTAATCCTGTTGGAGAAAAATTCTTTTTTAACTGCTGTTTGACCACCTTCCAAAAACCATTAAAACCACCCTACATAGAGAGAACTTGATTTTGTGCTAAATTGAGTGCTATTCAAACTCTAAGAAAGTGAACGCTCGAGTTAGTCGTTAGGCTGCTATTAAAGTTATATTAGCGAAGTTACTTGCAGAACTCTTTGGAGAGCTTTAAAAGAAGGTTTATTCCGAGATTTCCAGTAGACCCTGACTTGAAGAGAGCAGCTACATCGGATCACACGCAGTTAAATGCATAATTAATTGTCTTAGGAATTAAGGATAACGATTAAATTTGACTGTTACCTCGG
The DNA here is from genome assembly GCA_019973935.1 of Trichonephila clavipes. NCBI lineage: Eukaryota > Metazoa > Arthropoda > Arachnida > Araneae > Nephilidae > Trichonephila > Trichonephila clavipes. Next base: position 152,113 of record BMAU01003312.1, on the reverse strand, counting down.
TTTATATCGTTGCTTGATAGTAAATTAATTTATCAATAAACTTAGTTATTTTTATAACAATGGCTGTTCATTTGGTGTCCCAAACTTAAATAGCCACCTAAGGGTCGCGTCAACTGTAGTTATTCTCTTCATTCATCGGCAATTTACCGACAATTCTGCTTTACCGACTTACTCCTTTTCAGATGAAAACACAGCATATTAATGCACGGGAATGTTGAATCTTTTGAATCAAGATGAAGATAATTTTTGATTACCTGATAATTATGAATGAATCTTACAACTATCAATATGATCTCGAGATCGAAGATTTGAGCAAGGAGTGGAAATACAGCAATTCACCTCCCTCAAAAGACTAAGGGCAGAAGGCTGCAGGGAAGATCATGTCTTTTTTTTACTGTCATGGAGTCCTCTTAACAGACTATAAGGAAAGGGGTCAGATCCTAAAGTCACTATGGTATGTTATTGTATATCTGTAACTGAAAACTGCACTATGTCCCACGGAACAATTGCGCATTGCTCTGATCAAAAAACGGCGAAGTATGGTACCAAAGGAGTCCATTTTCTAGCCGAAATCGCACTTGCCCAATCGCCTCGAAGTGTGGTTAAAGAATCAAAGCTACATGACTTTGAAATTTTGCCACATCTATCCTATTCCCAATATCACTCCAAGAACCTTTTTCTAGTACCCACAACTAAAAAAAACATTGCCAGATCGGAAATTTGAAGACACAAATAGCGTCATTCAAGAGGTGGAAACATTTTTTAAAGCAATATATTAGTTCTTCAGAGATGGCTTTCGGAAGGTTAAGAGTATTGGGGGGGATGTATAACTTAAGAATAACAATTATAAATTAGCTTTTTATTTTTATTATTATTTTGTTAATAATTAAAAAATTAAAGAATCTCCATCGTAAAACTAAAATGAAGACAAGGGGAGGCTTGGATAATGTAGCATTTGGTGTAGAACTCTCTGGTCTAGGGGTGGACAGTCTTTTCCTGGGTACAGGCCACTTTTTTTTAAGGTGTTGTGGTCCACCCAGTAACGTTGGTGTGGAGAGGTAAGAAAAAGGTCTACAATATTTATTATAGCTTAATAATAAATACGGAATATTTAATTACCTACATAACTAAAATAAAAAACTCACACTTAAAAACCGCGTTCAAAGCAAAACGACACAAGATACACAAACATAATAATAGCCACAAATACACAGTCCAGTCACATTAATGTGACCATCTGTCAAAAGCCAGAATAACCACCTTTCGCAGAGCGGACTGCTGCGAGACGTGCAGGAAGAGAGTCACTTAGGTCCCTGAAGGTGTTCTCTGGGATGTTGAGCCATGCCGACTCTAATGCCATGCCCAGCTGCGCTAGATTACGCGGTTGAGGATCCATGGCGCGAACAACTCGATAGAGATGGTCCCACAAATGCTCGATTGGGTTTAAGTCAGGTAAGTTTGCTGGCCAGGGGAGGACGGTAAACTCATCCTGGTGCTCTTCGAACCACGCACGTACACTGGCAGCTGTATTGCACCTCGCATTGTCCTGCTGGAAGATGCCATCATCCTGAAGAAAAAAATGCGCATGTAGGGGTGGACATGGTCCGCAAGGACAGATGCGTACTTGTATTGATCCATCGTGCCTTTCACAATGATCAGTGAACCCAGAGAATGCCAGGAAAACATTCCCCAGACCATAATGCTCCCGCCTTCAGCTTGGACCGTTCCGGCAATGGTTGCAGTGTGGTTCCTTTCAGAGGTTTCACGCCAACGTCCATCTTTCCGATGGAGCATAAAACGCGATTCATCTGAAAACGCTACCTGTCGCCACTCAGTGGACGTCCAGCTGCTGTACTGGCGTGCAAATTCTAGCCTTCGTCGTCGATGAACAGCAGTCAGCATAGGTGCACGAACCAGGCGTCTGCTTCGGAGGCCCAGACGCAGCAATGTTCGCTGAATAGTAGTTTGGGAGACACTTTTGGTAGCCCCTTGGTTCATTTTGGTGGTCAGTTGCTGAACGGTAGCCCGTCTATCTGCCCGAACGCATCTCCGCAACCGTCGTTCGCCTCTGTCATCTATGGCCCGTGGTGCATCACATTTGCCACGTCGCTGATTTTGAACAGTCCCATTTTGCCATGCACGGTACACTTTTACCACGGCGGCACGCGAACAGTTCACAAACTCAGCCGTTTCGGAAATGCTTCCACCCTTGGCCCGAAAGCCAATGATCATGCCCTTTTGGACGTCGGATAAATCGATTCGTTTCTGCATTACGCCAACGATTGAAATGTTTTCCGAAGCCCTCACACACCCTTTACATACGCTCAACTGCACTGTGCTGCCACCTGCCTTCTGTGATTGTTTATTTAACTCTGACGTGGAAAGTACGTGGTGGTCACATTAATGTGACTGGACTGTGTATAATAATATCAAATGATGCATTTATTTTCAAATAATTTAAAATACATTAAAAAAATGAAACATTTTCATCTGAAGTTAGTTCTTGTAGTTATAGCCAGAAAAAGACTTAGTCTGCATACTGTTAGCTAATCTTGAGTATTTCTGTATATAGTTACAAACTGCTAATCTTCAGGCTGTCACCCCAAATGTGTTGGCGGTCCACCGGTCGATCGTGATCGACTTAATGCCCACCCCCGCTATAGTCCTACAGGCCACCCCTCACTGCGTCGATGTTATGAACCTAGGTGGAATGAGCAATGTATCCTAGGTGTTTAAACTCTATGTAAGAATACTCACAATGATGAAGTCATTCCATAATGCCCATTTAAGATCTACATTACAAGAGTCAGTCAGTCTTCTAGCATTCGGTGCTCCGGTCTTCTAGATCTTGGAAGTTGCTATTTTTTTTCAATGATGGGAGTAAATTTAAATAACATAAACATTCAATACATAAAAATCACGTTATGCCTAGTAAGGGAAAATGCATCTGTTCATTTTCTCGTGTATTTCTTTTAAATGTAGAGGAATCGGTAATCAGAAATTATAATTGTATTGAAAGCGTAGCTTTTTCTTATTTGCAAAAAATTGTATCAAATTTTATTTTTTTATTGACTTCTCAAATTATATAGAGTATTTGGGAAATTAATACTTATTAATTCAAAAATATTTGCTCATTTTCCTAGAGAAGAATTTGCCAAACAACCTTAATTGAGGGGAATACCCTGCATGTAAAATAATAAAGTCATCAGTAGAAGAATGTAATGGTAGTTAGAATAATCACGAAAAAAAGTCAGTTTTATCATCTGTAATAATGATCTGTATAATCTGTAATAATCTCTTTGATCTACTATATTCTACGCTTCTCTAAATATAAAACAAAGACATTTCAAGTTTCACATTTATTGAAACTTAAGATTCAAAACACTTTTTTTCTGTCTTAGGTTATGGCAATGCATTTTTAAAAATTCTTGTAAAAGGTATTATTTTGCTTCTAGAATTTCAGTAACAGCATCATTTTAAATTGCAGGTGTGGCGAAGCTCTTCCCCCCGCGACTTTTTTGTCAGTCATTATTTTTGAAATGTTTTTCCAAAATTATAGAGTAATTTATGAATCTCCTCCACATCTTTTCAAATTTTCACTTTTTAAAAACTTATTTAAACATTAAAAAATATATAATTTCTCATTTTTTAAAAGAAAATTTTAGGGTACTAATGCCAGAGCTGTTATTATTAAGTGCAACAACTGCGGTTTGACGATACACAGAATTCGTTCTTTCATCAAAAATTGGGGCTTCTCTTGTATTGTCTTGCCAAGTCTGGAAAAAAAATTGTTTTTTCGTTTTCTTTTTCTTTTGTACTTTTCAATCATTTTAAGCTGAATTTGAACCAAAAAATGAAGCAAAATTTGTTTGCTATCAGAAATTGAGTAAAAAAAACATTATTTATTTATTTAATTTTATTTAGTAAAATTTATGAATGATTTGACATTACCATGATTTTGATTATCAAGGTGACTGACCGTATATGGGCTATATGAAGAGAATTCTGCGCATAATTTAATTCAAATTATTTTTCTTCAAAAAACAAATTCAGGTTTGGTAAAAATACATTTTTTCCTGGAGGTCCTTTTCAAATTTGAACCCGGTTTGAGGCAAAAGTATGTTATTTTAAATCATACTTAACAAAGAAGATTGGTTGATATCAAATTTTAGGACTGGTATGATTCCGGCAAGAGCGTTATTTACGGTGGACATTTTATTAATTTGTTATATCAAGCATTACATATATAGCTTCAAAAGAGAGCGGTATTTTAATAAAAGGATTTGAAAATTTCACTTAACTCAACACCTTTTCCTCTTCCCTCATTTTATTTAAATTTCATTTCTCGGGCTAATAGGTAATGTGATTAGTTTGCATATTCACTTTTAATTCAATGAGAAAAGAGAATGCAAAAAAGTCGTTAACCTCTCTCAAAATACGAAAAACAGTAAGATTTGATCGATGAGTTCTTAGTTATGGTATGTTATTTAGTTCATAAATGAAAGTTTTTATTTTTCCACATCAAAATTTGATTTAAAAAGACTTCGAAAAATTTTATTCGAAGGATAAACCATAAGTCATCTTACTTTTAACACAAGAAAAAACGTATTTATGTTTTTTTTTTCACATTTAGAACTTTACTTCTGACAAACAAGCATGACATTTTCTGCAATTTTTCAAGGGCAGAGGTTCGTCGTCAGTTCTGTTTATCATTTATCAAATGTCAAGAATTAATCTGAATCAATTATTATGGATTTATTTTGGAAAGTTTTTTATCAATAAAAACGATTAAATTTATTCCCATATTATTTGAAATTTTTCTAAAAAATAAACATGACGAGGACTAAAAAATTCATGTGGTTTTTAATTCTTAGTTTTAACAATTCTCATTCTCTTTCCATATGAACTTATCAAAATCCACTGGAATTCTTTTTCATTTGTACATCTTCAACTCTCTTATTTTCAAATTTTATAAGAATTCTCCTTCTCTTTCCTAATATTTCTCTCTTTAAATCTAATTCAAGGTATCCGACTACGTTCGGAACCGTGATTTTAAAAAAGTGCATAAATGGATAATTTTCATGATATTTAGTGTCACTCAGAATAGAATACATGCATAAAATTGTTTTAAGGAGATTTTAACAAAAACAATTTTATTTAAATATAATATTTTGGCAAAAAATTAATTTAGAATAATCTTTTTTCCAAATGTTCTCTTTTTGTGAAAAATGCTTCTATTATAATAATATTTTGCCTGTAAATAGCTGAGACCTCTCTACAGAAGCGGCTCAACTAGAATTTTTAATAAATTTAAATTATTTTCAGATTTACCACCAATTGAAATAATTATTGGCGTTTTTTCCTTAAAATTGCTCCCCTCTGTTGTCGTAAAATATGAATAAACCCACTTCTAAGTTATATATTTAAAAAATTCTAGTTGAGCCTCTGTAGAGAGGTCTGAGCTATATACAGGCAAAATATTATTGTAATAGAAGCATTTTTCACATAAAGAGAACATTTGGAAAAAAAGAATATTCTAAGTTAATTTTTTGCCATAATATTATATTTAAATAAATTTTTTTTTGTCAAAATGTCCTTAAAACAATTTTATATATATATTCTAATCTAAGTGACACTAAATATCATGAAAATCATCTATTTATGCGCTTTTGCAAAATCACGGTTCCGAACGTAGTCGGATACCTTAAGAATTTTGGTTTTTGAATAATTTTAATTCGATATTAATTTTCAGAAAGAAAAAAATGCATCTTCTTTACATAATTGTTTATAAATTGTTTCTTTGGCAATTAGCACAACTTGGGATATTTCACAGCCTTTCATCCCTCCTGCAGTGGATCAATAAATGAGTACCAAGCTTGCTTGGGGACTAAAGCACTGGGGGTTTCGCTTCAGACTGACCTCCTGATAGGGACATCTACTCATGCACCTCAGAGCCCAATGATCACGTATACTGGATGGGCACAGTAGGTCCTGGCCCTCATGGGCTGTTGCGCGACTGAGTTTGAGTTTCAGATCTATTAGGCCTGTGGTTAAATATGCCAAAGTTTTTTCAAACAGATTTCCTTACAAATTCTGTTCGTATGGGGCTTAAAATGAATTATTTCGATAACATATTTCATTTATTTAAAATTGGGCTTGCGAAATAAAATTTATTCCGATTTTAATGTTTTAAGGCAGAAACCATGTCATTTTTTAATGTGATACATATTTAACATCACAGACTTCACAGTACCCTAAAAATTTCTTTTTTACCGAAATTTGTTTTTCTTTGCATTTTCTAGTAGCTCATATCTTTGAGAAACTCGCCACCAAATTTCAGATCTGTTAGCAAATTAATTTTCAAGATATTTGAAGTTTTATGAGTTATGGTCTTGGTTTCGGTTTCAATTTAAAGCATTTTTCTACCCTTAAATTGAATTAATTAAAAATATTTTTGAGCTTTTAGTTTTTGAAATTGTTATATTAATTCCAATTTTCATTACTGAAATCATTTCTGCTTGATTATGTTTTGAGTTTTTTGAGTTCTCATAATTAACTAATTAAGAATAATTTGATGTGGCCAATTTTTGCTTTAAAAAAATTTACATAACTTAAAAGCTTTATCATTAATTTTTTCCAGTAGAGAAAATGGCATGACAAATGCGTTCTCAGGTTGCTATGAAAAACAATATTTCGAAGAGATGGAATACTACTGAAAATGATGTATCTAAAAATCCGTCCTCTACTGATACTGCAATTATACTTCCGAATACAAGTATTCTGAATTCAAATGTTGCAGATGTAGCTGAATATTTCCTTTATGTATACCAAACTACATTATACTAAACATGTTGTAGTACTATATTTTAGTATTTTAAAGTCGTACGACAAGAGCTAAAACTTCCTAAACTGCCCCAATTTAAAACTGAAGAAAATTAAATTTTATGAGCAAACCTGATTATTTATAGCTTAAGCTAGTATCATTATTATTTTGTACATAAATGTTTTGTGTTTCAAAACTTTTGTGAAAATATTATGTTAATTTAAAGCTGAATAAACTGACGTCTTAACAAATGCTATCAGTATTATGCAAAAATATATTTCGAATTAAAAATATTATTTTCAGTCATATTTAATTAAAATAATGTTTTAATGCAGAACAAACATTAGAAAATAACATATTACCAAGTTAGAGCTTTAAGGGCATTATAAGGTTTTGTTTTATAACTTTACAAACTTTAAATACGTTTTTCTCAGACTTTCAATTTTGAAGATATAAGTATTTTCTAATCCCTAAGGTTTTTTTCCTGTTCAAGATAGAGTCTTGAATTTTTTTTTGAATATACTCCCAAACGTATGTTCTACAAAAGTTAGTATGGATTTAGAGCTTTTAGATCTCTAGTTATGTTTCAAAAAAATGCTAAAGTTGATATTTTAAAAATTTTCGTGTTTTGTCCAGGTTTTTCTTGAAAAATAATTATGAAAAATCAACAAAGGAATAGATTTTCAAATCCATACTAACTTTTGTTTACAATAACCTAAGAAATATTAATAACTTATAAAATGACTAAAACATTTTAAAAATTAAGTATTTTATAAAAGTCTGAAAAATCTTTAAAAATTCCTAATTTTTTAAAATTGTAACAAAATGGCTTTTACTTACAGAATTAGCTTAATAATATAATCTAAATATAAAACATCAATTATTTTTACTGTAACTGTCTCCAATTTTTTTTTTTTTTGAAAAAGGGCACCGTGTAGTTTTAACGATAAAATTATATATTAATTTGCTTAGTTGAGATAAATGCTTGTGAGGAATGAGAGGTTCTCTCATTCTCACCTAAAAATGTGTGAGGAAGGGAGGAGGAATGCCCAAAGGAACCGAGCTCACCCGAGAAGGGTTTAGAGCTACAAACCGATCCCTCAGGAAACAACCACTCCCACGTCAAGAATTTATTGAAAAAAAATCAAAGTTTACATTTTATAAACATTAGAAGACAGTAAAATGAAAAAATACAAATTTAAAGGAAACCGTACTATATATACAGTGGGTGATCGGTTGACGAACAGATCGGTTAACGAACACTTTCACGAAAGATTTTTGTGTTCGGATAACGAACACATATTCGGATAACGAACGCTTTCAAGAAAGATTTTTTTTGTGTTTGGACAACCAACACATATTCGGAGGTGATCAGGGAGACACCCTTGAAATTATGGATGAAATTTTTGACAACTGCTAGAGATCTGGAATTCGAGGTGAACGAGGATGACATAGAAGAGCTCATAATGGGACATGAAGATGAACTAAAGATAGAAGAACTCCAAGAAATTTTGAATGAAAAACACCAAGAAACACAGTGAAATGTGTCTCCTTCTGAACAAGAGGAAAACGAAAGAGGACCAATGCCGACATCTGCCATTAAAGATCTTTTGAAAAAAAGGGAGGCTGTCAGAGCAATGGTCTTAGAATGGCACCCAAACCAAGCTGATGTCAATAGGGTTGGGGATCTTTACAACGACAATGCTATTAATTACTTCCGGAAAATCCTGAAAAAGAGAGAAAAGCAATCGACATTGGACATGTTCTTCAACGCCCCATAAGCAAAAAATGAAAAGGACTGATTAATATGCAAGACTATATGCATGTATTATTTTTTTAAAAACTTACTAAGAAATTATACATTTTTTAAAATTTAATTTTTAGGGTCTCCAGAACGAATTAATCGATTTCACATAGAAGTTTATGGTGACTCGATGATCGGTTATCGAACAATTCGAATAGCGAACATAGTCTTGGAACGGATTATGTTCGTTAACCGATCACCCACTGTACATGTGTGTGAACGCAATACAAATATACAAAGCAAATATAATAATAAAAATAATTATAACATAAGGAGTATAAGAGAAGGAAAAAAGTATATACATATTCCAACTTTCTTACAAATTCAAAAAAGAAGAAAATTAACCAAACAGGCCAAAAGAAAAAAGAGAAAGAAAGGCAGGAAACAAAAGTAATAAAAAATTTGAAGTTTTTTTTTAATGATATTTTCAGTGGGCGTTAACACTTCCTGTTGATATTTTCCCCTTAATTGGTTCTTCAGTTTAAAAAAAGGGGAAGGAAGACTAGCCATATGCAAAAACAATATATTTATTCATCACACAAATAGCAACACAATCCAAGTCATTTTAGGTAAGAGATGCGCCAATCTAAGCAATACGTGGACAAATAACGAAGGACGCGAAGCATGAGAAGACTTTAAATATCGATACCCTTATTTCAGAATCGAATCTAAAGGGTGTTTTTTTAGAGGTATAGAACTTTAAATTGCAATAAAACAACGATGTATTATTCGATTGACATGAATTTTTTTTATTCGAAAGATAATCTTGTGGCATTACATTTTAAATATGATAAAGCAAGGCGTAGATTCGTCGAATGGGCCCCAAACGCGATTGCCGTTGTTCCCGATTTTCATCAGCGAATTTTGTTTAGCGATGAAGCGCACTTCTGGTTGAATGGTTACAACAACAAACAAAACTGCCGCATTTGGAGTGAAGCTAATCCACAAGTGTATGTCGAAACACCGTTACATCCAGAAAAACTGACTGTTTGGTGCGCTTTATGGGCTGGTGGAATCCTTCTTCAAAAACGATGAAGGCCACAACGTTACAGTCAATGGTGATCGGTATAGAGCCATGATTAATAACTTTTTCATTCCTGAATTGAACAATCATGATGTCCAGGAGCTGTGGTTCCAACAAGACGGCGCAACATGTCACACAGCTCGTGCCAGAATCGATTTATTGAAAGACACGTTTGGTGACCGCCTAATTTCACGTTTTGGACCTGTGAATTGGCCTCCAAGATCTTGTGATTTAACACCGCTAGACTATTTTCTGTGGGGCTATGTAAAGTCATTGGTCTATGCAGATAAGCCACAAACGCTTGACCATTTGGAAGACAACATTCGCCGTGTTATTGCCGATATACGGCCACAAATGTTGGAAAAATCATCGAAAATTGGACGTCCAGATTGGACTACATCCGAGCCAGCCGTGGCAGTCCTATGCCAAAAATCATATTTAAAATGTAATGCCACAAGATTATCTTTCGAATAAAAAAAATTCATGTCAATCGAATAATACATCGTTGTTTTATTGCAATTTAAAGTTCTATACCTCTAAAAAAACACCCTTTACTTTCATAATTATCTGAGCACTGATTGAACTTTAGTGACCAGTCGTCATTGTAATCATTTCACTTATCCAATATGCGAAATACACTATAAAATTGAATAATACCTGATCAGAAGCAATCTATCCTTTATCTCCTCACTTTCTGTCCATCTAACTGGAGAACCTAGGCCAAGGGTGGTGAACCTTTTTGGACCAACGTGCAATTTTTTCTAAATAAATGCTTAATGAGGTATAAACGTGACATCAAATAATCTTGATTTGTAATTTCTGGAAAAACAATAAAACTAAATACTAACAACTCGAAACTTTTTAGTTACTACGAAAAAATAACTTTTGCAGTGTATAGTTGTAAAAGGTTTTAGTTCTACGTGCAATTCAAATTAAAGTAACATTAGTGTGACTTCTGTTGTTGCAGATTGGATGACAAATAACTTATATTAGGATTGTGTAAGATGTTACTTTTAGTAGAATACATGCTGAGAATTAGAATCATCTCTACCAAAGGTTTTTAAGCAATTAATTATTTTGGCCGTGGGTTCACTTTTTTTGACAAGAGGATTTGTGCTTTGTTTCAAAATGCCGTTTTATAAACGATGTTCTGCATATATACCACTGTTCCAGAACACTTACTATATTGCACTTTTTGTTCCTTTGCTGAAATTGTCATGTTAAATAACAGATAAAAATCGTAAGTATAACACAAATAAACTTTAAAATACAGTTGTGTCGATGAAATTGACTATGCTATGCGTAGACAAATTTTGCTTCATAAGCAACCGTAGTCTACTGCGTAACTAAGGCAAGACAATGACAAACAAATGTGCTCCCCACCAACCTGCAACCGATCACTTGTGTTTGTTCGTAATACTTCATTGTGAAGTTTGTTATTTTGAAATAAAATGCAAACCATTTTGATCGCTGGCGTGCCCAAAATAATGTACCCCGTACCATTGATGGTACGCATGCCACTGGTTCGCCATCCCTGACCTAAACTATATATAGCAGACCTAATTTGAATAATCAGGGTTTCTTCTTCATAAGGTTGGTTGTGAATAAAATATAATTGAAAGACCAAAGATTTTCCAAAAGAACTTTATTAAAGGAAAGGCGCAGATAGAGCCATCACATGCTCATATACACATTCTTTTCTTTATCTTTTTACTTTTTTATCAGTTCTAATGAAAAAGATTTACTATTGCCTTTTAAATGTTTTTCCCGTGATTTTTAATTTTAATTTAGTTTAATTGATCAATGAGTATTTTAAAATTTTGATGGAAAAACGTAAATGATAAAATGACTTATCGTGGAGATCTTACGACTTAACTTACATAATAGGTATAAGTTCTTTTGAAAAAAAATCCTTTTTTATTTCATGAAATTTTATCACTACCTCTTTCTTCAGAATATATTTATATCTAATAACTCAACAAGACTAGTTGAAAGTGTAGCAAGACTATTAATCTCTTTTAAAATTTAAATTATACTCGAAACATCTCTCACACAAGCACATACATACACACATACTTTTTTATTTTAAATATAAAACAGATGTGTATTGCATTTTTTAATTGTTTTTCTTAAACATATAATTTTTTTTAAATCCATTAAAAAGGAAAATTTTTAAAAAAGTTCGAAGGGTGAGATATGCTTTTGAAAATATCCTACCATTTGTCTAATACTTACAGTTTTTAATCGAATTATAACGGAAACTTAATGGAGTAGAAAATTTTTGACTTTGATTGATTAGAGAATTATTATACGCAGAAGAATTTATTTCATTTCGTTTGTCATTTAAATTCAATGGCACTTATAATTCTGAATTAATATATAAGAAACAAATTACGTAGTTTAAGTCAGACAAATGAATATCATTGTAGAGTTTCTTGCATTCAACATACTCGACATCCTCACTCCACAGACAACTGAGATCTGCCCTTTCCCATCAACGCCCTCTCGATTTTCCTTCAACTTACCATGTTAGGCCGGTTTTGAATTGAGAACATATCAATCTCAATCGTTCACGATTCAGACGTATATAAATCCTGGCTAATTTTTCAGTTCATGGAATTTGCATTCTGAAAAAGAGAAAGAAACCTTTTGTTTTGCCAGGTGGGTGTATAGATATCATTTTCTGGTTCATACTAGATGGCAAATTTAAGACGCACCTCAACCATCCCCCAACGCAGAACAAATCGAAAAGATGCTCTTTCTTCCTTTGCCGAAGTTCAAAGATCATGCCTCGACTCAGCTAGATGCAAGATTTATTGAAGTTATTACCCCCAAGAGCTATTTTACCAGGTCTGTCTCTCAGTATAAATTTTTTTTCTCTCATTGGCTATTCGTTTTTTATTTCTGTTCTTTTAAACAGAACTCATGAATGAATCGGTTCCTAGTTATCAGATTTGATGACTGTCAGTAAGAAATTGCATATTGGCAAGTTAGTATAAAGAAAAAAAAGATAGAACTATCGCTGCTTTTCTATAGCGTAATTTATGTTTCATAATTCGAGGAAATTTCTGTTGGAAATGATAAATGAACAGATGGAATTCTGATTTTTTTTTCTTGTGATCGAGTCAGGGATCATCTTGGGGGTAACGAAGTGGTTTCTTTTTGGAGTTGGAAGATGAAGCATGTTGATGGATTTACTGGGTTGACGAACTGAGAACATGAAGGGGTAAGAACACCATAAAATTTCACGTTCCTTCAACTGAATACATTTCCTCATAGGTCCATCTTTACGATCAAACTTTTGAATACAAGGGCACGATCGAAAGTAATGAACGACATTTTGTGCAAGGAAGTGAACACCTGTTCAAAACACAGACAGTCCTTGATCACCCGTTACACAAAGGCGGATCTAAATATTTTAAATCCAAAATAGACCCTAGTCTTCGCATGTTTATGTGGTCCTGTGACCCTTGTAAATGCTTCGATATTTGTCACAGGGTCAAATCGTCGCACTATTCTATGAACAACATTTAAAAGTTTCCATCAATTGAATTGTGTTGTAGTTTTGGTCATGGATTGTTATAAAAAAACTTTTAGACCCTTGCAAACAAATATATGCTACGTCGAAGGTCGTTAGTCCCTATTAAAAGAATCATTTTATTGTCAATCAAAAACAGCTTTCTTGATTTTAAAAAGTACAGTTTTTGCAGACAGATTTAAAGTTAAAACGAATCAAATAGAACTTTTTTTATTGCATGCAGTGCTTTTATAAATATTTTTAAAAGCAGTATTTTTCCATTTAGATAAGTTGTACAAAACTGCGAGTATCAAATTGTCACGAATCCACCATATCTACGAAATTGTGAGGAATCCTCACTCATAATATTTCGACTTACTCAACGTCTACGTAGGTGTAAAAGCCATTTTTAATCGTGTATACAAATAGACCGCAAAGATATCTATCAATTAGTTTAAGATTTTGATGGAAAGATCAACTACGACAGACTTAAGTTATGTGATACTACAGCAGACAATGCAGGTTTTTGCTACAATTTTCTTAAGCATCCACCGAGGCTCCGAAAAAAGCCTTAAAATTATTTCTTGAAAATAATTAAATGGCCAAAATTGTTACGCTGTGGGCTATATGGTCCAACAAAAGAAACACTATATATTATCCGCTTCAATCCCCCCCCCTTCTTTTTTTGTTGTTAACTTTTACATATAGTTTCATCTTTAAGATATTAGAAGTTAAAATTTTTAATAATTTTAAGGGGACTTGGCGCCCTTTGAGCAAACTTCTTTATTTACGTATTTAAGAATTATATTTTAGCATTTTATACAATGTTTCTATTCAAGAAAATGTTACCAGATGAAAATTTTCATCTTTTATTCACACAATTTTAAAAATTTTAATTTTTTGAAGAAAATTGGGAAAATTTTAAAATCCTACTCCTTTTGTAAAAATTAATTGTTCGACCTGAAATTTTTTTATAATACTCTTATGGATGATCTAAACAACTTTAGGGATCGATTTTATATAGAATAACTTCATTCGTTTTTTGAGAAAAAAAAATAAAATGTTGATATACAGGCTAAAAATCAACGAAAAAGCCAACATGTCTTACATTTTATTTTTTTTAAAAAAAGTATTCAGTTTATAGCAAAACAGATCCCTAATTTTATTACATGCTTTATTTTCAACTCGCAAGAAAAAAATGGAAGTGATTGGTAAAATAATTGTCGAAGGAGTAGCATTTTGAATGCACTAAGGTTTCGAAAAACACAAACTGAGAAAAACAGGTTTAAAGTTTATAATTCTGAAAAAATAATTATTATAAGCTTAATTAAACTTAAAATACCACTTTAGGATATTAGTTATACGTTTTTCTTTAAAATAATTGCATTTTCATATTTTTTCAACCCACGCATTTTTATAAATGATCAACTTTTAGAGAGTATTAATTGCCCATGAAAATTCAAGAAAAATGTTAAAAAAAATTTTTTTTCTGTCACGACAGAAATTTTAGCTGTTTTTCTTCTTATAATATTAAAGTATTACATTTGTATGAAAAATATATCAGGAAGAAGAACTGAAATTATAAAATTATTAATATAAAATGCCTTAATTTAAAATTTTACATGCACACATTTCACAAGGAAGAAAAATTACATTATTGTATTGCCTCGGAAATATTCTGCTTTTAATACTACACATTCTTTTTTATAGTTATTATTTCTATTTCTAAAATAGATTTTTTTTTTATCATAAAGCATTTTTTAGCTTTTTTTTTCTAAAAAAGGGGGTGTGGCTGAATTGCCTAATTTGTTGTCAAATGAAGTTTTAGTCAACTTCTTTCCGACATGCACAAGTGATATATCAATCGAAAGATAATAATGCAAAGAATAAGATTAAATGAAAATAAAAAACGATAGGTTTGTGATTTTTAAGGTACCAAGTCTTCTTAAAGGGAAAAAAGACAAGTTAGTTTTAAGAGAGAAACCTTGCGAGATAACTCGTTAATTCACAGTTTTGAAGTATTGTCAACAAATGGTAATTTTATAGCTCTAGTATGACGTTTATTAAACTAGACTTTTAGGACAGATGTTTTTTTAATTTCATATTTATTGGATTATTATGAATTTAAAAAGAAAGTGAATATTTGTGATGAATATATTTGAAAAATGTTCTTCCCTCAAGTATGTGCTACATAAATTACTGTTTTTGTTTCACTTGGTCATAGGAACTTGACGGAAAATTAGTAAACTTATTCACTCTCTGGTCAGAAATCTTTTTTCTAGTGATACAAGATTGCAAAACACAAAATGGACAGCTCTGTCCCTTCACGTTGAGAAGATTAATTTTCAAATTTAAAAAAATTAAAATACAGGCTGTTACGTTATTTTAAACTTTTCATCACAGACCAATATTTTTTACACAACAAATACTTTTCTACTGATAAGAAGAAATAAAATATTGTTAAGTACATCACTGCAATCAACCAAAAAAGAGGAAATTGATAGTTTGTTTCGATTAAATATTTGCTTTGCACAAAATTCTTTGTGCATGGTAAAAAAGTATATCTTTTATCTTATTTCTATAACGTAAAAGGAGTAATACTAAGGCTTAAGAATGACGCATATTGTTAAATAATTTCTGTTTATAAATAATTCTGAATGTTCTATTTAAATAAGCTATCTGGAAGTATTTGTAAATTATCTAATTCTTTTACGAAAATGAATCGTATCAATGTTCTTAGATGTTTTTCAATATTTCTGTACAATTAATATAATATATTTTGCATTATTTTACAACCTTTTCTTTATTCTTTAATGGTCAATTCTCAGCTTGGCTAACAGAATTGGAGAGGGTGTCTAAGTCATTTTAAATCGAAATTTACTACAGATAAATTTCACTGCAAAATTGGAGAGTAGAGTTTGATCAGGTGAATTGTGAAATAACCATTATGCTGCAAATATAGAGCCCAAGTTTACTTCTGGTAATATTAATAAATGACTTGTTTCCTATAATATATCTAGCAAAGAATAATGAGAAAGTGTCCTTATCTCTATTAAAAAAGGTTCTGCCTTCATGTTAGGTTCCGATCATATCTTAATATGTTAGATTAGAATTAAGTTGTTGACCTAGAAAGAGTTTCAAAAAATTAATTCGTATAAATAACGCTAGAATTATTTTCGAATTGTCAAAGAATAGGATCCAAGAAAGAAAATAATTTTAGGAAGAGTAAAATATTTCAATATTATACATAATTTTATATACTAACTTCATTAAACAATAAAGATCCCTTTTATTACACACTGTTGACCACCAAAATTGAAGGGAATATCTAATCGAAGTAAAATTTGCCCCATGCGCAAACTTAAATGATAAGTATTATAGTAAATACCCAAATCACGTGTACTAGTAGATCCATTTATGAACTCTACATAAAAAAGAACGGAAGGTTATTTTTATACAGTGATATTGAGATTTTCAGCTATTGTTAGCTTCAACAATCCTCGTCAAAGAATATTGAATAATTCGAGCATGTTTCTAAGTTTGGCATAAAAAAGAGTTGGTGCTTCCAGAGATTGCCTTTCCGAGAAACCGATGTTCGAGTTGGACGAAATCAAGCTACGGTGTTGCCAATATGGAATGGTTGATTAAAGGACAGATAGATAATAGACTGACGGGTTGGAAAGAACCAGATTCTTCAACAACCGAGTAATATGAAAGTAGTCATATTAATGATGAATCATTTTGGTACGAATCGTGTAGGTTTATTGTACAACAAACAGTGTTAATCCATACAATTTGACATCGTCTGTTCGGCAACAGAGGAAAGTTCAGTAAACCAATCATTGCTGGGATTTTACATTTGACTGTACATCGCAGACCTATATGGCTACAATGATGCTTTAAACACCAGACATGCGCAAATGAATTGCACATTTCCCTTTTTGACGAATTTCTATTCCAGATACAACAAATGATTCATTTTAAAAAATGATTAAGAATGGAATGCAGAATGAATGAAATAACACGCTACAATTTCCTTTATCTCCCGTTAAGTCATATTTTATTTGTGCTACCGTTTGAAACGAAATAAATTACGTTTACTCATATTAAAATAATTTATTTTCAAATGTTCTGCTATAAAATAAATATATCTTTTTCTTTAGTATATGTGAAGTTTTTATCCTTCGTACAATAAATTGCTTTTTTTTGGAAACATTTTTTTGCCAATTATTCTTCAAAATGAACAAAATGATTCGAAGAAAGTACTTAAAGTATGTTTCTGAATATAAGCCAATCCGAGTATAAGCTGAAGGTATGATTTTTTCAAATATTTACTGAAAATTCGAAACCCGTATATAAGCCAAATTGGAACAACAAAAATCTCATATGTCGTTGTGAGGACAAAAATGTTACCGAAAATGTGATGAAAGGAATATTTTCCAATCAAATTGCTGTGAAGTAACATGTCAACGGCGATAGTTTTATTTCAGATAATCCTTTCTGAAGCTGATACATTGTGTGTGTTTTCGATTATTTATTATCTTTACATTCACTATCCGTTCTAGTCTTACTTTCTATGCCATTTTTTTATGTTCGAAAAATGAGCAGAAAGAGAAATTCTTACACATCAAGTGATCGTTGACTTATGCTTTATGCCGTTGTGGGAAAACTAGCTTTACATGATGAACATACGCATTTCTACATCCCCATGAGTGAATGTATATATATAAAAATTTTAAAAACTATATTCAAAACTCTCAAATTCTGGTACCAACTTTGAAAGATCCATGGGACCCCATCCCTTTTCAGAATAAAAGTTCCATTCGAAGTACTTAAAAAGTTTAAAAGAAGGACGAATCAAAGAAGAGCACAGATTTCTGCCATCTCCCTCCGGGATGGTGCCTCATTAAATATGTTCCATACTTGGCAATTGAATTGTTTCTCGCTCTCTTACCGGTAGTATGTCTTCAGCTACAGGTGAGAAGCTTTCTTTTAGAACGGCTCTGAGCTATTGTTAATAATTTTGATAGCGTCCTTTAAATTTTATGGAACTTTCAATTAATTATTCTCTTTTTTCTTACTAATTATGATGAGAGGGTAATACCATTTTTTGGTAAGGTACCTCGTATTTTGAAGCCGTGGGTACTTAAAAAGTTTAATTTAAAATTGCTTGCGTGTAACTAACGGGAATTGTTAAAAACTAAATAGATGAAGTAATTAAAATAAATTAAATTTTTTCTAAACAGCGTTTTCCCCGAGATCAGCGTATCTGTACATAAGCCGACCCTCAAACTTAAATTTTAAAAACGTTCCAAAAATTATCGGCTTATACATGGAAATATACGATAGAAAAAATTCAGATATTTAGACGCACATCAATTCTTCGGTCCTTAAGGATGTAACTTTTTTACCGCTTTGAATCTCAGCTCACTGACGCAATGGCACTTTCAAGGTTCGTTACTGAAGAACAAATTGGACTGCTAGTGGGCGCGTTTGCAGACGCGATCAGTTTCTAATTTTTGTTTCATTAGTATCTCCCCCTCCCCCCGCTTTCTTCAAGACAGACTCGTTAGGGCGTATCGGCCGCTACTTTGATGAGAGCACACACCTGTCGCTTCCCCAACCCATTACAGTTTAGTTGCGAAGAAAGAAAAATAAAACAAAATTAGCCTTCATCTCAACTGAAAATCGAGGTCGCCTTCGCTAAATATGACAGCGGGGAGTGCAAATTTGGCACAGAAGGTTAAGACGCCACACGGTTTAATCAAGATGAGACACAGAAACGAACTTTCTGCAGATATCATTGTAACCAGAGATTGAATGTGTTTCATTGATGACGCAGCATGTTTTCTGCATAGATCTTTTTTTAGGTTATTCGTTTAATTACGGTTAATTGAATTATATGCATTTCAGTACTATGCTGTGAGGGAATTGATTGCGTGGTTTGTTCTTTGTGTAACTAATTGAAATTCGGCACAGAAAAATTTAAAGTGTTGTATTATCTGAGACGTTGATACAAAATTTCTGATTAAATTTAATTGTTAATAATAACAAACTAGCTATATAAAAAAATTTTTAACTCCATTCCCCTACTTAGATCAACAAAGAAAAATTTTATCTTAGCTACTTCTTATGAAGTAGTTACAATTCATATAAATATGTATGTACATATGACAGAAACACAACATTAAGTGGTAATTGATTTTTATTAATAATCATTAAAATATAGTATTGTCATCCAAAACAAAATAGAGTCTATAAAATTTCAGTTCAACTGAATGCTTTAAAGCGTGAGAAAAAAAAACATTTATTTTCAAGTTTTGACACATGTCGCCAAAAGGGTCGCTAAGTCGCCAAAATTGATGCCAACGTGGCTGTATATGTAATTATTTAAATAATTAGTTTTAATCAATTATTTTTAATTATAATTAAATTACTGTATTGCAATCCAAAATAATCATGTATACAAAATTTCAGCCCAATTGAGCGCTTTAAAATGTATTTTATTAACGATTGAAAATTCCACCAAGAGAAATAAATATATAGAGAGTGTGAGCTAATAGTAGGAATTGAAAAAGAGAAGAATTAGCAAAATAAATTTAAATAAATCTTGACGAATTACACAGTAATCTAGAATTAAAAAGTGTAGATCAAATAAAAGAAAAATCCATTTGTAACCGATCTTTTCATAATAACTGTAACTGTGACTAAAGCAGCAGAAGCGCTCTCTAGCGACCACCAATGTTCAGTAGAGGAAAGGTGAGGAGAGAATGTGCGAAAAACTACCTACGTGTTCTTGGTCAATTACTTTTGTTAATAATATGAGTTATTTTTGTTTAACCGAACTTAAATTAATAAATAACCATAATATAAAGAGAGGCTTTATTGAACCCAACCTCGAATTTACCACTTTTTTACGCCCAAAGCTCTACAAATTAAAAAAACGAAGCTAATATGCTATGCTCGTCAAAAACAAAACATAATAATACCTTCTATTTTTTAAGATATTCGTGTGAGATTTATATCTTCATTTCACTTCACGAAGAAACTTTTCTGTGTCACATAAAGGTGTAAGCAAAACTATTTTTTTAATTTGTTGCCTGTAGTTAAGTGTAAAGATTTTTTTTTTACTTGGCTTTTCCTCACATCTGAATCTAAAACTTAAATTTCAACCTGTGTAAAACTGATGCATAAAATTGACGACGTACACTTAGATTTAAAAATTATGCAAGGATGTTTATTAATTCTTCGAGTCAATTATTTATGCTATATATCTTATCAAAATCCTGTTTAAGTTCTGTCATTTTAAAAAAATTTGCTTAATTTTTTCTATCACGCAAAAGTAAATAATTTTATATACGGATTCTTTTTTGTTGACTATTTAATACGAATTTTTTCACAAGTGATATGAAAATTTGGCCGAACAATTTGTGATGTTCCTCCCCTTGGAAGAACATCTCTCGAAGTATCAGCGTGAGCTAGAGGTGTAGGATTAGCGAAAGAACTAGGATCAAACATTATCTTAATAAGACTTTATTAAGATATTCAACTTAAACTTTTAATAAATTAAATTATAATAATTAATATGAGAGAATCTACGATGGTAAAAATACGCAACACACAATAAGACTTAATCTAATTCAGACCACTATCAATAAGCGAACCGCCTAATTCCCGATTCTAATATTAATTAATCAATCCTACCTTATTACAGCTTGGAGTAACGATCAATCTTGTCCTTGTATGCAATGGTTTTCAACTTGGCTGATTCCTTCTATTCGGTCACTAATAATTTGTATTCACGTCACACAAAACTCATTCAGACTTGAACCACGAACTGTAATAACCATCAACTGCCACAAACTAACGTCAATTGTCAAACATTACCCTACATTGCCATCTCGCTTACTCTAAGATCCGATATTTAAAAGTTTGTTCATTTGCATCTTTTATTCACACTTCACTTCTTGGCTTTGGTTGGAAAAGAGTTGCCATTAATTCTGGCCCAAAGAACCCAAAGGACTTGTTAAAGAAAAGACGCGTGAGACGTCACAAATTTTCAAAATATTTCTGCGACTTCGGACTAAATACTAAAACTACATAGTTTCAATTCCTTTAGATCAAACAACAGAGGTGTAATACAGACAAAGTGTCTACACTTATTCCAAAATTTTCAAAAAAATACTAAGATTAACAGTTGACAAGTGGTAAAATATAGCACCAAAAACACTTTCAGAGGGAAAAAAATAGACATTTTTCTTAACAATATTTTTAAGATCTTATTAATACCAACTATTCATCCTAATCTAAGAACAGTTTTCTTGCTATTCAAATATCGTCACATATTGTCCGCATTTATAGGATTTTAAAATTAAAAAACTTAAAAACCGATTATTTATTTTGAATTTATTTTATTTTCTCAACCTTAATGAGAAACAATAAGAAAATAGTTCTCTAATCGACCAATCAAGCAATATAATTTCAATCTTACTCGAAAATTAAGATATTTAAGTTACACACTCACAACTTCATTAAAAAAATGGATCATTGATGGGGAATTGTTAATAAAAGGTCAACATAATTTTCGCCTCCAAAGTCTTCAGAAACAAATATTTTCTTAGCATTAGTTTGAACATTTCCCCGAAATTGAATTGTGTATTCAACTTATTTCGAAATACTATCAATAATAAATTTTTCAACACACTCTTTTAATAAAAATACACATTTATAAATAGGGATTCACAGGGAAATCAATCATCTTTCTTCGAAAATTATTTCTTTATAAAAATGTTTGAACTTCTTAAGAAATCAATTCCAATAACGTCACCTTTAGCAAAACACGGCTGCACAGAGATTCTACATATATTCCCTTGGAAATTCACATCAATGTTTCCAATGCCAAAACAAGCGATTTCCAACAATAGAATGAACAGATTATTTAAACCATTAAAAGTATTAAAATAAATTTCTAGGCTTAGATTTCTTTTCGGGATTTAAAAAGGAATCCTTATTTTGTGTAAAAAAGATTTATAAATTGATTTCTTAGAAATAACATTTGTTTTCTTTTTCGTAATGTGTTATTCTAAAGATATGACTTATCTAAAAAAGTAACCAAAAACTTTCAGCAAACAAGACATAAGCAAAAAAATACTGCTTACGAAAGAGATGAATATAACATAATCTTAAAATGAATTATAATATGTTTATCCTTTGTATGTGTGGGTGGGTAAGCAAGGAGTCTTTGCACAAACACACGGACATGCATGTACGGGTATACAGGGTGTTCCGAAAGGTTGTTTACAAACTTTACGTGACGGTTTGTAAGACCATTACGAACAAGTTTTATATGCCAAGCTGTGCCCAAAAATCAAACTGGGCCACGGCAACGTGACTAACATATAATGAAAAGGAATTGAAAGCGGCTTTAGTACGACTTTATTGACAAAAACTTTCTTAATGATACGGATGAAAGAAATAATCATGTTTACATGTGATACTTATGCTCGTCGTGGCATTGAGGCAGTATATAAAGATGAACTAAAATTCTCCTATAATACTAGCCCACCCACACCTTTATGGTGAAGCGCTCCTTGTTTGCGTAGGCACGCGTACTCCTGGGGTTGTCATGCTCTCACACTTGAAGGTTGTGCAAATTCGGAACACTGGCCCGTGAAAACGCAGCTTCATCAGTAAACAGAATCCGTGATGGAAATTCTGGCTGTGCGATATGTTCACGCAAATACCAATGTGAATATGCTATTCGTTGATCGGTTTCACCTAATATCTGTACTTTTTTCTCGTGCAATATGCGTATTGCTATTGATACTCCTGAAGTTGTGTTCGATTGTTATGACACTTCCTAGATTTCTCTCAATTTTCCATAGTACAAATTCTTCGATAAAAGGTGTGTAGTAAATCGTCTACCGATGTAACTGCTTATTCTAAAAGCTCCAGCCTCACTTATCGTCAATACAACTGTGCAAACCGTGTATGATTTAGCAGACGTATGCGCTCTCGGTTCATTCTTCTCGCAGCTTTTCCATTTCCATTCACGGACCCATAAACGTAATGCATATTGACATATTGATCAATTCCTCGTTACTGAACCAATGTATCCCTATCCTGCGACGTCCTCATCTAAAAGGATTCCCGCTCTCCTATATGCTTTCGAACACAGCCCTCTAACTGTGACAGGCCATGTTTCTGGATACAACTTCCTATATGAAACTGAAAGATAGCGGCGAGAAGTAGGTAGGCAAGCCAGAGATAGGTATAGATAGACATATTAGAGCAATTGTTATTCTCATGAAACTTTTTAATATATTCTCTTTAAAATTTATCCCATATTATTGCATACGTTAGTTTTTATTCCTTAAGCAGAATAAAGTATGTGTTATATGTAAACTAATTTATTTTCTGTATAATTAATAGATAATTTTAGATAGTTCCATCGGTAGTTTATATTTCATTTGTAAGTTTTCAATTCATAGCAGTTATTTGTCCAAATATCGACATTTTTGATGCATTAAGATGGAGCTGGATGGGGGGAAAAATATTGGCTCTAAATCAACAAAGAAGCAAGGTCAGAGTTTACTTTAAAAAGAGAGCTTTGGGAAATTTTGGTCAGTTGTAACTATACATCACTTTCGACAAAACCTTTTAATGCTTTAATAAAATAACCAATCATTTCAGATTAACTCTTTTTTTAATGGTTGTTCATTGATAATTATTATTTTTTTTCTGCTTCAGGGATAGTTTCTACATGATAAACATCAAAGTTAGAAGATAAGAATACTTGATAGTTACACTTATAAATATATATGTATGAGGATGTCATAATCCTTTTTCATTAATTTATTTTTTGCTAAAATGGATTGCAAGCACAAAATTTTATAACTAATGTTCTGTGAGTCATCATAAAAAGCTACGATAACTCTAGTAATGGTGTTGATTAACTATTGTTAACGACCATTAACATTAACGTTCGTTTGATGATGGAAGTATTCAATCGATTATCTATCTATAAGCCTTTGCTAACATCTTGCTCAGATGCTGCATCACGTTTTCTATTGTCTGGTGTAGAAATTTTGATTATCTAGCGTGAAAATCGTAATTGCTCCATAATTATATATTCATCGTAAACTATTCTACAAATGTATTTCAATCGCCTGCCTTCCAAATATTTCAGAAACATTTTTTATTTCATCATACATTCATTTAGACATTAGAGCTCGATTAAATGCACGCTTAGATTTAAATTCTTGTATTTTTTCCTCCTGTGTGTTAGCTTCTTCACACACATCATTCTCAAATCACTTTTGCGTAACACATTACAATATGCTGATGAATTGCCTTAAAGTAAATTTTAAATTCAATATGAAACTGAAGATATATCGTTCATTTTTCTGCTAAGTCAATGTTGTACAGAGTGTTTTTTTTCAGGTATAGAAGTTTAAGTTGGCATTACTTTCCAAGATGCCGACCGATTTAACAGCTGTCAAGTGATTTATTCTCAGTTTGGTTTGGCAATTCATCATGAATGGACTCACGCCTGAACAACGCTTTCAAATTGTGCAATTTTATTTCGAAAATAATGGTCGATTTTTATAAGCGAATTTTGTTTAGCGATGAAGCGCACTTCTGGTTGAATAGCTACGTCAACAAACAAAACTGCCGCATTTGGAGTGAAGCTAATCCACAAGTGTATGTCGAAACACCGTTACATCCAGAAAAACTTACTATTTGGTGCGCTTTATGGGCTGGTGGAATCCTTCTTCAAAAACGATGAAGGCCACAACGTTACAGTCAATGGTGATCGGTATAGAGCCATGATTACTAACTTTTTCATTCCTGAATTGAACAATCATGATGTCCAGGAGCTGTGGTTCCAACAAGACGGCACAACATGTCAGACAGCTCGTGCCACAATCGATTTATTGAAAGACACGTTTGGTGACCGCCTAATTTCACGTTTTGGACCTGTGAATTGGCCTCCAAGATCTTGTGATTTAACACCGCTAGACTATTTTCTGTGGGGCAATGGAAAGTCATTGGTCTATGCAGGTAAGCCACAAACGCTTGATTATTTGGAAGACAACATTCGCCGTGTTATTGCCGATATACGGCCACAAATGTTGGAAAAAGTCATCGAAAATTGGACGTCCAGATTGGACTACATCCGAGCCAGCCGTGGCAGTCCTATGCCAGAAATCATATTTAAAATGTAATGCCACAAGATTATCTTTCGAATAAAAAAACTTCATGTCAATCGAATAATACATCGTTGTTTTATTGCAATTTAAAGTTCTATACCTCTCAAAAAAACACCCTATACTAATAATACCTTATTCTGACTTCCAAAAGGTTTGATCAATTTTTGTGTTACGAAAATAAATTTCTAAAATATTCGCATGATTGGAAAAATGTCCCAAATAAGAAATCCAATCCCACATTAAATAAAACTATTTGAAGACCTCGAGTCCATTGTGTTGAACCAGATAATGGTAACACATGATACAACTTTGATGGTTTGTGAGGATGCGAAAACTTCCTCAGGAGGCGATGATCCACAAAACCCTGTTAAATTCTTCATTTTGATCAACTGAAACACTACATGCAATAATAATTTAAATTCAAGCTATCGGAAACCAAGGTTAGAAAATGGTTGGTATATGTTGAAAATAAAACAAAGTTTCATAGCTACGCACAAAACGCACGTTAACTTAATCCAGCTAGGTTTTTTTTCTGGTGGGAGATTTTTTTAATGAAGTCTTGTACTACTAAAAAATACGATCAACATTTGAATCTAGACTGTTCTAGGAGAGTTGCGTTTTAATTTACATGTAATGAGCAGCATAAAACAGAAATTATTAAAATATATATATACACTCTGTCGCAAAAAAATATATGCACCCAGAAGAAATTGAGCTACATTCACGAAATTTGGTATGCATGTAGTGTATATGAAAATAAACAAATGATTAAAAATTCAGAACAAAATATCATTTTATTAAGCGGTTACAGCTTGCAAAAGGTTAAAAATCAGTAAGTTGTAAAGCCACCTCTGGCAGCTATACAAGCCGAAATTCGGCGTGGCATCGATTCAATTAGATCACTTATGACCCCCTGTGGAAGATCCTGCCATAGTCTTTGCATCTGCGCAGTTAATTCTCCTGTATCTCGGGACGGCTGCAGTTGCCTTCCCAGCGCGTCCCAGACATACTCTATTGGCGAAAGATCTGGTGACCTGGCAGGCCATGGTAGGACGTCATATCCTTGAAGACATTGTTGGGAGAGTCGCGCAGTATGTGGACGAGCATTATCCTGTAAATAAATGGCACCTGGGCGACTTGATAGCATGGGTAGCACAATCGGCGTTAAAATATCGTCCACGTATCTGCGAGCTGTCAAAGTGCCTTGAAGGACCACTAAAGATGATCGTGTGTCCCAAGAAATTGCTCCCCACACTGTCACACCTTGTGAAATTGCTGTATGCCGCTCGACAATAAATGCCGGATCGGACCGCTGGCTGGTGCGCCTCCAGACACGTGTGCGGTGGTCATCAGCACTGAGACTGAATCGGGATTCATCACTGAAGATGACACGTCTCCAGTCTGTCACACTCCAAGTTGCCCGAGGTCGGCAAAATCCAGTCGACACTGCCTATGATGTGGGGTCAGTGGTAAGCGTCTTAGCGGACGTCGGCTCCTCAAGCCAACTTCGGTCAGTCGTCTCCTTATGGTTTCTCTTGATGGCACTGGATGTCTGGAAGGAGGTAAGTGGCGTTGAATCGATGCTAGCGACTTTGTTGGTGCCGAAGTGGCCAATCTTCTGATTGCACGATCCTCGCGATCATTTGTGTTCCTGGGACGTCCTGACCCTCCGCGACGGTACACTCTACCTTCTGTGATCCACTGTTGCCAACACCGAGCAACTACCATATCGCTCCGACCGAGGTGGCGGCCGATACGTCTATTCGACCAACCTGCTTCTCTGAGGCCTATTATACGGCCCCTATCAAAGTCCGTCAGCTGCTCGTACTGCCGCCGGTTACGTCTTAGAGGCATCCTAAGTCTCAATATCGTCTATCAAAGTCATCAGATTCGTTTGGATAGCCGTACGGCGCTCGTACTCATGCTTTTAAACTCTCCCAGTTGCGCAACTAATATGCGCATAGCACACTTAGCCTTGTCTCATTGGCTTCGAAATTTTAATCATTTGCATATCTCTTACCAGACTACATTCTTGCCGAGTTTCGTGATTGTAGCTTGATTTCTTCTGGGTGCATATATTTTTTTGCGACAGAGTGTATATGGGAAGTTCCAAAACAATTATTTGATGTCCATATTTTCATGAGACCCAACAGAAGCATCCAGAACCTCTGGGGATTTATAACTTTTTTTTGCTATGTGCTGATTTCCGCTAAATTTTCGTTTATTTGGAAAACTTTTACATGTATTATTAGCTTGCGGGGGATAGAACTCGTAACCTTTTTCTCCGTAAGCACGTAACTTACCGCTAGACCAAAATGATCACTTCAGTCCGGAGGCTTTTACTAGCTTATACAGATAACACCACCCCACACTTCCCTACCAGTGAGTCGATAGATAGGGAAACAAACGATATAGTCGGTGTGGCAAACGTGTGAGTTGAACGTTAAGTATGTTTGGCGGCTTGATTGTTGCGACATGTGGATCTGACCGCTTCATTGCTTTTGCGGCGGGTAGATGGCGTCACGACAGCTGCGTGAAGGTTGCGTTTTTCTAAGTTCAGCGTCAAGGTCCCCAATAAGGATTAGAATTCAGCACCTTTTGCTCCTTAAGTACGTAACTTACCGCTAGACCAAAATGATCACTTCAGTCCGTAGGCTGTTAAGGGCTTATACAGACACCACCACAAGCTATATTCAACCCACAGTGTTAAAAAAATATGCAGTGAAAAGATATCACAAAATGTTTCGGAAACATTTTTTTTTCCTCATCATACATCCATTCAGACATTGGAGCTCAACTAAACACACATGTAGTGTTAAAAGTTCTTGTATTTTTTCTCCTTCTTGTTAGTTTCACATCACGCGCATCATTCTCAAGTTTCTTTTCCGTTTCACATTACAGTATGTAGTCGCACCGCCTTAAAGTAGATTTTAAATTCAACGTGAAATTGGGGATCACTTTGAAAATATTATTTGTTTTTCTTGTAAGTCAACGTTGTGTTAATAATATCTTATTCCCAACCTCCAAAATGATTGATCCATTCCTGAGTAACTAAAATAAATAAATTCCTAAAATGGTCGCATGGTTGGAAAAATATCCCTTTAAAAATATGAAGTCAAATATTGATTGATGAGTTTTTCCACTAGAAAAGAAACTTAAAATATAAGTCTCAATGCGAAATTTTCTACAAGAGCTATTATTTCATATTTCCTTTATAGAGTGAGTGTGTTTACTTAACAAAGTCCCATTCATCATTACCATTAATTTGGATTTGATTTAAAGTGAGATCTGGTCATCAGAATGCATTATCTTTTTAAGCTCTTTTCAGCAGAGAACTGAGATGACATATCAATTGCATTCTAATTGACAGTTACAACTGACATACTAGTTTAGCAGCGAAATTTGAAGAACGGAATAACTCAAATTCAGTTATTGCAAAGTCAAGTAATTTAGATATTGAAAAAAACAAATATATAGAAATGAATGTGTGTAGTTATATCATAATCAATCTAGAGTGAGACAGATGAATTATCTTAAAGTTTTCGTAAACAGTCCCCTTTTGTCCTGTATGTGTTCAATCAATAACATTTATATATATAACTATTAAGCCCTATACTTACTACATGTAAATCAATCACCCAGTCGATGCGTGATCTCCAAACAGAGACTTGAAAAATTCCATTTTTTAATACTGTTTTTTTACTACATATTTGTGTTGTAATTTGATGGATTAGAAAATTAATGCAAAAAATGGAAAGTGCTGAATTATAGTGCTTGTTTATCTTAAGAGCATTCTACAAAATATGCTTAAAAGAGTAAAATAAACAGAATTAATGAGCATTTTTTTAATTATAATTCTAAAAATAGAAAATATTCAGCGGAGATAAATGGGTTAAAAAATATCTAAAGGATCCGTAAAATATTACGTAAAATATTGTATTGAAACAGCTATATATTTCAATTTTTATTTGCTAGTGACTAAATACGTCTTCCGCTAAAAAAAAAATGGTTGAAATTTCATTTAGGTTCATCGTTTTTCTTTTTTTGAAAATATTAGTGTTAAAGGCAATATTTCTGTATATATTCGTAATAAATGCAATGCTGCAACAAAATTTATTTATAACATTCATTTGCTCATCACGTAGACCCGGGGTGAGGGATCGCCAAAATATTTTGGGTGGCCGCCTGAAGATTTCAGCAGTTAGTAATTATTTACGGAAAATTCAAGATCGCCTGACATTAAGCAGACTATGTCTTCTACTGACTATAACAACGAAAACTAGCTTTAGATGAAAATGTTTTATTTTTTTAATGTATGAATTGTTTCATACTAAATGCATCATTTGATGTGATTATATTTTAGCTATATTATTATTAAGTTTGAATCTCTTACTTTTTTCTTTAAACGCGATTTTAAAGGTGCTTTTTTTTATTTTAGTTCTGTAGGTAAGTACATATTCCTTACTTATTATTAAGTTATAATAATAACCTTTTCCTTACCTCTCCACACCTACGACTTTGGGCAGTGGCGAACACAAAAATTTTCAGGGGGAGGTCTACCATCCTCATATCATACTCCAATATACAGCCAAACATATTTTTTTGATTTTGTCGATTGTCGGGAATAAAAACAGGAAAAATAAATTACTAAATAAATAATTAACATTAATAAAATATTACTATTAACAAATACTTAATTACATTTTACCTACTATATATAGGGAACTGTAATGAATCGGGGGAAAAACAAAGGGCTATGAGGGAGGGTCCGGACTTGTGGACCCCTTCCCCGCCCTTGTGTGTTCCGCTAACACTGGGTGGACCGCAACATCTGGGAAAAATTAAAAGTAGCCCGTACCCTGGAAAAGACTGCCCACCCCTGACCTACACGAATAATATCTTGTATTTATTTTAATAGTATTCAAAAAATACAAATCAAATAATAAATAAAATCCATACCCCATCTGTTGTTCATCGGAATGGAGACCAAGAAATACTTTTTAAAAAAAAATGGTATTGTATATTATTCAAATATATTAGAATTACCGGGTGTTTCAAAAGTCACGCACATCCACTCGGTAACCCTTTTTGCTTAAAGACCAAAAGGGTTGGTTGAGATTTCTGAGGTTATCTTCATTAATTTCCAGAAGAATCCAAAGGGTACAGAACTCGCCAAAAATGGTCCCCAACATGGTCACCAAGTCGCCAAAAGGGTCACCAAAAATGATGCCACCTTGGCTCTATCGCCAAGTTCTCATTGAACCGCCGTTATAACGTAAAGGACGGCGTTGCTTATGAATATTACAAGTCATTAACATAAATTAAATATAACATAGAGTAATATAAATGCATTACACATCCAAAAACAGATTATTTATACACTGTTTTATACAAAATTCCAGTAGCGCACACAAGAATTTTCAAGGGGGAGGGGTCCGGGGTCGAAAGTTTACCATTCTTGTATCATACTCCTTTTGATTTTGTCGATTTTCGGGAACAAAACGCAGTAAAAAACTAATTTTTGAATAAATAATTAGCATTAATTAATAAAATTAATCATTAATAACAAATACTTAATTAAATTTTACGTACTATATGCTTAAAATTATAATCAATCGGAAAAATATCAAGGGCTTTGGGGGCTCCGGCCCCGGGATCCCCCCTTGTGTGTACCACTGCAAAATTCGTAACACTCTTATAACGAGACATTCACTAATATTACGTCAAATCATTATAACTGCAGTTTTTCTTGTGTCATGTCTCAGGAACTTCGTCCCTTGGATGTTGTTGAATATTGTTTTCTAGGTCTGTTTTTATCAAATTTACAAATTGCTAAGATGTTTAAAACCTAAATGTGGAATGAGATTGGTCCTTCATAAGTAATTTAATGTTCTCAGTTCTATGAATTAGTCTCTTTAAAATTCAATTACATTTTCATAATGTGTGTGAAATTCACTTAAAAGGAATTAGCATTGTCATCGAAGAAAATATAATTAAATTTGAAGATACTTCTTAATTTAAATTTATATAGTATCCCCCAAATCTGTTTGTGATGTGTTTAATCCTTTAACGCGTATGCAATTGTTATCAATTATAAGTTAAGTAAAATTATTAATATACTTTTTAAAAAATTATGTGCAATGAAGCTATTTTATGATGAATTCCAAATTTTGTGTCAAACGATATATATCGGACTTGAGAAAAATATGAAAAGTCAATCAAAAAATATTTTTAACTGAAATCATTTCATTACTGATACATAAAAGGTACGTGTAATGGTAATGTGTACGTATAAAATGCCTGGATTTCTTAGCAAAGATACGTATTTTTAAATTTGTTTAGTTCTTACTGTACGTCATCACATTCTGAAGCGGTTAAAAAGAGACCAATAATGTATGCCAACATTACAAAATATTAATAAAATGGTAAATACAAGGTGTAATCCAGATATGGATACCTTTCATTAAATTAAATGTCTCACTTCCAAATTCATTATGTAATTTGTGGAGTTACATTAAACGATATTTGATAAAGATTTCTACGATTCAAATACTGCCTATCAATATATAGCATGAAGCATTAAATCATTATCAGCATGTTAATACTCTTAGAAGAAAATGTACAATATTTTGCAATCCATTAAATATAACGCTCATAAGTGTCTTGAATTAAACTAAATAAATTCGTGGACTTCAGAATTTCTGCGCATCATAGACTACAACACATATGAATAGTTTCATAAAGAAAACTGAAAAAGTGTAAGTGGTTATAATTTGATGTTATCATGATAAAAATAATTCATAAAATTGGAATTCATAATAGAATGAACTAAATAGTTGAAAAAATTCATATTATTTGCGATGTAGCTGGGAAGGATTAAGTTATGTATATAATAATGTTTTTGTGAGGCGTTAAGTATTAGTTATACTTAGAATATATCATCAATAAATAGAGCATATTTCTATTAATTAATTAAAAATGTATCCGTTTGATTTTTTTGTTTATTGTAGCTTTAAATATTTTTGCATGCTCGGTTCAAAAATAAGTTTAATCAAATAATACCATAAAAAATACATACCTAATAAATCCTTTTTCAATTCCTACTATTAACTCACACACTCGCTATGTATTTATTTATTTATCTTGGTGAAATTTTCAATCGTTAATAAAATGCATATTAAAGCGCTCAATTGAGCTGAAATTTTATATACATGATATCATTTTGGATGACAATACAATAATTTAATTATAATTAATAAAAATTGATTGATTAAAACTTATTATTTAAAGAATTACAAATGCAGCCACGTTTTTGGCGAATTGTGTCAAAACCTGAAAAGTTTTTTTTCGCACGTTTTAAAGCATTCAGTTGAACTGAAATTTTATAGACACGATTGTTTTGGATGACAAACGATACTTTAATGATAATTAATAAAAATTGATTACCACTTAATGTTGTGATTCTATCATATGTATATACATAGTTATATTAATTGTAACTATTTAACAAAAAGTAGCTAAAATAAAAATTTTCTTTGTTGATCTAAGCAGGAATTTATTAAAAAGAATTTTTTTAATTACTTGTTTTTTTAATTTATTTAGAAGAAATTGAACTCTTTCGTATTTAAAAATCTAATACCTTCCATTATGTGTAAAAAAAATTCACATTTGTCAAGCAAATTTGTTCAAAAATTTCACACATGTAATGTAAACGTGAAATTTTACCGAGCGAAGCATTCACGTCAATCCTAACGGTATTCCTAAATCATTTCTTGGAATTTCCATGAACCCCCGTAAGCAAAATTTTGAAATTCTTTGCTTTATTCAAATGACACCCAAGATATCGGCAATCAGAGAAACCTAGAGCTCCAGTGACGCAAGGGGCGTTCCGTAAGGGAGTGCTCCAACTGCACAAATTAAGATTATAGCGATCATCTCTCCACGATATCAGATATCTCAGCATGTTACGAAATATGATAATAACTTTTACCTCGTGTTTTAACGAAATCTTTGTTCAAGAAGATTACCGCAGGTGAAGTAAAAGAAAAACAGAAAAGATGTAACTCTTATTATAAGTGAATTTTTCATTGGATAATTAGGTAATTATTATGTTAGGTCCCACCGTACCTTATTATTTGTAACAAAAAAGATCATCTCCCCTTTTGCTTGTATTAGAAACCGAGTAAATCATACTCAGATGCGAATAATTGGTTAAAAAGAAAATTCCTCCGATTTGTGGTTCTGACATTTTTACGGGTTGGGTTACAGATGAAATGTAATTCACGCTATAATTGGTCTGGATGTGTTTGGGATGCTTTATTAATTTTCCGATTGTATTGAAGATTTCCTGTTTTGTGTTGATGACATACTTAACAGTTGAGGACAGCTGACATGGATGAAGGTTGCATAAATTTCCCGAAAGTCTTGCGGCTGTTTTGAGACCTGAGAAATAAAAGTATGACACACATAATGATTTTTGCTAATCAGTCACAATCTCAGTTTTTCTACAGAATGATTTTTTCTCCTTTCTGAAGGTAATGAATTCTAGTGAATGATTATTGTATATCATGGTAAAAGCTTGTGTAAGTAGTTAAGCTCTCCTTACTTTAAGAAAAATTGTAATATATAATCTTTCAATCTGCTGCACTATCATATTAATCAAACGTCCAACATTTGCCCCTGTTTTTTTATTTGTTTTTAATAAATCACTGTGTAATGATTTGAATAGTGGTATCCTAATGATCATAGTACTGATCTAGAATTCGGTGTTCCATCGGTCATGTCGAGCGTAGTTTCAAGCCCAGATGTCGCTAAAGACCCATTGTGTAGAGCAAGGCTTCCCAACGTTTTTATCGCCGTGGATCTGTCAACGTTTGATAATCCTACCGTAGCCCACTTGTGACGGGTATATCCGCGTTCTTCCTACTAATAATCTTGAGAAAAATGGGTCTTTAAAAATTTTTCTATTGAAAACTTTCCTCCTCCGAAGAAGACGTGATTATGAAAATCAAGATTTGTATATAAAGATTAAACTTTCGAGTTAGAGGAGTGAGAGTTTAGACTGCTGAAGGATAACAGTGATTGAGTAACGTCAAGCTAGGCGTGTGCACTTCGTAGCTTATATGATTAATAATAAGATAGACGATTTGGTCAATTAAGTGTTAAATTGGATGAAATCGATTTGAATTAGAAGGTGTATTGTCTAACCATATGTGATCCGATTTATTGTTTATTCTTCTAGTATCTCATCTACCTCGTTTTTGCTCCCACATTTAACAAATTGGTGCATTTCTTATCTTGGGTTGTTGAATTTGTGTCTTTGTTGAGAATTATTAATAAATAGAGTTGCATTGACTACAGCTAATCTTCTTTCTGACACTCTTACATTAATGGAGGGCCTGGGCCGACCATTACACGCTGAAGATGGGGGAGGAGGATGTTGAATGTTTGTATTTTAGATTGTTTTTACTAAACAATTTTAATTTAATTGTATTTAAATATGTCTTCAGAATAAAATATAATTTCGCCAAAAAATAATTAAAATGTAATTTAACATGGAATATAAAGTAATTTCCATAGAAACTGTCGCAAATCCGAGCGCACCACAATACTTAAAATTAAAATAATTTTAACACTCCTCAGGCGGTTCGGCATCTTTTTATCCGTGGATCGGGAGTTGGATTGGAAAGTGTAGTGGTAGTTCAAGTATCTTCTTCGTTACTTGAACGTGGTTCAAAATTAGGAGGTTATCAGAATTTTTTATAATTCCATTATATCATTAAAATCCTTCTCTTCACTTTAAATTCACGTATTAGAAGTACTTCTACAATCTATGACCAAATCCATCAGATGAGATTGAATCCCCTTTTTCTGCATTGATTTCGAGTACCTTACTCCGCGTTTTATATCCTGATACTACATTCTAAAAGTCTTGGATTTGGTATGTGTATACACTTACACAACCATGTAACATAATTTCATGTACTGTAGAGCGCCATTAATTTTTTAACTGTCATGCCCGAGATTATGTCAGCTACGGCACAAGTGTTCCAAAATGTCATGCCCGAAATAATTTTGGGCATAGTTCCAAAATATTACACTCGAATATTATACGGGGTATTTTTGGGGGTGATTTACTATGGGTGGTGTAGATCACTGTGATTAGGAAATATCTTTTCAACCAACTATGAGAAAATGCCAGAAAAATATTTTTTAAATATATTTTTGCGTTTACTAGACAAAGTACTCCGGAATTCATTTTTGCTTTACTAAAATGTAGTTGAGAAACATATTACATTTTTAGAATTTCAAGTCAAAGTCTTAGAAAAGCTATTACATAAATATGATGATGCAGCTTCTGGACAAAAGAGTTGTTTCAGACCACCTACGGTAGATAACTCTGCTTGTCTTACTGAACGACATTTTATGTATCCCGTATTCCTCCTGCGAAATGTCAGCCTATAAGACAATGCAAAGTTTGTTGTTTGAAGAAAGATGCAAATGGAAAAGAAAGGTAAGGAAGGAAACACGAATTTGAAGTAATAATTGCGGAGTAGGTCTGTGCTTGGAAAAGTGTTTCCAGTTATACCACACAAAGCTGAATTACTTAACTACTAATAAAAATATTATCTTTTATTTATTTTTATTTTATTTTTTTTAGAAAATAATGTTTTATTGGAAGCGATCTTTACTACTGTCACGCTGTGTCAGCCACTTCGTGCGGATATACAGTAGCTATAAAACCTGAAAAGTGTAGATGCATCTAATTCAAAATATCAATTTTTACCTACAAAGTATTTGATTTTGTATTGATTTTTTCAATAAAAAAATTTGGCAGTTTATGTACTCAAATCATCAAAGTAACTTGACAGTTGAAGGGATAACAGATGATAGTCAAGGTCCAAAGTTATTTACTACGAATTCAGTGAGCTACTACTTACGGTATTGATATAAATTGAACGATAATATAAGTGTGTGTAACGGGTTCTCTTCGCGCCTTTTAAATTATAATCCTCAAAGAAAAAATCTTTTCATGAATTGTTTGATTCTAAAAATCGTGGCACATGTAAATGAGTCTCTCTATTTAAATTTAGGTGAACAGAGAACGCTCACGGTGTAGGTAACGAAATCTTATAAAATAGTGATAGCTTAAATTATATAGATGTTAAAGCTGCTTTGGGGAATATTTACGTATCTTGCATAAGACTTGTAAATCTATTATCATTTTCAGAAGCTATTAAAGTGCTCGGGCTCCGTGCGCTCGTCTGCCTGACTTTACATATTTAAGATAAGTAATTCAAACTCAGTTGCGCAACAGCCCATGAGGGCCAGGGCAAACTGGGTCTATCTCAGTATACGTGACCGTTGAGGTGCATGAGCAGATGTCTCCATCAGGTGGTCAACGTGAAGCGAGACCCCCAGTGTTTTAGTCCCCAAGCAAGTTTGGTACTCATTTTATCGACCTACTGACGGGATGAAAGGTTGATTCGACCTTGTGTGCCCAGCCCGAGGATAGAACCCGGACCTGAGGTGTGGAAGCGCGATACAATGCCCCTCGGTCACTGGGTCTAATTTAAGATAAGTAATATTTATTATTAATAATCAGGGCTAAAGAACTCCATTAGCTCGTCGCAACCATACTAGATTTTGAATCAGCTGAGAAAAAGCTGCTGATTTTTTACACAATGTGTTCCTTCAGTTGCCCCTCATTTCGAGAAACTCAAGTTCACCATAATAATACCAATTTTAAAGTGTGAATTTGCAATTAACATTCAGGTAGTTATGACAGAAATTAGAATTTTATTTTTGCTGCAACACTTAAATACACTGGTGTGCAAAAATTAAGGACGAGATGGTTTTTTCAATATAACTTGGTACAAAAGCTTTCCAAATCAACACATTTAATACCGTAAGATCCCCAATACGTAAGGACATGTGTAATATGTAAGCAACACTTACTAAAAGAGAAATCAGAGGGATAAAAAGAAGCTTTATTGAAAAAGTAGCATGGAGCGCAATGCGACTGAAGGACGAAACATCCCTGTGATGGGTGTCCAGCAAGAAACATCCGGTCTTTAGTAGGGGATATGATCTCCCCTGACTGCTAGGCAGGTTTCACAGCGTCTGCCCATGCTGAGAATGAGGGTGTCAATGAGTTGATGAGGGATAGCTGCCCATTCGTCTTGCAGCGCCAATCGAAGCTCCCGAATCGTTACTGGGGATAAAGTACGAGCTGCCAAGCGTCTGCGTAGAAAATCCCGTACATGCTCGATGGGATTGAGATCCGGAGATCGTTCCGGCCAATCCATACGTTCAATATACTCACTCTCTAAGAGCTGTTTGGCCGCTACTGTGCGATGACATGGTGCTTTGTCGTCCATGAAAAGGAAATGCAGACCCATAGAGCCTCTAAAAAGACGCACATGTGGAAGAAGAATCTCGTTACAATAACGGGTCCCGTTGACTGAACCTGCCTCGAAGATGTGAAGGTCTGTACGACTACCAAGCATGATGCCTCCCCAAACGAGAACACCGCGACCTCCATACCTGTCCCTTTCAATGATGTTCGAGGGATGATTGCGGCTTCCCCGCTCTCTCCAGATGAGTATGTGATGAGAATCGCTACTCAAACTGAATGTGCTCTCATCTGTAAAGAGTACTCGTCCCCATTCATTGTCTCTCCAATTCCGGTGTTCCCGGCACCACAGAGAACGCCTTCTCCGATGGGCAGGCGTTAAAGGTACACACCGTACAGGGCGTCGTGCAAACAGACCACCACCGTGCTGTCTTCTGGCCACGGTAAAACGCGATATCGGTCGTCCAGTCGCCTGTGTCGTGTGTCTAGCGATTTTTCCCGCTGTCTGCCGCCTGTTTCTTCAGGCCTGTAAGACAATGAATCAGTCATCTGCGGGTGTGGTACCTCGTGGACGACCACTACTGAACCCCCGGATAGCTGTTCCTGTAGTTTGAAATTGTCTCCAAAGTCGTGAAACGATGCTGTGAGCAATTCCGAACTCTGCAGCCACACTTGTCACACTGCGGCCTTCCTCCAACTTCTCTCCCAATGATTCGACCTCGGTTAAAAGCATCCAGATGTCGTCTAACAGATTGATTATTCGCCATTTCTCGCTGAGGCAGCAACTCGGTGTGCTTTTAACTGCTATACGGCGTGCAATCTCTTTGCCAGAAATACTGATCTTACACCGACAACATGCTTTATACTACTCAGACACTCCCCCATTACGTCTACCTGCATATCTGCGCATATGCTACCGTACATCACCTTACTTAATCTCCTAATTGGTCTTTCTGTCCGCTCTGCCTCTTCGTTCAGCTGATATGCTAATTTTTCGACTTCGTCCTTAATTTTTACACACCAGTTTTATATCTGATTACTTTCGGAGTATGTTTTTCTAAAAAGTTGTTGAATAGACACTTTTTCTTTTACGTTAACTGAACATAAAAAACACATTCTTTGCCGAAAATTTTTTTTTTAAATATATTTTTTTAAAAAAATAAAGGTGAAAGACTTGTTTTATTTTGATCAAAAATAATGTTTATGAAAAACACACCAATTTTCTCACTTATCACAATATTCACATTAAACTTTACATATTTCTTAAATATACAATCTAGATACATAGAAAATGGATATAAGCTAAATATTATATTTCAAACACAGGAAGTGTAAAGGATTACTTAAAGATGTTACGCATTTCTGAAATCTTTCTTTGCAGTATTAAACTAAAGTGACTGACAATTTTTTTCAATTAAAAATACAGATAAAATTTAGCTTCAGGCACTGTAATAATCACAAAAACTACCAACATAACAAATTGCATAATAAAATGTTTATTACTTTTTTAATAATAATAGTGTTCATCGTTCAACGATTTGGTTGAAAATAGAAATCCATGAAAAAAAAGCATTTAAAGAATAAAAAACAATTTTTTGAATTCTATAACAGATTTTTATTCGTTCAGAAAATTACCCTGTATTGTACCCTCCTCTACTTCTTAACAAGCCCGTTTATTTTGGAAGTTTTTGAATTTTTCTTTCCCGGTATTCTTGAAGGCTATGCCTGTGTTTCTTTTCTGAAGAAGAAGAAATTATATTTTCCTGTACACACATTGACAGTTGCATCATTTGGCCTTAGATATAACATTTGTAAATTTTGAAAATCATCATTGAACATCCGTCTAAAATGGAGAATCGGCTTTCCACAACTAATGTGATTGTGTTTACTTATGCAAATGAATCTATAAATGTGTAGAAGACACATACGTATACCTTCATTGGAAGTACACGAAAACGCTTAATACGTTCAATGTCGCAGTAGGGGGGTGGAAAAGCGATGCCTGCGATGTCAGCCGTATAAATGAATTTTCCCCAACACGACTACAGAAGGAAAGAATAAATGCTAATAATCAGCTCTTCCCGCGATAGCATAGGATTGACTAATGAAACACATCATCCTACATCCCGCGTTTCTACAAGTTTGGGTTTTCGCATTGATGTCATGTCCCGCGATGGTGCGAGACTTGACAGCGATTAAATTAAGTACATACGTCGGTTTCATATTCATCCGTTCGCATATGCTCCCTGCTCGCTGCATTGAATACATACACTCACCTCGTCTAGTAGCCGTTCATAGTTGCTCAAATATACAAAACTACAATTTTGTGTTACTTGTTTTTTTGTAGTAAAAATAGTAATCTTTCCATTTTAAAACAAGAGTACAATGTCGAAAATAAGTTAAGAAAAGGAAACATACAATTTTAATACAAAATGGTTGCATCTATGTCACTGGGTGGACCACAACACGTTAAAAACATTAGAAATAGCCCTTACCCAGGAAAAGTTTGCTCACCCCTGCTCTAGAAGAATCAAGTTTCCATTTTTAGAAATGGCTAAAATGACAAGTTTCAAATCAATAATTTAATTTACAGTCGGTAGTTCCATGAGACACTACAGAAACATTCAAAACTTGGAGAATTAAAACTTGCTACGGGCTGATTGCTGCAAAACTTTCGTTCCTTTGGACAATTTTTTTGTTTCTTATTAGCTATATTTAACCCGAAGCGCTAAAAAATACTAAGTGAAAAAATAATAAAAAAGAAAAATCAAATCTATATATAAAAAACACAAAAAATATCCACCCGTTTCTTGGAAATAACCTCGAAAAATAAACTACTATTACCATATTAGTGTTAAAAAATTCACACAAAATGAATGATAAATAATAGGCAAAACACACAATACAGTTAAAATTTATAAACTGCAATTACATTTTTTTAAAATTCCTGAGGAAACCAGAAATCTAAACCAACTTTGGGCACGCAAGTATAACTTTCGGTTTAAAAGTATGCGTCTAAGTTATTTTTAAATAGAAATATCTCAACTTGAGTTTGCTCTAGAGCCAAAATAAAAAGTACAATAGAAGAATACATATTTTAAGAATATTGGATAAAATGATAATAGAAGTTTGGGTCAAAAATCGACTTTTCAACGTAGTCAGACACCTTGATTATTTAAAGAAAACTTTTATTGTCTTAACAACCAATCATGTTTCCTTTTCAGCATTTGTTTCTTTCTTAATCTCTTGCATACCAGTGCAAAATAATGCTAAAAAAATCTAAACTGCATCATTTCCCTTTTCCTGGAAAGGGTGATTCATTCTCAAAAAATACTAAGAAAAAGCATGAAAGTCTATTCTTGACAGAAAGTCGCGACGTCAATCGAATAAATGATTAATCTGAATTTCATAAAATAAAATAATAAAAATTATTAAGCGTTTTGACGACATCGAGCCAAGATTTGTCATTTTTTTAGTTGTGAGATTTGTAGAATTAACTATATATCTAGACATTAAACTATATATCAGACTATTTTGTTCATATCGTATCTTTCAAAGCGATTTTGAACTTTAACGTTTCGTTTTTTCTTCTCTTTACCCTATATCTTCCTTGCTCAATATTTACTTTTTGCCTTTTCTATACTTCTGCATTTTGAACTGCCAAATTCATGTTTCAAACTAGTTCTTTAAAAACTTATCTTCTTAAAAAGAAATTGAAAGATAAAATGTCTGGCGGAGGTGATTGTTTCCCGGAGGGTGGAGAGACTGGTAGGCAGTTCTAAGCCCTTTAAGTGTGAGCCCGGTTTCCCTGGTCATTCCACCAATAGACCTCGTGCAGTCGTCGTACACTACGTCAATAACCAATCAATCCATTGACTGATTGAAAACTGAACGACAGGGATACATTGACTGCTATTATGGGGAAAAAATTTATTTCTGAAGTATATTGTTTTACTTCACTTATTTTTTAATTACATATATTCAACTTTATGAAAATTTTTCTGGAACTAGTTTCCAAGCCAACCATATATGAATCCATAAATGTATATTCATTATTCGTAAATGTAATATTCATTTATTGAGGATTTCAGAATAAATGCTTGTATGTGTGTAGTTAAGAAATTTAGTACTCCGTCATTTTTTTATTTCAATGTATTTTAAGTACAATGAAATGCGTTTAATGCGAAACCACTTAAGATGAAATATCGGTTAACCCGAAACAATACAACGGTCCCGACAAAATACTATGTATTTCCATGCATTTTTTCTCTTAACACGAAACAAAAATCTCTGATTACGCTCGGAACCGTGATTTTAAAAAAAGCGCATAAATGGATTATTTTCATAATATTTAGTGTCACTTAGATTAGAATACATGTATAAAATTGTTTTAAGGACATTTTAAGAAAAAAAATTTTAAATACTATATTTTGGCAAAAAAATTAACTTAAAATAATTTTTTTTTCAAAATGTTCTCCTTTTTTAAAAAAATGCTTCTAAAATAATAAT
The DNA here is from genome assembly GCA_019973935.1 of Trichonephila clavipes. Taxonomy (NCBI): domain Eukaryota; kingdom Metazoa; phylum Arthropoda; class Arachnida; order Araneae; family Nephilidae; genus Trichonephila; species Trichonephila clavipes. The sequence goes on along the minus strand of BMAU01003312.1, from coordinate 109,869 downwards.
ATTTCGCTTATATAAAGTAAGGACTTCTCTAGACAGTCTGAACCAGAATTTTTGAAAAATTCACATTATTTTCAGAGTTATCACCAATTGAAATAATTATCGGCGTTTTTTTCTTAAAATTACTCCCCTCTGTTGTTGTAAAACATGAATAAACCCACTTCTAAGTTACATATTTCAAAAATTCTAGTTGGGCTTCTGTAAAGAGGTCTGAGTTATATACAGGCAAAATATTATTATAATAGAAGCATCTTTCACAAAAGGAGAATGTTTTGAAAATGGGTCATTCTATGTTCATTTTTTGTAAAAATATTGAACTTAAATAATTTTTATTGTAATAATATTCTTAAAACAATTTTATGTACGTTTTCTAATTTAAGTGACACTAAATATCATAAATATTATCCATTTATACGCTTTTGCAAAATCATGGTTCCGAACGTAGTCGGATATCTTAACACGAAAAAAATTTCCTTCTGGGAATGTACAAAATACGGGAAAACACCAGCCGGATTGGTGTATCCAACTGTATCACCGAAAAAAATTCGTTGCAGTAGATCAGAGGTGTCAAACTCATGGGCTAAATTGGGTCAAAGAAACTATGTTCAACTTTAGGTGGACCGCAAAATAAATCAGTATTCATATAAACATAGGTTTATTCCGAATAATGCATTATAATAAACATGTATAAGAGGACACAAGAAATTTTTATGTTTATGTCCTGACACTTGACATCTGTTCTCTGGCACTATCTTTCCGTTTTCGGGTGAAATTTTGATATTTTATTATATATTATTGTGTGCCGATATACTGGTCGGGCCGAAAAATTGTTCGTTGTGGGCCGTAAGTTTGACACCCCTGCAGTAGATGGTGGTAATATGTGTTCAGCCCCCATTATGGCAGACAAAGACAATTTGGAGTTCGATAAAAGCTCAAAAACCGTCATTGATGCAGATTCCGACGATGAAAATTAAATGAATAATTTAGCTTCTGTTCTCACGTCATCCGAAATCAGAAGCATCATGAAAAGCATGCCCAGTTATTTAGATGAACATTCCAATGGTGAAATGATTAATAGAATGAACGACATTGAACAATTTGACACTAAAAAAGACAGTTAAAAGAACATCGGATTATTTTCGAAAAACTCAATAAATGTTTTGTTTTTCAAAAAACTTGAAAATTTTGTGTATCAAATTTCATTAAGGTCTTATGAATGTTTTTGCTTCATTGATGTTTATTAAATACATGTATATAAACATATCTATTTGGATAAAATTTACTCTAATAAACCTTATTTTGTTAAAATAGGTTTTTTTATTCAGTATCCTTTAACACGAAAGAATATTTCAGTCCCCTCAATTTGTCCTGTTAAATGATTTTCACTGTATAATATTTAAGTTTTTATGTATTTTCATCGAAAGATAAGATACAAGCATTAAAAATGTAGTTTGTATGTGATTTTTGAAAGGGGTGGGATATTTAGCTTTTAATTGCGTTTCTTCTTAATTAAAAAATTTCTTAGTTACAACCTTTTCTATTGCTACCTCTTCTTAAGTTATTTCTTGTAACCTCTGACAATAAAGTTCGGTGAATGAAGTCAGAGCGGCCGATCTGGCAACACTGGGGAAACAAAACGCCACGCATCCGTAGTAGCAGGTGTTGAACATCTGGCCCCACCGTTGTTCATTTGAGCGTCGTTTGTGTTCAGAGTAAGATTTGTTTTACAAAGTGCTTGTGCTAACTGAGAACAGGAAAATGAACGAAGAAAAGACCAATTCAAAGTTTTGTTTTTAGCTTGGCAAGACACCGACAGAAACTGATTCGATGCTGGTACGAGTTTATGAAGATCAAACACTGTGTGTGTGAGTGATTCGCCCGTTTTCGAGATGGCAGGGAAAGTGTTTCTGACAACCTCCTTAGTGGTAGACCTGCGACCTCCATCAATGACGAAAACATCGAGTAAGTGAGTAAATTAATCACGAACGATCGTCGATTAGCTGTGGGCATACTAGCTGGACGATGAATGCTGCAAGGTACATTGAGATTTTGAACCGTTTCATGAAAGTCTACGCAGGGTACAACCCCAGTATGCACAACAAGGTTCATGATTTTTTATTCACAACAATACTAGCCCTCACACGTCCAATATCGTCAAACAGTTCCTGGCATAAAAGAAAAGATGTGGTAAAAATTGAACGTCCACCATACTCGCCAGACCTCAATCCTCCAGACTTCTTTCTATTTCTATGATTTAAACTCGCTTTGAAAGGAAAGAGATTTGACGATATTTCTGACATCCAAGAAAACGTGACGAGGCTTTTGAACTCCATCTCAAAAGAAGACTTCTTGTAATGTAGGATCAATTTTTACTGATGTCGTAAAAATTATATCGTTTCACAAATAAAGTTAAAAATTAGCCGAGGCAGTATACAAAACGCTTGTCAATCATAAAAAAAGAAACAACTCTCCCGTTTGCCTAAAAATGTATTCAAACTCTGTAGTAATCAAACAGGCTGAAGAAAAGTAATCCATTTTGTTTCCGTGAATTATATTCTTCTCTAAGTGATTATTTCTCAAATGGATTCATCAATTAAATTATTGCTTAGTTATAATTTGTTTGAAACACTTTCATATATTTTGTTTACATTTATACTCATTTTAAATTATTATTTTTTGTTATATGTAAGATACACGACGAATTTTCATCAAAGCGATGCATTACACGTAAGATGTTGCAAGGTACAAATTTTACCATTAAATAATAATTATTAATATATAAATTTTTTATTAAGCACAATGAAAGCTTATTTAAAGTATTTTTTCAATACGCACGAATACAAAAATAAATAAATATAACTTAATGCTCAAAATGCAATAATATTTCTGTTCACGTGATCTCCTTTCACGTGGTACGTTTTATGGTGTTAAGCTACCTGAATACAGATAATAATCGATGCGATGCGTTTTGTAAGGAAAAACACTTACATTGGAATATTCCGCAGGAAAACTTCCTCCATAATCTAATAAACTTATCGATAATTGATATCGTGAACATTTTTATGTGGTATAGTAAAAATCCGAAATCAATAAATGGCATTAACAAAGGGTACATTTTCATAACTTTCAGTGCTTCATCTACGCACATTTGCATCGAATGGATCGTACTCATATATTATGAGATTACTGTACAATATCTTTTTCAGATTACAATTTAATTAATAAACTAACAAAATGTTGTACTGCATCCATTAGCATGCGTCATATACCGGCGTAAGAATGACCCCTGATTTTAGAGTTGAATGATGCTGCTTTGAATTTTCACTCTCATGGAATTTCCTTACAAAAATAAACAAGAAAATAGAACCGTTGCTGTGTTTTATTTAAGGTATCTGACTACGTTCGAAACCGTGATTTAAGAAAAAACGCATAAATGGATAATTTTCATGATATTTAGTGTCACTTAGACTAGAATACATGTATAAAATTGGTTTAAGAATATTATGACAAAAAAATATTATTTAAATACAATATTTTGGCAAAAAATTAACTTAGAATAACCTTTTTTCAAAACGTTCTCCTTTTATAAAAAATGCTTCTATAATAATAATGTTTTTGCATATATAAAGTAAAGACTTCTTTATAGAGTCTGAACTAGAAATTTTGAAAAATTCACATTATTTTCAGAGTTACCACCTATTGAAATAAAATTATCGGCGTTTTTTCTTAAAATTTCTCCCCTCTGTTGTAGTAAAATATGGAGATAAATCCACTTCTAAGTTATATATTTCAAAAATTCTAGTTCAGCCTCTGTACAGATGTCTGACATGTATATAGGCAAAATATTATTATAATAGATTTATACACGTTTTCTAATCTAAGTGACACAAAATATCATAAATATTATCCATTTATATGCTTTTGCAAAATCACGGTTCCGAACGTAGTCGGATACCTTAAATCATCTTCCTATATCTATAATTCAGTGGCGCACACAAGGGGGGGTACTGGGGGTCCGGACCCCCCCCCAAAGCCCTTGATTTTTTTTCGATTGGTTATAATTCTAAGTATATTGTACGTAAGATTTAATTAAGTATTTGTTATTAATGATTATTTTATTAATTAATGCAAATTATGTATTCAATAATTAGTTTTTTTACTGTGTTTTGTTCCCGAAAATCGACAAAATCAAAAGGAGCATGATACAAGAATGGTGACCTTTCGACCCCGGACCCCCCCTTGAAAAATTCCTGTGTGCGCTACTGCTATAATTTATATAATTTTTGAAAAAAACTGCAGCTGAATTTCTTTTAGTCTTTTTTTTTTCTGTCGAGTGAAAAAGGGATGTACATTTTAATATGTCGCAAGAATTTTCTTTGTATCGAAACTATACATGAAGGAAATTTCTTCGAGCTGTCAATAAAACATCTCATAAACTATGATGTGACAAATGAATTGGAATCCAACATTGCACGGAGTCAAAAGTCATGTAAAATATTTGATTATCAAATGAAAACATTCAACATTATTTGATTATGCTCTACCACAAAAGAAATTACTGTATGTTAGTTTTCTTGGTATACAGTGCTCTTACGGAACATTTTTATCTGTGTATGAAAACGTTACCTTATTCATCTAGAAGATGTCAATTGTTGCTTCGTAAAAAAAATTTCCCTCCTTCATTATATTCGAAATTAGCTGTCGACACATGTTAGATTTCCACTTTTGTTTACTGACATCTCAGCGTGGAAGGTCCAATCGTACCATTCGCACGACCTTTAACTTTGACCTGCACAGTGTTGACAACCTCTTAAAACGCTGTCGCGGCCAGCGGAAAAAAGAAAACATTAAACAAGACTCATTTCCGTAGAAATTGAACGAGTTCAATATTCAACTATTCGCAAACAGCTTTTAGAAAGGGAAAAAAACTTTCCTTTTGTAGATTGGTGATGGTTTGAAATAACTTTCGAATTTGTTTTGAGCGACATTTCTCGAGAGAAAATTGATTATGAAAAAGAACAAAGTAAGAGACAGAATATATGTTCTTGTTTTATTTTCCTTTCATTTTTGTTTTATACCGATCGAGCCTGAAAAGAGTTGAATGAGCTTGATATTCATTTCTTTTCTATTTTCGATGGGACAATGAGCCCATGGAAAAAAATGAGATTTGGAAGATGGGTGATTGACATGGTGGAACTAATCTGAAGGGGATACAGTGTTCTAAAAGCATTTAAGCGACTCTTCTCTTGACAAGAATATCCGACTTAATTGATTTTAGGGTGGGCTGACTTGTCCAATTACTTTTTAAAATCGATGGCTGATTGCGAAGAGGATTCACTGGATCGAAATTTTGTTATGTTCTGAAATGTTTCAATGTGAATGATTTGTATTTGTAGTCTTATTATATTAAGGTGACCATTTTTTTACAATGAAAAGGAGGACGAAAAACTTAAGAAAAAATGACAACTTAAATATATTAAACGTTTTATTGCTTCAAACAAAAATACTCCAATTACTCTTACATTCTTTTTAATTATTATCTTAAACGAGAATGAATGATTTTTAGTCAACATATCATTTTCTAATATATCAGAAAATTCGGGCAAAAAATATCCTTCTTGGTGAATTTTATTGATTTCTCACTAAGCTTTTCACAAAAATCATTACCAACTCAAAAAAAAAATCTTTCAACTGCTGCATCAGTTCCAAGACTGCCCAACGTAAATTCAACAAGAATAATTAAATTTTCATATGGAATGTGTTCGTTTTTGAAATGGGGTTTAAGTATTTTCACCTATCTTTTACCAATTTTTCAGCATGTTGATTATCCAACTGTTCTAATTTATTAGAATTTAAGTATACATTCAGTCTTATTTCTACATCAAATAGATAATTGTCACCGATTTTAATATCAGGCATTTCTTTCGATAGAAACTCAATGTAATTCTATATCTGCCCAATTTACTTGCGACAAAGTAAAAAAAAACCATTGAAAACTGTTATTTCCTGTTATTATTTCAGACCATTCTTCGATAGTTTGGAAACATCTTTGATTCATCTCTGAATACAGAGATTAACAGATCAGATTAAAAAAATTGAAAAGGAGGACAAAAACTATGACCCTTTTCGATGAAGGACAGAAACTACAAAAGGAGGACGGTTGGTCACTTTAATTATATATTTGACTTCTAGGCTAGTGGAGATACGAAGTGACGCAAATTGAGTGATAATGGTTTTATATGGAATTCAAGGTTTTTAAAACAATTTCAGGAGCATCCGACTAGATTCGGAGAACAATTTTTCAAAAATAGATTTACAAAAGAATTCTATTATTTATTTTAAAGAATATGAATAGGCTTAAAGAGTCATATAATTATTCAATAAATAACGTGTATCACCTCTTGTTTTTGAAAAAAATATTACTTTTTATAAAATTTCAGCAAGATTTTCAGTGTTAAAAAAGCTGCATAAATAAAAAAAAGCATCGGAAGTAATGTAATTTTTATTCCATTCCTATACTTCTTGATCCATCCTATTGCCACGAATTTCAGGGTAAGAAGTATTTTGAGAAATAAATTTTTTTTAAGCATTCAAATTTAAGTTTCATGAGTTTTCGTCAAAATTACTCTGTTTTCTTTTCTAAAAATGACTGTAAAATGGGATTAAATGTAATTGTCTTTAAAAATTCCTGTGGTTTCTTACACTCTAAAGGTCTCATAACATAAGAGTTAAAAATTTCGTTCAATTTTTTTGGATTATTTTGGAGAGATCCCTATTTTCATGCACAAATTATCTCGTGTAAGTTTCATTCTTCAAAATACATATTTAAAAAAATATTCTTATAAGTTATATAAAGTAAATTTGGGAAAAACCACTTAAAATACTATCCAGTTTCAAATATTACTAGCCGTTACCACCCCGCTTCACTGGGTATTTAACGATGGTGAATAAATGTATATTGTTTACATATATATGAATTATTGATATCTAACATTAAGAATTCGCGATTGTATTGAAAAATAAATTTATAGCTGTAACTCTCGCCTCTTGATATAAAAAGGACATAAATTAAAATATCTAATATTTCTATTTATATCTAAAATAGAAGTAGAAAGATTTTTTGCGCTCACTTAACCGAATAATCAAGTGGATTTCCTCCAAAGCAACTTTCAGTGGATCTCTACTCCATAAAATAAAAATGCGTGCTAAATTTCAAGTCTAAATCTAACAGAGCAAAAACGGAATTTTTATCATCAATACCTCGTTGAGAGCATACTTAGCGGAGTCCAATTCAACAAAAAAGCATGCAAACCAAATTTTATTATTATAGTCTTAGCAGTTCGAAAACGGGAATTTTGTCTATCAATACGCCCCAATAACTCTCCCCCCCCCCGGAGATGATTTCCGTAAAATCCATTCGTAGTGGAACTCTATTTAACTAAAGAAACGTGCTCAACAAATTTCGAGTAAATAGGTTAAATTCAAAAACAGGAATTTTTCTATAACACGCCTTAATCCCTCGCAACCCCCCTCCTTTGTGGGTCCGTTTTCGCAAAGCTCTTTGTAAAAGGAACTCTATTCCGTGAAAGGAACATAACTTCTAATTTCCAAGCAAGTGGGTCTAGTAGTTGAAAAGCAGAAATATTTATCTATTACGCCCCTTAATTCCCCTCAGTGACACTTGATATCAATTTTCCCCAAACCTATTTTGTAGCGGATCTCTACACCATGAAAGGAATCCGCTTATATACCAAATTTTATCACTGTACGTCTAATAGTTTAAAAATGGAAAAAAATTATGTATAACGCCCCTTAAGCCCCCGCAACGCCACTTAGGAAGCGATTTTCACAAAACCCATCTTATAGAGAATCTCTACTCAATGAATGGAATCTGCTTACTCAATTTCAAGATTTTACGTCTAATAGTTTAAAAAAGGAGTTAATTGCCTATAACGCCCCTTTGAGGTCGATTTTTGTAAAAATCATTATGTAGGAAATATCTACTTTATGAAAGGAATCTGTGTATTAAGTTTTTTTTTCAAGACTGTACATCTAATAGTTTAATAATGGAAATAATTATCTAGAACGCCCCTTAAAACCCCGTAACGCCCCTTGGGGTTCGATCTTTGCAAAATCCGTTCTTAGCTGATGTCTACTCCATGAAGGGAACCTGCCTACCAAATTTCAAATCTGTAGGTTTAATAGTTCCGTAGATATCGTGATTAGTCAGTCAGTGAGCGAGTCGCTTTTCTTCTTTATATATATAGATTCCTTTTCTTCTTTTTTTCTATTGTCCTTTGCACACACACATCTAACTCCTAAAAACACCTTTTAAACCTAGCAGGATACACCTAATGTTCAGTTTCCAAGCAAGCTTGGTTATCATTTATCAACCACCCACTGAAGGGATTTGAACTGGGACATGTGGCGTGGAAGCGCAATACATTACCATTCAATCACTGGGCTTTATGTGATACATATGGCCACGGTAGCCGAGTGGGCAAGGTATCGGATCTTTGCTGGCCTTGTCACGAGTTCGAGCACAGTACCACTTGACCCGCCGTGTAGGGGAGCGATGCACCTTTAGTCTGTCGAGAGCTCAACCGTTCTCCCGTTGGTGTGGTAGTTAGGAGACGGGGTGCCAGCTCAGGTGTCGTCCACGTCCCTTGACCATGGTTCAAAATTACGTGGTCCGTCGCCGAAAGCCCTCGTGTAGCTGAACAGTTTGTGGTACGACGTTAATATTCCATCACTCACTAGCTTATTTGATACATACTGTTTATTATTATTGCTGTTGTTGTTGTACTAAAAATATTTTATTACACTTTTAAGAATATTGAGTTCCTATTTCTGTTGTGGAAATTTCATCACTCATATTCTTTTTTTAATCTGACAGTGTCGTGTAATTTTATTTTTATTCGTTATACCTCCTATTAGCTTTGACGTTATAAGTTATTTTGCTAGGCTTTATTTCTTTGCGAAAAAAAGAGCTTCCTTCGATATTTTTACGCTTGTTGTGTGAGGGAAAAGAAATTTTAAGCTGAGAAGAATGATATTTAAAACATTGCAAGATTATACATAATATTTGTTGAATTGAACTGTGAACTGACAAATATATTTACTTTATCCTTATTTTATTTAATTTCTTAACAATGAAAATCATTCCATAAAATTTTGATGTAAAGAAGATACAAATAAATGAGCTATTCAAAGCAAAAATATTTCCTCCTATACTTAACAAATAATTTTGAAGTAAAAAATAAAATAGTTACGCTTCCCATACGGTTTTATCATAGAAGATACTTACTGAGGAAGCAGAATGAAGCTTTAAAAATATTTCTTTCAAACAGAATCAATATTTTATTTTGGTTGCCTTGAAATGTATGTTATTTTCTAAATTTATTGAAATATAACAAGAACAGGAATCTTGAGAATTATTTAAAATATGAAAATAACTTTTAAAAAAATCATAAAAAGAGATTATTTGCATTTATATTAAATATGTGCAAAGCTTATAAACATATTAGGGAAATGAGTAAATATTCAAAACCGTAGGATTCATTAATGGCTACCAATAGCACATTGGATACTAAAATCAGTAACTGGTGATCCTCCGGTTGTGATTCATACTTGTATAAATCGACGTAAGGAGTGGCGAAGATTCTTAATATCGCGATACATTCTGACAGCTATTTATCAATTATTGCTCCAGGTTTGAGACATTTTGAAGTATACGAATCTCGCGGCAAGCCTTATTTCTACACATTCGAATGGTGAAAGGTCTTGTTATTTTCGAGTCGAGGAAGAGTTATAAAATTACACGGAGGTAATTCTGATGTATGAAAGCCGTACATCATAATAGTAATTCCCAGGTGGACATGTTTTGAGGTTAAGAAGTGTGTGTAAATGGGAACCTTGCTTAATATTAATTTAATAATTTAAATTAAGATCTTATATATTTTTCTGTAAAGTTTGACTGCGAATGACCAATCTCATTTCATTACCCACATAAAAAGGTTAAACCCTATATATATTTTTTTAAAAAAGATTTCATATTCCTAAAACAATTAATATCTAAATTGGTTACAGTTTAGTAAGTTTAAGCTTAAGTTTTTCTCTAAGACCACCTGCATAGTTTATCAAAATAACTACTCTCTCTCTCTATTTTCCTTCATATTACATAAACACTTAACTTCCCTTAAGGTATCCGATTACGTTCAGAACCGTGATTTTGCAAAAGCGTATAAATGGATAGTATTTATGATATTTAGTGTCACTTAGATTAGAAAATGCATATAAAATTGATTTAAGAATAGTATAACAATAAAAAATTATTTAAGTGCAATATTTTTACAAAAAATGAACATAGAATGACCCATTTTCAAAATATTCTCCTTTTGTGAAAAATGCTTCTATTATAATAATATTTTGCCTGTATATAGCTCAAACCTATGTACAGAAGCTCAACTAGAATTTTTGAAATATATAACTTAGAAGATGGTTTATCCACATGCAATGTTTTAAAGAGAGTTTTTTTTCCAGGTATAGAAGTTTAAGTTGGCATTACTTTCCAAGATGGCGACCGATTTAACAGCTGTCAAGTGATTTATTCTCAGTTTGGTTTGGCAATTCATCAAAACGATCATCAAGCAAGGCGTAGATTCGTCGAATGGGCCCAAAACTAGATTGCCATTGTTCCCGATTTTCATAAGCGAATTTTGTTTAGCGATGAAGCGCACTTCTGGTTGAATGGCTACGTCAACAAACAAAACTGCCGCATTTGGAGTGAAGCTAATCCACAAGTGCATGTCGAAACACCGTTACATCCAGAAAAACTGACTGTTTGGTGCGCTTTATGGGCTGGCGGAATCCTTCTTCAAAAACGATGAAGGCCACAACGTTACAGTCAATGGTGATCGGTATAGAGCAAGATTACTAACTTTTTCATTCCTGAATTGAACAATCATGATGTCCAGGAGCTGTGGTTCCAACAAGACGGCGCAACATGTCACACAGCTCGTGCCACAATCGATTTATTGAAAGACACGTTTGGTGACCGCCTAATTTCACGTTTTGGACCTGTGAATTGGCCTCCAAGGTCTTGGGATTTAACACCGCTGGACTATTTTCTGTGGGGCTATGTAAAGTCATTGGTCTATGTGGATAAGCCACAAACGCTTGATTATTTGGAAGACAACATTCGCCGTGTTATTGCCGATATATGGCCACAAATGTTGGAAAAGTCATCGAAAATTGGACGTCCAGATTGGACTACATCCGAGCCAGTCGTGGCAGTCCTATGGCAGAAATCATATTTAAAATGTAATGCCACAAGATTATCTTTCGAATAAAAAATTCAAGTCAATCGAATAATACATCGTTGTTTTATTGCAATTTAAAGTTCTATACCTGTAAAAAAACACCCTGTACAACAGAGGGGCGAAATTTTAAGAAAAAAGCGCCGATAATTAATTCAAATGGTTGTAACTCTGAAAATAATGTGAATTTTTCACAAATCATAATTGAGCCTCTGTACAGAGGTATGAGCTATATACAAGCAAAATATTAATAATAGAAGCATTTTTCACAAAAGGAGAACATTTTGAAAAAAGGTTATTCTAAGTTAATTTTTTGCCGAAATATTGTATTTAAATAACTGTTTTTACCACAATGTCCTTAAAACAATTTTATACATGTATTATAATCTAAGTGATACTAAATATCATGAAAATTATCAATTTATGCGCCTTTTTAAAATCACGGTTCGGAACGTAGTCGGATACCTTAACTGATTATAACATCCTTATAATTTTTCCCCTTACGTTTCCTTATTTGAAAGTATGTGAAGATTCTGCTGTCTCTTTTCTTGATTTGTACATGTTGAGTATAAGTAACAATTTCATAATAGCAACTTTCTCCTACGTATAAAATACAATAATAAATCCATTTCTGCAATTGGCTTTGATCTACTCATGAGTACCCACACAATTTAATCTGTTACACACAAACGCACACACATATATATACACATAATTTCGCTGTTGATAAGCAGATATCTATTATATAACATGCTAATTTTTCAAAAGCGAAAGTTTTTGAATTAAGTTTTATTGTTAAAGAAGTCAATTTTTCAGCTTGGTTAAGTGCTCTCGTTTCGCTGTTGCCCTTGAAATTCATTCAACCAACTCAACTGATGATTGTGTATTTAATCTATTATTGCAATGGTGTGACGTTAATGCTCCAATGCTTACAACTCTGCAACAAATAAGATTGAAACCTCAAGTATTAGGCCATCGCATAGATCATTCAGCACAGTTCGTCACTTGAAAGTGATTCGATTCACTCGGCTATTAATTGTTTAGGTCAAGTAACACCATGTGAACAGAACTGTTTTCCCACTCTTTTCGGTAAAGTTCATGGGGAACGCTGAATTCACTCAACATATCTTCGCTCGAACAGATCAGAAACCGTTCCACTGAATGATTCTCAATTCCACTCAACTAGATGCTTAATTTTCACTGTTCTGTTAGCTTTGGTGGTAACCAGTTTTCACTTTCCGCTCGTAAGCTTTCGCATGAGAATCTTTCTGATTATCCCACGGTTCTGCTTATTTATTTTGGGTGACTTTTGTCATCTTTTGTTGCTGTCTTCGTGATTTATTGCACTAACTATTCACTAACCATTTCTATTTTGTTCCGCTACATAACTGTTTACAGTCATTGGGTATTGTTCCTGCTTACACAGATGTCCTCAGCAATAAATCGGTTTCTGTGATCACATTGTTTATCTAGAAGAAACTTTATTTACTTCCTGTGTTGTCTTTTTATTTCTATTATTTGGATTGTTTTATTAAAGCATCATGTATTGTTATGATCCTGTTCACGAGTAATCATTCATTTTGAGAGTGTCTAAGTAAAATATATATTTACAGTGAATCGTCTTTCTCCTCACAGCTACTAATATTTCATTTTGAGAATTTTTAACGTAAGTTCTGATGAAATTTCTTTAGGTTTAAATCATTACACTTCGGAAAATAAGACAACAAAATTGTTGTAAAAAATTCTCAATAACAGATATTTACTAAAACTAAATTATGTAATCTCGCATTAATCTCTGTCACTTTTACAGCTGATATTTGTACTTGATTCATGAAAGATTACTCGTTAATGATTAATATCTTCAAAATCATTAATAGGATTCAAAAACTGGTTTTAGAAAACATAAACATAACACAAAAATTACCGCTCCCAAATTAAGTAAATTTATAAAAATTTTCATTGATTTTATTTTTAATTCAAGAATTCCACAATTTTAATACAATCAATTACAAACGAGAAGAATAATTCCTATCTTATTATTTATAACAATAGGGTGACCACGGTTGCCAAGTGGGCCTTGTCACAAATTCGGGACCGGCGTTGCTTCTTGCCGATCGTGTAACTACTAAAGATCCGCTGTGCAGAGGACCTAATGTGTATTAAATCTATCGAGGCTCAAATTCTTGAGGTTGGCGCGGAAAATTATTTTATTTATACTTTATATACCATATAATGTTTATAATGTTTTTCACAACATTTTAATTTCATTACTCTTGCTTATTTAAGATAATTTTGAAATAAAAACTAACTTAAACCCAGTAAAATTATTAAAAACCGATATATTGCAGCAGGATTTATGTCAGAGACAAATGCAACAATATAATTTTCAAAAAACTAAACCGAAAGCCTTACAATATACATATAAACAAGAATAATTCTTTGTACGGTATAATAAAGTTGTAATACAGTTGAACCTGTTTTTGTGCGGTTGATAGGAACCGTATAAAAATAACCGCACAAAAAAAATATTGGAAAATTTCATGAATTCTTACGTATCACAAGCAAATTCGTCGAAATACTGCAGAATTTTTTTATGTGGTCCACAAAAATAAAATCGCCTAAATAAGAACCACACAAAAACAGGTTCTACTGTATAGCTTTGCTTAAATGAGATTTTCTTAAAATTTTATTCATGTTTAAATTTTTTCATAACTTACATTTAACTAAATGTACATAAGAAAAAGCCATTATTGTGTAAATCATAAATGTAAACGATTTGGTGGGGAAATTCTCGATACAGATCTAATTTATACATGCTGTAATCTTACTTTAACCTTGGAAACACCCACCTTTTATAGATTTCCTGTGTTATAAATTGAAAAAAAAAAACTTATGAACGAAACTTTTTTGCCTGTCTCTTTCATTCTGATACATAATCGACAGTTTCTTAATTCTGACTCTTCTAATCTTTAGGTATCAATCTTCTCTCTCTTTTCATTCCTTTTACATTTAACTATAAATATGTGAGTAAGGAGAATCCGCAATAGAATGAAAAAACGAATTGCTTCAATGCATTAGATTCAATTTCTACATTTGATACTTGGTGAATAAATGAGAGTGCAGATGAAAAGCATCGCTCTAATTTGTGCATGGTAGGTGAAGACAGTGACTCTCATTGGCTGCCCGGGAAGATTTTGTATAGTTTTAAGAATATTTTATTTTATTGTAGAAAAATAATTAAATATTTTTTATAAAACATATCCCAAGTCTAATTTTTATTATTTTATTTATATGTTTTTAGTATTTTATACTACGTGTTGTACATTAGTTGCATAGTTTATGATCTAATTTTAAGTGGATATTTTTAATAATGCGTTGATACCATAATCCAAAGTTTCTCAAACGGTGGGGTGCGCCCCTCTTAGGGGCGCGATAACCATACGAAGGGGGGGCGAGCATATCGAAAATAAAAGATTTAAAAATAATTAATTTACTGGAATGAATTAAAACAAAATACTTTCAGACATAATAAAAAATGCACTTTTACTCTGATATAATTTATAGGCGCGCGCGCGTGATATTAAGTCATCAAAAATAAAAACTTTTTCAATACCTAATTAGCTATCTTTGATCCTATAACCAAATAAAAAAACTTTTTTTTATTTGCTGTAATCCCATGATGAGTGATTTTTTTATTACGATTTCTTTTTAAACCTAACATACTACTCTTTCAGAGAAAAAACAGATCCCAGACCCAGAATCGAAAAATTAGGAACATAAAAAATTCATCACTGTCATTATTTTTGAAATACTGCACATTATAGCTGTAATCTGTTTGACCTTCTAAGTTATTTGTACAGTTAGTTATGACCCCTCTCTTATGTGTTTGTTTCTCATTTAGGGAAGTTTTAAGTAATGTATTTCTCTGTTGCGCTTTTTCCCTGCAAAAGAGTTTTATGATATTTGGAAAACCACGGAGAGAGCACTTTGAAGAATTACTTAGCCAAGACTTATTTTTATGAGTATTCTCAAACATATAAAGCATAAAGAAAAACGTTTTACACAATTTTTTTAGCAGTAACATACATATTTTCATAATGAATACACTTTTACCCGGAAGTGGTCGCGTGGGACACACAGATTACGAAATCGTTAATTCTGGCAAAACTGTTTATTTGTTACCAAAGAAAAATTGAAAAGTCCTTGAAAGTAGGTAAGTAAACTTTCTCTTAATTAAATTATTCACTGGAATCACGATTTGTATCGTGTACAATAAAATAATTATAAAAAAAAAGGATTGGGGTGATTCAATAACTCCGCTCGACCGTATCAAATGCGCGCCTGCTCCCGGGTTAAAACATGTTGAAGTCTTTTCGCTTTAAATATTAAAAATAATACAATTATTCTTCATCGGAATTTTATATTATTGTTCATTATTTAGCATCAATTATAAATGCTAATTCTGTGAGGCTTAAAATTACAATTCGCTTAAAACTAACTATAATTTGAGCAACCATTTTAAGAAAATCATTTTACTTTTTTGTCACCATTGTCGAGCACTTGGCTTTGCTCTCCTTACAATTCAGCTATTATATCAATAATGTTTTATTTTCTTATAAATGAACTCGGGCAAAGAGCGGGCACTTCAGCCGGTATACTTTTCATGTATCAGTGCTGCACAGAATATTTTATAACTAATTAATTAATACTAAATTAAGAACAAGTTTAATAAGTATAAACGACTTCCATGGGCTTGTCTTGCAAAGAGCAAAGTTTTTATAAGGAATGCTTATGATTAGAAACTGACCCTCTGAGTTCTTTTTCTATATTTAGCAGGTATCCACATTTTGTCTTCTAAGCAACCACCACATTTTGCAATATGTTCAATTTAAAAATTAGAGAAAGGAAAAATAACATAATAATTATCCTATTATTTTATTTATTTATTTATTCTTGTTTAAAAGTAGTATACAAAATTTAATACTTATGTTACTAATTTGTATGGTTTATAATTAAGACGGCCTATTGTAGCTTTAGCGTCAAAGTGCATTATTATTGCATTCAGTACATTATTAATGTATAAGGGGGTGCGATAAAAATTGTGATCGAAAAGGGAGGGCACCAGTATTGAAAGTTTGAGAAGCACTGCCATAATCTAAAGAATTTTGATGCTAGATCCGTCGCTGGATGATGCCACCAATGAAATAGATCTTTTGGGGACTTGTGTCTGCAAAAAAATGCCGCCCATTTGATAGGGAGGAAAACGCAACAGACTCAAGAATTTATTTCTCGATCAACATATTTATTAACGTATTAAAATACATGTATTCGGGGTATTATGTTCAATTAATTAAAAAAAATAAGAAAGTTAAAATATTTATATTAGGGACAAAATACCATGAGAACAGTCCTTACATATGTGTGGAAACGTGTATTAGCCTTTTTTTATGTAGACTGGTAATTATCTTTCAGTTTGAAATAATATCTGTGGAACAACATCAATAACACAGAAAACAAGTAATATATAAAAACAACGTTAAAGTCAATTCCTACTCTTTGAATGGATGAATAGAAAGTATTTTATTAGCGATTGAAAATTTGAACAAGATATATATTACATATATATATATATATATATATATATATATATATATTCTATTATTAGTTAAAATTTATTATTATTATTTAATTCATATATACTCTAGTGTCTCTAAAGTTATGGTTTTTCGTAACTCTTTTATTAATTTTTGTTCTCTATTCTTTTTATACTTTTGTTAAGTGCTACAATTCAGCCATTCTCATGCTTTGAATCTGCATTAGGGGCCAGAATCAGGCAATAACTTATTTATTGCACTCAGATTTAGCACGGGCTCTGCATTTTCAAGTGTTATTTTTAGGTAAGTTACCTGTATTTTGTAATGAATTTAGATATTCTTATCCATTACTTTCAATAGGTTTTTGCTCAGTTTTATTTACATAAAGGGGTAAGGTTGGCTGGCCAAAAAACATGTTCAACCCCACTTTTATATAATTTATTAGCTATCCTAAGTCAGCAATGTTCATAATTCTGCAGCATCCATTTTATAATTTTTAATTTAGTGTCCTTCATTGTATGTTCCCTTTACTGTCTCTGTGTTTTTTTCGAATGTGATTGGTGAATGTTTATATCTTGTCTGTAGAGAATTAGACTATATATATATATATATATATATATATACTTTCTCCCAATATATATATAGGCCATCAGTTTGTGTGATTGTACTACTGTGCCTAATATTTCCTATCTTGAATAGTTATACTTAGGTTCTATAGCTATCTGTATATATATACTTTCTCCCGATATATACCTGTATGTATATATATATATATATATATATATATATATATATATATATATATATATATATATATATATTGGGAGAAAGTGAACTAATAGTAAGAATTGTAAAAAGAGCATTGTAAAAATTGTTGTAACAATGCAAACCCGGTTTGGATAGTTTGGATGAAAAACAGGTTTTCGACACCAGCTTTTGTTATTGTTTTAACAGTTACGTTGTTACAACAATGGAGAAAAATCTAAGTTGACGTCGAAAACTGGTAATTAATTTGACTAATTTAATTTAATTAATGAATTAATATTTTGAAAAAACTGCATTAGCATCAAGTGTCACCCACTACAAGTTTAAAAAAAATGTATTTGAACTTGATCGGATGAATAGAAAGTATTTTATTAACGATTGAAAATTTGAACAAGATATATAAATATATATATATATGAATAAATAAATATGTGTAGGGAGAGAGTGAGCTAATAGTAGGAATTGAAAAATGGCAAATTTCTGAAGAATACCGGCTTCACTGGCATTTTTTTCTGTAGTTTATTATCATCCAATTTGGATAAATACATACTGAATGAGTAATCTTCAACATAAAATAATTTATAAAAATCAATATTTTTTTTTCTTAAAACATTAATGCATTAGACACAGAATAACTGTACACACAAGCATAACCTTAAAAACTTATTTGTCGTGTTAGTTGAAAGTAGAACATTTAAGTCCACCAGATAAGGTAGTCAAAGATTAATGACTTGATAAGTATTATCGATCGCTGAAATGTTTCACTGATATTGGGGAAAGGGGAATGAATGGTACGTATGTTACCGCTAAAGTGCAGAGCCCAGTTATTCTACAGATTTTCTAAGTAATGTGCTGATTAACTTGGATGGTTCGTTAAAGTGCCGAAATTTTTTTCCTTTCTCAAATTACCCAGATAATCTGAAAATTATCTAGAAAATCTGTGCATTATCTACTTGGTACTCATTAAAGAGAAAACAATTCTTTTTCTGGAACAATAGCTACGTTTCTGTTACCTTAAATTAATATAATGCTATTTATGTTTCGTTATGTAAAGAATTAAGTTAATAAATCAAACAATCAATAAATTAGGGGATTGAATTAATCATCAATCAATCAAAAAACTATGATACAATGAATCAAACGGTTTAAAATATTTTTATAATCAAAGAAATGAATTTCCAAAGTATATAAGATAAAAATTGGGCTCGCTTATTAGCGTGTGGCGGTGGTATCTATATAAGCCCGTAAAACATCCTCCGGACTGAAGTGATCAATTTGGTCCAGGGGTAAGTTACGAGCTTACGGATCGGAAGGTTCAGAGTTCTATCCTCCGCAAGTGCAATTTAAAGATTGGTGACACTTCAGATTGCTTAGCAATTGGTTTTGCGACTAGGGCATTTATTTGTAATGCATCAGAAATGGAAGTCACATTTTCTGAAACCCTGAAGAACCCTAAAGAATGGTTTCATTGCTCTTTGATATGAAGATATTTCTGCTGCGGAGACATCTTCTTTCGTTAAAAATATCTCTTTGCAAATACTGAATTCAGATTCGTACAAATGTTTCTAAGCATTTATTTTAGTAATAGGTTTATAAAAGCCATCTTCTGTTTTTCAAAGAATCGGCTAAAATCGAGGGCATCATTTTTCCACAGTCTATTTCGAGTACTTTCTTTTACTTACTCACAGTGATATAAATATATAAATATTTATATCACATAAATATTATATAAATATTTAAATGCCTTACATTAGAAACTAAATATTTTTTATTCTTGCTTTTCTAAGCCTTTATTGACTTGATCACGCTCTGTATTTTCTTACCCATATTATTTTTACAGATGCTACACAATACATTCTTATCATATTCTTCCTCTTTAGGATCTTTTTCACCACAAATTATTCGAAATAAAAGGGGTGGGAGAAAGAAAAAGAGGGGAAATGAGAGAAAAAAACTTTTGAACTTTAACAATACGGAAGCCGCTAATATAAACATTTCCTTGGTAAAACTAGGAAAACTCTTGATTCTGCTCGTTAACGGAGTAAATCAGTTAATCTACAGATTAGCTAAGTAATGTGTGTGCGCTGTGCTTTCTAACTTAAGCGGTGACATGTAGAGATTCAATAAGACTAATTCTTTAACGAATATCGTTGTTCGTAATTGGTTATTATGCGTAATTAGAAACTTTAGAATTAAGCTATGACATTCCATCAAGATATCTGTAACATGCTGTTATTTTGACTGAGTTACGAAGATATTCTTTGTGTATTTATTACGAGATTAAAATGCTTTTGCTCTTCATTTAATTTTCTCTTTCTCGTCATTACGTTACATTTTCCTTTCTCATTAATTGTACCAATGTAACACTTTTTAATTACTAAAGAACTAAATTCATGTGACGTCATAGTTACATGATAACTGAGCCACGTGTTTTTCGGGCAATCAGCCCATAAATTAATACGACGTCATAATTATAACATAAATATAATCACATGTTTCCAGCCAATTAGTTCAGATGCTTCACTGTTGCCAACTTTTGCTTTTTGCAGAAACTTTCTTTTAGAAAGTACATATTTGTTAAAGATATAATAATGCACATAGTTAAACAAAATGCACTTAATTTAAAAGTATTCGTATAAGTTTTTTTTTTTAATTTTGAAAACTGTTTGAAGAATTTTAACACACGTGAGCTCTTTACCCAATGATCAAATTTTAAATGTTATCTCAACTTTACAAGTTCAACAGCTAGTATGTCAATTTTTAATCAATGGGAAACATGTGTTTACCGTTATCATGTGACCATCATGAATTTAGTCCATTGAAGTATTTGAAGAGAATCATATGTAGGATTCAAATCAGACAACAAATCATCATCTGTGTTTGGATGATTGAAACATTTAATAAACCAATAGAAACTTCTCAGTGCCATCTTTCGACAATTTTTGAGTCACATCTTCCATTACATCAGCCAATTAAACTAACAGTCCGCTTAATTAAAGCTCAATAAAGGTAGTGGCGTAACGAAGAATAATAGGACCCCCTGCAAAGTCAAGTTTTGGGCCCCAAGCCGTACTTGGGGTTAATCACCCACCACCACTGCGATGCGAAGGGGTGTACGTTATGCCACTGATTGTACTTACGTTCGCTAGCTAAAAGAGCGAGCTACGTATAACTTTTATTTTTTTTCCCTTCTAATTAAGAAAATAACAATTAACTGAATTCGAGAAAAAATCCCACAGCTTAAAAAATTATTCTGAATCTTAGCTGTGTATAAAAAAATTTCTTCAGATTGGTAGTGTATGTATAATATTTTTTAAAATCTGTTTTAAATGTTTTTGTTGTTTTTTTTAAATGTCAACAAAGATTTACAGAGTTATTTGCATAAAAATATTCATCTGTAGAGTTGTTTCTTAGAATTACTTAATCATGTTTGCTCATAAAAAAAAACAATTACGGATAAACATCAGTGGCGTAACGGAGAATATTGGCTCCCCCCTGAAAAGTCAGGTTTTTGACAATGCGAATTGTCATGCCCTAATGCGAATTTGGTGTCAGTCAGGCTTTGGACCTCCTAGAATCCCTGCGGGAGTGTACCTTACGCCACTGTTAAAAGGGTTGTAGGAAAAACAAAGACCATGATGATTTCATGCATATGACATAAACAATTCTTCTTTGTAAACTTTTTCGAATTTTAAAATTACTACTTTAAGTTAATCACTTTCAAAATATTCAAGGGCTGCGGTAGCCCAGTGGCCAAGGTATCGGAGCATGGCAGGCATGTCATGAGTTCGAGCCCAGTACCATTAAAGAACCGCCGTGTAGGGCAGAGATGCACGTTAAATCTGTCGAGAGCTGAAACGTCCTCCCGATGGTGTGGTGTGGTAGTTAGGCGAGGGGGTGAAGCTCAGGTGTCGTCCACGTCACTTGAACATGGCCAAAATTACATGGTCCGTCGCCAAAAGCCCTCGTGTAGCTGAGTAGTGCGACGTTAATATTCACTCATTCAAAATATTCATTTAACAAAGCACAAAAGTTACATTTTGTGTTCATTGTACGAGTAGAAATAAATGCATTGTAAAAGTAAAAGTAAGCTCATTATAAAAGTAAAAGACTCACTTTTTTATAAAAAGATAATATGCCCAGGTGGGATGAAAGATTTCAAACGAACCACGCTAGCTAAAAAGATTAGGAGAGATATTCGTACCAATTGCTCATTCATTATGGATCGAAAAGTGATGGGTTCTAAAACGTTTTTATTCATTATCAGTTCATTAAGAGGGGTCGATCAAGAAGTAAAATAGTTTATTTGATGATTTACGTAGTTCAAATAAAAATAATTTTGAAGTGGTTTTTCTTTCAATACATCATTCTTAACAATTTGCTAATCAGAAACATTAAGTTGAAGCTCCTAAAAATGTTTGTACAATATTTATCCAAAACTTTTTAAACTTTTTTCGACAGGAATTAATATTTGTATTCCTAGAAGTCTGAAAAGTAATCATGAAGATAATTGAGATGAAGGAAGTTTAAGCAAATGCAGTGAAAATCGCTTAACATGAAACTGAGCAGAATAAAATATTTTTTCGTGTTAAAAGAATTTCGTGTTAAAGGATGTTGCAAAAAAAAAGCACATATTCAACAAAGTTAAGTTCATAAGAGTACTTTTTATTTACATAGATAAGTATATACGTATGATTTAATAAAAGTTAATGAAACAAAAACATTCACAAGACTTAAATAAAATTTTTATATGTATAATGCAAAATTTTCAAGATCTTTGAAAAACATTTATTGAGTTTTAGGAAAATAATCGGATTATTGTCTTTGCATTGTCTTTTTTAGCAACAAATTGTTCAATGTCGTCCATTTTGTTATTCATTTCACAATTGAAATGCGCGTACTTTTCATGATGTTCCTCTTTTCGAACACACTGAGTTTTATTCATACTGTAATGTACTCGTCACCAAATTCCAAAGACAACTAATTTATAAGAGATCAGATGTTTTTGTGTGGCGTTTGTTGGGGTGGAGGGTGAAAGTAGCTAAGATAAACAAAATTGGCTCGTGTCACAGGCTATTTCGAAGATATTTCAAAGACCACTTAGCCTCCTTTCTGCGAAACATGTGAAACCACCTCTTTCACTGCACATCTCTCAAATCTCGCCTGCGTGGTTGGTGTTTTCTGTATTTTGTTCATTTCCAGTAGGGAAATTTTTTCGTATTAAGAGAAAAAAAATTCATGAAAATACAGAGTAGTTTGTCGTACCCATTGTATTATTTCGTGTTAACCGATATTTCTTCTTGAGAAATTTTGCGTTAAGCGTATTCATTGTATTATATATGCATACAAAATGTGTATATCTCATAATATATTGTATATTGTATACAATACAATTAATCTAAGATTTCATATTGGCAACAGATCTTCTGTATGATTCATTATGATTTTTGATAATTATAAATAAAATACTGGGGTAAAATATCTATATTACTTTTAGAAATTAGTGATAATTTTTATTTCTTTACATCATTGTTGAGAATCTGTAGCATATAGTAGCGAAAATATATTATTATGGCAATTTTATATATCAGACTTTTAAATCGTGCTGATGGGAATTTTTTAAAAAAAAAAACATCCATAGTTATATGCATTTAATAAATATAAATTTTTAGTTTTGGCTCCTCAAATTATATACATATTGTGCTTGATTTACAAGAGCATTTGTTGAAAAACTTTGAAGTTTTATAAATAGTTTTAAAAAATTTTCATGACTTATTGTTGATGAAAATTTTTCTTTTTATGTTCTAAAAATTGAAATTAGGAAATATTAATAAAGGTTATAAATATTGTTTGAATTAGTATAAAATAAAGCTGTAGAATACCAATATAATACAGCTTTATAAGCTATCTAATAACAGTTTGTCGATCAGCTGTGATAAAAATCTAATTTTAGCACAAGCACGAATTCTTTTTCTAATATATGTTTATCATTCCAATCGCTGTGTTGCTTAATCAATAACATGAATATGTTTAACTTGAATTCTTATGAAGGTCAGAAGTAGTTAAACGTTTAAGATACAATGGGAATATTACCGTAAGCTACGCACTTACCTGCTTAGACACAAATAATAAAACACTAAAACAGGAAGTTCACAGGTAATAAAATTTAACACTTAGGAAAAATTAAGAGTTACAAAATTTCGTTCCAGATGTTTATAATAATGTTACGAATTTTGTGTGTAAAATAGAGTAAATAATTTATATTTGGATGTATAATACATTTATATTACTCTATGTTACGTATATTTTATGTAAAAATTGTAATATTCGCAAGTAGCGCCTTCCCTTATGTTATAATGGCGATTCAATGGAAACTTGGCGAAATCTTGGCGATAGTCACGTTAGCATCATTTTTGGCGACCATTTTGGCGACTTTGACAACCATTTTGGTGACAGCTACCATGTTGACGACTATTTTTGGTGAGTTCGGGATCCTCTGGATTCTTCTGGAAATATTGTGGAGAAACCCAATAATTTCAAGACCTATGACGCAAGCGGATCTTTCTCGGAAAATCCACGAGGCCTATAAATAGAGAGATGCTCGCCGAATGTCAGATAGTATTGTTTTGACTAGCGATTAGTTAATATTGCTTTGACTAGCGATTAGTGGACTTGTGCCTTGACCGTGATTATCGATTAGTTTGGCTGTTTAATTGGACGAGCGGTGCTGGTGAATAATCTTTTACATATATGTATTTTAGACACTGATAATTGTATTTGAGTGCTGTTGAAGGTGTGAAGACCTTCTTAGATTTGTTCTACGAATATTGCTGCTGAATCCTGTATTTCAAGGATAAGATTTTCGACAATAAATTCTCATCACCCTTATGGAACTGTCTTGTTCTTTGCGACTGATTTGTATAAAACCCTAGAATCCCGATCACTATTCATATATTTAAAGTGAAGTTTTGTAAAATTTTTACACCACAAAGTTTCAAAAACTTTCAATTCGTTTAAAAAAATTAAAGAAAATAAAAACCATTCAGAAAAATACATTTCTTTCAATGAATTCAAGGTCATAAAACAAAAATTCAACTTTACAACGAAGATCTGAAAAAAACACTTATTCGTGAACACTTACTACAGGATTAGAGCAATGTAGGCGTTCTAAAAAGAGAAGAAAAAATAGAATTTCCTCACGCTTTTCTAAAACGCTAAACTCGACACCTTATATTAAAGTGCAAGAAAAAAGAAAATCTTGATACTGTAGAAATAAAAAAAACTTAAGATGATGGCATCAAAATACACAAATCATAGTCCTATATGCAGATGTAGTGAAAGAAATTAATACATATTCATAAGATCTTCCGATTTCTTTCCTGACATTGTAACTGCCACTTTCAACACAAATCACTGCCAACTTTCGTTGAAGATTTTGTTTGATGTGATAAAGATCTAGGCAAGGAAATACTGCGGTCTCTTTCGAAAAATTTTCCGCATTATGTGCATTAAATATTGGAAACATGACTTAACTGTAGAACAGACAAATGAGTTATTTGATCCTTTTTGTTTTACTTACAAGCTCTCATATAATTTCTGCTTAATTTAATATTTGTCGTAATTAAGTAGAGTTAAAGTGACAAGACTAGCTTATTTTTTACTGGTAGTTGTTAAATTCATAACTTTAGAATATAATAATGAAAATGTTTCTTGATTATTATACGAGCTTGCTGTGGTTATATAACAGCTGTGTTCCACGCAAATATGTAAAAATATTGGATATATATATATATACGCAATTTTTATTCCTTAACCGTGCTTCAAATTTTTATGTGAGTTGAGTTTTATAATACGCAAAACAATGTTATTAAACAAACCTGATTAAAACTTATTTTTATCAGATTAAAGTTCTGCCCTTCAGTCCTTGGCAAGTAACAAAGACAAAGTTCCCGAGTCCAGGACTGCAGGGAGCTGCTGAGCAGAGTTCCGACAAAGGTTGTATTCCAGTGGGTGCCTTTCCATTGTGGCCTTTGGGGAAATGAAATTGTGGACCTTTTAGCAAAAAGAGGCATGGATATTCCTCAAAGATCTACTAGAGACCTGCCTTTTCACTCAACAAAACTTGAAATTAATAGGATTTATAAAAACTGCTTTCGAGATGCTGTTACCAGTGCAGCCAAAAATAAATGATGGAGGGTGTTAATAAAACCTAACTGTGTCTCGGGCTCTCCTCGAGCTGCTGCTGTGGCTGAGTTTAGATTATTGACTGGACATGACTGCCTTTGTGCTCATTTGTATCGTTTTAATCTGACTGACTCCCCTTTTTGTGTTTTGTGTGCTTCATGGACGCTTCTCATGATGACGTGTGCTCTACAGTTAAGAGTTTGAACTGTACTGTGAAGAAATATTGGAGAGCTCGTTGCCTGATGACCTGATGGTCAATGGCCAGACATTTGATAAATAAATAATAATAAATGATTAAAACTCATAAACAGGGGC
The DNA here is from genome assembly GCA_019973935.1 of Trichonephila clavipes. Classification (NCBI taxonomy): domain Eukaryota; kingdom Metazoa; phylum Arthropoda; class Arachnida; order Araneae; family Nephilidae; genus Trichonephila; species Trichonephila clavipes. Next base: position 83,696 of record BMAU01003312.1, on the reverse strand, counting down.
GTCTTAAGACTTCCTGAGGCCCTGGGTCTCCACACAAATGTAGCCCCACCATGACCTTTAAAAGTCAACAGTACGTAGCATACGTTTTCAAATACTCGTACAAACAATAACCCTAAACAAATAAATGTGAATGATTCACAATTGCACAAACCGACTCGACCGATTGCCGCCGTTTGACTAAATGAGTAATAAAGGAGTATGGTGGTAGACCTAAGACTATACAAGGACGATGGTCGTCACTTATAGCTAATTGACATATCGTTCGAAATTCCCAATTTTTAGGAGAATACAACCGGGAATAGCATTTGACCGTTTTGAAATTATTCTAATCACACACACACACATGATCTTATTCAGGCTAAGTCAAGAACGACAATGTGACAGAAGCCTTGGGCCCAGTTGACTAATGCCTCATGACGTCCTTGTTCATAAGCCGAAAAATGTTGATACCAAATAATTCTTAACCCTTTTACGACCGAGGGAAACATTTTCCCCCATTTTAAAATTGTGATTGTCGTATTTAATTATAACAGTATCTACAATTTTTGCACAGATTGTCAAAACAGAACTTATACCGAACGCAACAACGTAAATGAGAATGTTGGGGGAGATAATAACTATCAAACCAATTGGTCAATGATAAAACATTCGACTGCATTTTTACTGTTATTACTTATTTCAGTTTATTTTCTCGCGTTATAATAATTACAGAGTTTCCTCAAATGTTTTATGTTATTATGTAAGTATAATTTTGTGCAATAACAAAACATATTTGAACAAACGAAAATAAATGCTTGGTAAAACTACACACTAACCCGAATTGAGAAATGACACACTGATCCAACAAAACTATACATCTTTATTTATTTTTTTTCTGTGATTTTTAATTCTTTCATGTTCAAATATGCTAATTTAAACAATCGTATTCTAACATTTACTCTTAACAACCTCGAAGTCCTGTAAGGGTTAATATCTGTTCAGTGATTAATACACACATTTGCTGCACAAATTTTCGCTTTGTACTAATAAAATTGATGTTAAAAGCACAATATCTACCCGCATAATCTTATACGGTAGCTTTATAAGCTGATATCAAAAGATAGTTCCAATGCGAATGTTTATTTCTTAAAATCATAGACAGAATATCCATGCATATATAGAAAGAGTGTAATAAAAGTTCTTTTTAACAGAATTCCTAGTCCTGAATTTAAATTGAGATAATGAATATGATTTTAAAGGGATGCTCAATAAGTTATAGTTGGTAGATGAGTATTTGTCTCTATCAGTAGCGCACACAGGAATTTTTCAAGGGGGCTCCGGGGTCGAAAGTTTACCATTCTTGTATCATGCTCCTTTTCATTTTGTCGATTTTTGGGAACAAAACACAGTAAAAAACTAATTTTTGAATAAATAATTAGCATTAATTAATAAAATTAATCGTTAATAACAAGTAATTAATTAAATTTTACGTACTATATACTTAGAATTATAATCAATAGGAAAAAAATCAAAGGCTTTGAAGCGGGTCCGGACCCTCAGGACTCCCCCCCCTTGTGTGCGCCACTGGCCCCTATAAAAGAGATTAAACCATAATCTCCTTTTTTTAAAAAAATAGAGCATCCAATGCACGATTTTTAGGAGTATTCAATGACCTTCGTAACAACTCTTATTCATTATCCTGAAACAGAGACCACTTAGAAATTACAGGTCAACCATTACTTTTATGAGATACTCGTATTCTCAATCCTAATTGTATCACAAAAAGATGGGAGGATCCAAAATATTTGAAAATAGAAGTCAGGAAGGAGCTCGTTGAAAGAAGAATAAATAAAATAGAGTTTAAATTATAAAATAGGAACTTGAAAACGATCTACAAAACATTTTGATGGATCACATACCATAAAGAGCAATGCCACTAAACGTACAATGATCTTGGCCTGTTTGGAATTCGATCTCAGTGTTTTTTTTTATTACCTAGGTACCGCTTCAACCAAGATCATCCAGATCATATCGAGCATTAAACCCTGTCTTATAAATCAAAATACTCCCATTATCAGTGTTTCCAAAAATATTTAACACTGTTCTACTATATATAATATATTAATTTATTATATCACTTTTAAGGGTATCGTTATCTACTTTTATAGGGAGTGAGATATCATAAGCGCCATATGTGGTGCCTCAGTGCTCCAATTAAACTTTCACCGAAGTACAGTTGGTCATTACAACGACACATAGAATTCTAAAATGGAGACCTTCTAATTGTGCATCACACTCACGCTTCCAATCTATTACTTGCTGATAAAAAACGACCGTAATCTATGATGAGTAGCTTCATAGCTGTTTTCTGATAGTGTCCTTGAAATTCTTTAATTCAGTGTGGTAAGGACATCAGTTATGTTTGAAATGTCGGGAATCATGTTTCAGATGCTGCCGATAAAAGCATTTCCCAACGTTTTATCAGCTCCAGACTTGATGTCTAGTTATTCAGAGATTAGGAAAGCCGGTCTCTCGAGAGTTCACTTTTTTCATTTTAGTTTGATATACAGCGTTGATGTATCGCTATCGTAGTCTTTGTATTGTTCTTCTTCAGAGCTGAAACAAAAATATTTCGGATCTGTGGTTCATCACATAAAAAAAAGAAAGTTGAATTCTAAAAAATAGCCTGCATTCTTTTTTATTATGTATTTTTTATCCTAACAGCACATTTGGGAACAAAATCTTGAACTTTTGGCTATTCGTATGCAACTGTTGGCGAAACATGTGGATATGATAAACGGGTTACAATCAGGGACGTCTCAAGGTGTGAGTGAACTGGGCCCAGTACAGGGCCTCGACCACAATGGGGGCCTCGTCTCGTTTTCGACTATGTCTGAGTAGGGTCATTGTTTGAATAATTTCAACCCTCAAATGTTTTTACGGTTATATTCTCCGAAAAACGGTTAATATTGGACAATATGACAATTGGTTACATGTGATGACCATAGTGCATGTATAGGTCTAAGCCTACCACCATACACCATCATTACTTATTCAGTCAAAAGGCTGCTGTTGGTAGAGCCGGTTCGTACGATTGTAAGTCATGTACATTTATTTATTTCGGGTTATTGCTTGTACGAGTATTTGACAAAGGGTACTATGTGCCGTCGGTTTTAGGTATATTTACCATCTAAAGTAGGTGGGCCTACATTAGTGTAAGGTCTTAGGGCCTACATTAGTGTAAGGTCTTAGGGCCTACATTTATGTAAGGTCCCAGGGCCTATTTTTGAACCCTGCTTTTGCGTAAAAGCCCAGGGTCTCAAGAAGTCCGAAGACGTCTCTGGGTACAATTCAGTTTTTTCACTACACCGTTGGTTCTTAAAATGTGGTCCGGGGACACCTGGGAGTCCGTGAAGGTCCGTCATTTAATGTTAAGATTTTCCTCTTGTACAGACTGTAAAAGGCCTCATGGAAAAATTGAGAGAGATGTCCATCCTAAACTAGATCACCAAATTGCCCCCAATGAAGAAACTCAACTGGAACGTGAATTTCAATCAAGAATATTAAATCAGGTTTTTTTTACTATTTATAACTACATAGCCATTACTACAGAGTAATATTTTTAAAAAATTGTAGAAAAATTTATGCAAAAATTAAGAACTGAATTCATAGCGTACCGATACGGTAACTATTGCATTTAAATCACTCAGCCATATGTTGGGAATCAGGGAGATGTATTCAAAATCCTGGGGATCCACGACGTCAGGTTCAGTGGCGTAACGTTCACCCTCGCAACCTCTGCAATGCGGGGCGGCCAAACGTACTCGGGACGTACTCTTTTTAAGATCTGGCTTGGGGCACAAAACTTGACTTTGAAGGAGGGTTAATATTCTCCGTTACACTACTAGTCAGTTTGATACATAAAGGGGGCGGCAATCGAAAGTTTAAGAACCACTGCCCTACACTATTGTTGTCCCTTTCATTTGCATTTTAAATTTATTTTTACTGCTACGAATATGTTATAAAGTAATGAATAAGACTTCGGTGGTATTGATTATTCTCTCTCTCTCTTGACTCATGTTTCTATTATTTTTATTCAAAATATTGTTATTGTATCTAATTATCCGTAAGAACGAGATTTAAATTTGCTATAACAGGAAAATTGATTGACCCTATGAATAAACGAAGTTTTAAATTGATAAATTATATTATTATAAAGGAATATGCGATGAAGCATTTATTCTACTGTTGATGTAAACAAACTAAGCCAGAACTCCTTAAAATAATTAATGAAATGCAACATAAATATTTATATTGTTTATAAAATATTTGTAAAATCGATGGTATCCTTCTGAGATCTACCAATATCCATTGTTCGCATACAGAAAAATCATCTATAAATACTCGAATCGAAGCATACGTGGATTTCTTTTTTGAGCGGCAGTATTGTAGCGACATCTGATGGCGGTCGAGCAAAATCGAACATACGTGATAAACTTAAATGAACTCAATTGTTCCTTGATTAGGGTTATTATTCTACAAAAACCGAAACGTTTTACGTATTTAACATTTTATTTCAAAAGTTATGCATATGATAAAAAAAATTTGTTTTTCATTCTTTCTATTTATTTCTTTATCATAAAATTTCTGTTGAAAATCTGAATTGCATTAACAAAAAAATGCATAATTCCCTTTATTAATATGTTTTGGTGAAAAAAGTTCTTAATTGAAAATTCGAGAGAAATCGTTAAGTAACATATATATTTTCATTTATGATTTTAAAAGACTTAATAGATCCATTTTCCAAAAAGGAAAAGAAAAATCGTTACTCAGTTCTCCGCCATCTTTTAACCCTTTAAATATAAAGTTATTTTGATCATTTGGTTATATAAATTGTGGTAATAATGCAAAAGACCAGTAACGTGGCGAAGAAAATTTGCCCCCTCCATCGAAAAGTTAGGTTTTGACAAGTTGGGATTTTACAAAGGGTAGGTACTTTGCGGCAGTAAGGCTTTGGGCCCCCTAGAATCATGTCCCCCCTTAGCGATCAAGGGTTGTGGGAGTGTACGTTACGCCACTGCAAAGACTAAGAGATGAAGCCAAAAGGAAATTATCCCGATATGTATTTGAGTTAAAACAATAAGATGCTCGCAAAAAAAATATCCCGTATAGTACTCGGGAGTGACATTTTGGTGTTTTACAGCCTTGGCCAAGATAATCTCGTGCATGACCGTTAAAAGGTTAATCATCCTTCTTATATTAGAACGGTTTCATTCTGATGACTATTTTTCAGCTGTTTTTCTTACTTATTACACTGGAAAACAATATTTTATATAGATTTATTCTCTTTCATTACATCAAACGCTTACACTTACTTCTCTTGTATCATAAGCTTAAATGTCATAATATAGGCACATATTTTCACCTTTAGTATTTCACTTTTTAGCTTTTAGCATTTTATGAAATAAAATAAAGCACATCTTTTGTATTTCATCATCCAAAAGTTCTCAGTGGATTACTGAAAGAAGGCAAGCAAACATGAAATGTCAAAAAAAAAGGAGTTCTTTGAAAAAATTTCTAAAGAAACATTATCTTACTTTTTAATGGTAAGTCATTGGCATCAAATAACGAGTATCTCAGAAAAATTTATTAAAAAAAATTAACTTTCATTAAAAGGAAAGTATTTTTCGTCGAAAAATAAAATTCACTTCCACGTCACGGTATTTATCTGAATTTCTAACCCCAGAAGCACCATTCTTTCGTTCCAAAACCTGTTTATAAAGCAAATACCCTTCATCAAAAATAGTTTATTAGATCAAAAATTTTAAAGAAAAACTCTGGTAGAAATACCTCGAGCACAACTAAATAATGTTTAATGTAATTGGAGAGAAGTTAAGCATTTTTCATTATTTCTTTTATTCCCTCATTTTACTATTTCAATCCTTGCCCTTCGGTCATTTTCTTCAAAAAATAGATTATTAGAGCGACTTATTTCAATAACAACAACAATAAAAATATAAAAAATAGAGGAAAATAATTTTATTCTTCAGCACTCGATAATAGTAAGCGTAATTGAAGAAGAGGGGTTTTTTCTATCTTTTTTGTTTTTGTTTCAAATTTCGCCTCTTAGTTATTTCTAGAATGAGTTATATATCCTTTTTAATGGATTTCTTTCTCCAAGTCAAAAATGTTTCAAACTAATGCTTCATCCATCATTCATTGTCACTCTTCTGTCTCACGTTCGGAAATGCTTTCATTCACCAATTATTATTTTATTTTTCTCTTTCATTTCTAAAAATTAATTTTCTTTTCTATCTCTTTCTCATTGATTGAGGTTTCTACTTCTATGCATCTTGAGTAGAGGGTGAAAGCTCTTGAGAGATGGCTATTCTGAATATGCAGACACTTTCAGAGCGAGAAAACACAGACACATTCATAAGTATATTACTAGTAAGAAAAGTTTTAATTATTAATTTTTAGTAAAAGAGTGATTGGGGAAAATGAAAACCAAAGATTCTTTTGAATGGTATAGAAAAGGGAAACTTTATTATAATAAAATTCAGCTTTCTGTTCTTTTTATCAATTTGAATTTCTTTTTACTGAATCATATGTTCTGTAAAGTGGAAAATTTTAATTGCAAATATCATTCCTTATTCAATCGAAAATGTCTGATTTTAACACAGCGTGTGTTTTTTTCTCTTTGAATATAAAATATACTTTGAAGCTTAGCAACATTTATTGAACTCAATAATAGCCATGCAATTATAAATGAATTAAATAGTGGTTATGTATGTGAATTGTAATTTGAATTACGAAAATTATCATTATTTTACATTGTATTTAACTCCAGTTCTTTACTGTGATTTTAAAACATTAACTAATGATTTGTCAGTAACAAAAAAAACCCCTCTTATTGTTCATTTCTCTATTACACTTATAACCTTTTATAAAATCTACCCAATTCATGATAAATCATAGTGACGTCCAGTATTTTTTCTTGAATAATTGTGCTGCACGTTATATTATTGTAAAATGAAGTTTGTTTCTTAAATTCCTACATTGAGTCTTCTATTAATTACTTCAATTATACGTAATTTGAGGTTTCAAGTGAATTAGCTTTTGATGATTATTTCAAAGTGATGATTGTCATGGATAATATCATTATGTCTGATTGATTTTTTTATAAAAATTAAAGATTTTCTTTAATAGAAATTTTAATTGATTTCAAAATTAATTTCATTAATAGAAATTTTGATTGATTTCTGAATTTTTAAAAATCCAATGGTTTTAATCCTTTTTAGACCTTTAAGGTATCCGACTATGTTCGGAACCGTGATTTTAAAAAAGCGCATAAATGAATAATTTTCATGATATTTAGTGTCACTCAGATTAGAATACATGCATAAAATTGTTTTAAGGAGATTTTGACAAAAAAAATTAATTTAAATATAATATTTTGGCAAAAAATTAACTTAGAATAATCTTTTTTCCAAATGTTTTCCTTTTGTAAAAAATGGTTCTATTATAATAATATTATGCCTGTATATAGCTCAGACCTCTCTACAGAGGCTCAACTAGAAATTTTGAAAAATTCACATTATTTTCAGAGTTACCACCAATTGAAATAATTATTGGCGTTTTTTTCTTAAAATTGCTCCCCTCTGTTGTCGTAAAATATGAATGAACCCACTTCTAAGTTATATATTTCAAAAATTCTGGTTGAACCTCTGTAGAGAGGTCTGAGCTATATACATGCAAAATATTATTGTAATAGAAGCATTTTTCACAAAAGGAGAACATTTGGAAAGAAGATTATTCTAAGTTAATTTTTCGCCAAAATATTATATTTAAATAAATTTTTTGTCAAAATCTCCTTAAAACAATTTTATGCATATATTCTAATCTAAGTGACACTAAATATCATGAAAATTATTCATTTATGCGCTTGGCAAAACATAGTTCTGAACGTAGTCGGATAACTTTAAAAGAAATATCTTTAAGTTATCCGACTACGTTCGGAACTGAAGGGGAAAGAAAATCCGGAAAAGAAATATCTTTATTTCTTTTAATTACGCTTAGTCTCAATCATGTTATAAAAGGTTATGTACATAATGTTTAAATGCCCCTTTCCTCTAATATTTTGAAGTATTTTTTTTTAATTTGTCAATTATGAGTAGCTATAAAAAAAGATGTTTCATCATTTATGTTACTGAAATCATACTAAGTAATATTTTTACAAGTATAGGTAGCAAACAAAATTAAAGAATTAAGTCTATCTATTTTTAGAATATGATCTCGGCTACGAAACTGTTTCTTATTTAGCGACCACCCAAAGAGCACGCGTAGCTTTAAGAGTGCTGCGAATCATTGAGCCAGTTAAAGTTGCTTCAACTCATCTAAAAGCTTTTCTTTTCCTTTTGAACAGTTTATCGTAGATTTAGACTTTCAAGCCGAATATTGGTCATTTCTAATGGCTGCCAAGCTCCTACTTCCTTCTCTGTAGTGTAGAAGTGTAGATCCTTACTATAAGAATTACATTGATAAGCATCCCCCTCAAGTCATGCAGTTTGCCTCAACGTGGCGAGGGGGTTTGGGGTAGAATGGGCGTAGTACGTCGGGAGATTTTTTCTCCTGGCCACCCTTGACGTGAAGGCCATTCCACTATGTCCAGCTAAGAACTGCAGGTGAAGGAGCTGAGTCAGCCTTCTACCTCTTGGTGCTCCAGTCTTTGCTGATCACAAAAAATCAGAACTTTTTTCTCCATCTATGACTTTTCCACCTACATCAACAACATGAATTCAACTATTCCTCCTGCTCATCACTGGTGGTTCCCATTCCCTTCAATGTAGCTGGCAGGAACAAACTATTATAACTCGTTTCCGGAGTGGCCTCTTCCGAACTTTGACTTTTAAGGATGGAAACAAAGTTTTTCCGACTTGTGTTAAGTGTTCTGCCTGCCAGGCATCTCCAGAACACATTCTTGACTCTGCCTGGGACTTTTAAAACAAGATATTTATGAAGACCCTCTAATGGTGTTGGACTTTCTGAGAATGAATGAAATCATGGACTTGATCTAGCTTGGCTAGATATGGAGATGAGCAACAACAACAACATAATAAGCATAAAATTATAGTTTTACAGTGGATTCAATCTCGTTGTGGCATCCCCGGTAAGGAAAAGGCAGATGAGCTGGCCGAAAGAGGATGCAACATATACCAAGTTTCAAATGGCCATGTTGGTTATTAGTTTGTATCGACAAAAATCTATTTGACATTCAAGTCTAAATAAATGTGTCACAACTAAAAGAAAGAACAAGAAATAAACTCTGGAAGAATGGCATTTATGATCTCCCGGATTACTCTAGAAGCAGCGCTGTACTGCTTTTTCTAAAAATGTTCTGATTTATTTCAAAGTTCCATCAGAACTTTATACATTGCTTAAATTTAATCCAACCACAATATGTCAGAATCTTAAAATCATAAATCTAACTTAATTATAACAAAAAATACATATAATTTGATTATTTTATATAAAAAAAACTTTCAAGATCTTTTATAGCCAGGTAATCAAAAGTGAATAGTTATTTCTGTACTATAGATACAGTAGCGATGGCTTTACTGCAGCGCCCTTAATATTCAAAGGAACAAACCAATCGTTCATATTTGCATAAATAAAAAGATAAAACACACCTTAAAACCATCAAAGAATGAACTTTTAAAACAGAAAATTTTAAATAAATAATTATTCCACACACACCTGTAAGCAAAATGGAAACTTGATAAAAATCTTAAACTCATAGAAGTGAATACGTGCGCAAATAAAGCTTCAGACAATTTAATTTATTGTGTAGAATTATAATAATACAGAAAGCGACTAGGTTTTATAGTCCATTAAAACATGATCAGGGTACACCTGACAAGTCAGACTTCATTTAAATTCAAAAATGAAAACTTTCTACATGTGTTCCTCGAATTATTAAAGCTTTTCTTTTTTTCCCTCCTTGTATTTTTAGATTTTCTCAAGGGTGGTAAAACTTTAAAAAGTTCATTTTAAAGCTCATGGGAAAGTTTCTTTTGGTTTCATTGCTTCCTTTAAGAGCAATGACACTTTAAAAATTGAATGCCACCATCCAAAAATGTAATTTAATTCCCCAATTACGTAATATTTTTGCTGATGGAATTAAATCACCAAAGAATTTTACTATAACAATCAGTAATTCGTTTTTATGAATTAGTAGATGATTCAATTGAAGTTTTTTTATTGTTATTTTAAATAGAGATCTTATATTGTATATTTTTTTCAATTAAACTGCTTTACGTTCTTGCATCATTTTTCTTTGTGTGTTCTTTGCATTTTAAACTTTTAATATTTGGGCGCAGGATAAAAAATAATGTGTAATGTTTTGTATAATCTTCTAAAATTAATTTTATAAGTCTTGACCACATTTCATGTGCATGACAAGCAAAATATCATTTTATAGTACTTTTTGCTCCTCCATAGTATTTTTTCAGACAAAATATTGCACTAAATATTTCCACCGCAAAGACATGAAAGGTAAGATAACAATGAAAGGTAACATAATGTTGTCGAATGTTAAAAATAAACAAGTAAGGATTATGAAAATATTTTTTTCTTTACAAATTTGTATATCTTAAAAAATAAATTATTTTATTAATTTGACTGGAAAAATTCTCAGCTTATTAGAAAAGTTTCTAATAAGCTGAAACATAGTGTCACAAGCATGTGAAACATTGAAAAATCATTTCTATAATTTTATTAGAAACTTAACAAAAATTTAATGGTTGAAAACCATTGTATGCATTATCTCATTTGAACTCATGATCTCATATGTTTTAATTTAGTGTGATTAATTTAAACATTTCTTAAAAAATACACATAAATAATATCATACACATTTAAATGGATATATTTTTATAGTTGTCAATTTCTAACAAATTCGAATAAAGGTAGGCTCACACGAAATATTTAATTCTGGCAAAATTGTTTATTTGTGGCCTTGTTAGTATTCTCCTATAAAATAGACTTCATGAGAACTAAAATGAAAGAACTATTTGTCACATATCTCTTTTTGGGAGTGGAGAATGTTTTGTTAACTATCTTTAGATACTTGGGGTTACTGAGTTTACCGTGTGGCCACTTTTGTCCCAAAATGTTTTCAATAAACAGGCTACATTTTCCCCCTGTGAATGAATTAGGTGTTTTGATTTCTGTGTTGTACGACTCGTTATCGTTTATAAACGTAAATGAACAGGATATTAAAAAATGAATAGGGCATCTGCGATCTCTATTGGATGAAACTGAAATTTCGGAAAAAGAAATAGATCAAGCAAGGGAAGAAACTGATGAAATAAAGGATAATAATCATATTAATCGTAATAGCGAATGTAAAAGAAAGTAAAAAGCGATGAACATGTAAGGAAAATTTTCAAATGCTACCTGAAGAACTCCATGGAAAAAGTTATAAAGCCAGAAGTGTACCACAAGACACGCCGTTCTGTCAAAAAGACACAAGCAAAAAGAGTTCAACACGCTGTCTGTCGATTTTCAAAGGACAATAAAACTACAAGAACTTGAACAACATGTAACAGTTTTGTCTGCAGATATCATTACTGTAATCTTAGTGAAATGTATCTGTGATTTGTGTCATTTATTAAAGTCACGCACATTTTAAACATTTTAGTTCAGTTTGATTCGATTTTTTTCTCAAATTATCAAAGAAAAATTGAAAAGTAGGTAAATGTACTTTCTCTTAATGAAATTATTCACTGAAACTATGAAATTTATCGTTTACATTAAATATAAATATAAACAAGTATATTATCTAAAAAAAATTTAATGTACCCTGTTTTTATAGCGGACTAAAAAGCATAATTTTTGTTTCCGTCTTTTTCGTTTTCTTCATCTTTCTCTCCACCGTTTCGTTTCTTTCTTCTTATTCCCCCATTTTCATGCATTGTCGCCCACTTCTGAGCTATGGTCTGAATTTCAAAAGTCTCTAGCTCATCGAGAAGTTAGTTTAAAATCAATTACAAAATTCCACCACAACAGACAAGAAAGCGAGTTAATAAAAAAACATGGTAACCTGGGGGACCCTCTTTGATCCTAGAGTCACGAAATTAAATATGTACGCAACTCGAACCGTGCTGTTGATAGATGGTCTTTGTTCGTGTAAGTTCGTGTAAGTTCCAGAGTTACGGGGCCCCTGTCGAAATCGGGACCCACCTCTTCATGGGCCCGGGTAACTTCTTTTTTCACATTTCCATACATTGTCATCCACTTCTGAGCTATGGTCCAAATTTCAAGTCTCTAGCTCATCGAGAGGTTAGTTTAAAATCAATTACAAAATTCCACCCAGAAAAACAAGAAAGCGAGCTAATAAAAACATGGTAAAAAAGGATTGGTGTGACTTTGTCACCCTGCGCGATCATTAATGCTATAGAATCGATTGAGCACATTTTCCCCCTTTTAAAATATTCTAAACACAATTTTAAAAAACTATCTTTTATGAACAATATCCTTCACAATTATAATTTTTATGTAATAATTCAATGATTATACGAACTTTTACTTAAATCCTTCTTCTTCGGAAGTTTAGAGATTACAAGATCATCCTTTAACAAGATTTTTTTTTGTTATAAGCTTAGAAATTCAGTGATTTGCTTTGAAAACTTAACACTTAACTCCCTTTCACCAGTCTGCAGAAAAAGAAATCAAATTTAAAAGAAAAAAATCGGAAAACATGAAATAAAAGTTGCAGACTCTAAACTTTTTTCAATGTTGCAGTAACACAATGCTTCTCAAACTTTCAGTATTTGCAACCCAATTTTCAATCATAATTTTCACTGACTTCCCCTTTTCACAATAACTATTTGTTGAATGCAATAATAATGTACTTTGAAGCTAAAACTATAATACGACCTCAATTATAAACCGTAAAAATAATCAGCATATGTATTAAATTTTGTATATGTTACTTTTAAGTAATAGATACTTTAAATAAGCTACTTTTAATTAATATTATAAGTATTATGTTATTTTTCCTTCCTAATTTTGAAATTGGAACAGATTTCAATAAACTTGTAAAGTGTACTTTATTTTTTATTGTGTCAGAATGTATTTTGTTTTGCTTTTTCTCTTCCAGTAAATTAATAATTTTTTAAAATAATCTTTTATTTTCGACTTTTTGATATGCCCTTAAAAGGAATATCACGCCCCCTTGGAGGGGTGCCTCACAGTTTGAGAGTCACTGCAGTAATATTTAACCCTGTTTTTTCAATCACTTTTTGTTGTTGTTCTAAAACACAAACTAGAACAATTTATGGATTTCAAGTTCTCAATTTTTACAGAGTTTTATTTTGAACTGTCAAATGCAGGGTGAATTTTTTGTCTGATTAATACTTTTTACTCTCTATAAGGCTTAACGTTAAAGAAGTTATTACAAGAAGTTTTTTATTGTTGTTGTAACAAAATTAAATCAAAAAACTGATAAATTGAAACCATTTGACTTCATTTAATCATTCAGCTTTCTTCTCTTCGTTTTAATACTAAGTTTATGTAACATTATTTATCATGATCAGATAAATTTATGGTAAAAACGTTTTACAATGCTGTTACAGTATTCATAGGCATTTATTATACTTCTTAACAAGGTTTTCGTGGAAATGATTTGAATAAAGTCTTAATCAATCTTTTAAACCTGATATGTTTACTGTCAAACTATGATTTTCCGCATGATAACGGAAGGTTGTTTTTGCCTACAGATACTTTTCAGGATTTATTAGTGTTTTGTGTTTAAAGTCAAAAGTAAAGACCTATACTTATTTCATTTTCTTTGGAATATATATATATATAAGTGATAAATTAAATAATGTCAAAAAATATTAAACAACATGAATAGTTTTTAGAAAATTTATTCATTTCTGGAAAAGAACATTATTTTCACCTGAATAAAATGTTATAGTGACATATGACTTAAAAATCCTTCCAACAATGTTTCAAAAGTATGCATTTTTGTAAAAAAGAAAAAAATAGCAAACAATATTTTACTTACACAAATACACTGTGTGCCATTAAAATTGCAACATCATAAAGGAATGTCGAACGTCAAAATAACATGAAAGGAGGAAATTGAGATATGCAAATATAATTAGTATTTTAACACATTTAGACCACGCTGGAGGGAGAACCGACTTCTGAAGCGCTGCATAAAGGAAAAGTCATGTAGTGGATTTCCCATTCAGAAAGTTCTTTTGTAAGGTCGCAGTTTGCTCAAAATATCATGTTATGCTTCAAGTAAAAAGAAGAAATGCTTACCAGCAAGTGGCGGAATTCGGAAGAGGCAGGATGGTTGCCTATCAGACTATGGATTATGTTCCATGATATCACTCGTTGCATTGGTCTAAAACCAAACACTGTAGTGCAAATATGGAATCAATGTGTTGCCGAGGGTCATACTGAGCGACATGTAGGACCTCCACACTCTCACATGAATAACACCCAAGGGGAGAGACATATTGTGAGGCAGATCCTGCAAAACCATTCAACCAGATAATGGACGATTAGTCAGGAAATAGGCATGCTTGCAGTACACTCAGTGTTATCTCATACGGTGCGATGACGTCCCCAGCAGCGTGAACTGTCAGCACGATGATCATTACTTCAGCTTCCCTTGATAATGAAGTGTAGAGAGAGACGGTGACTCTGGTATGCCGAATGACAATGCTGGATGGTACAATGTCATCTTTTCATACGAGTCCCAGTTCTGCGTACTATATTCTGACAGCCGTATACGTGTCTGGAAGCTCAGACGCGACCACTCGTCGTCAGCTTACAAATCAATATAGGGGTCCTGTTCCTGGTGTTATGATAGCTATTGGATGCATACACTGGTGTGCAAAAATTAAGGACGAAGTCGAAAAATTAGCATATCAGCTAAACGAAGAGGCAGAGCGGACAGAAAGACCAATCAGGAGATTAAGTAAGGTGACGTACGGTAGCACATGCGTAGATATGCAGGTAGACGTAAAGGGGGAGTGTCTGAGTAGTATAAAGCATGTTGTCGGTGTAAGATCAGTATTTCTGGCAAAGAGATTGCACGCCGTATAGCAGTTAAAAGCACACCGAGTTGCTGCCTAAGCGAGAAATGGCGAATAATCAATCTGTTAGACGACATCTGGATGCTTTTACCCGAGGTCGAATCATTGGGAAGTTGGAGGAAGGCCGCAGTGTGACAAGTGTGGCTGCAGAGTTCGGAATTGCTCACAGCATCGTTTCACGACTTTGGAGACAAATTTCAAACTACAGGAACAGCTATCCGGGGGTTCAGTAGTGGTCGTCCACGAGGAACCACACCCGCAGATGACCGGTACATTGTCTTACAGGCCGGAAGAAACAGGCGGCAGACAGCGGGAGAAATCGCTAGACACACGACACAGGCGACTGGACGACCGATATCGCGTTTTACCGTGGCCAGAAGACTGCACGGTGATGGTCTGTTTGCACGACGCCCTGTACGGTGTGTACCTTTAACGCCTGCCCATCGGAGAAGGCGTTCTCTGTGGTGCCGGGAACACCGGAATTGAGAGACAATGAATGGGGACGAGTACTCTTTACAGATGAGAGCAGATTCAGTTTGAGTAGCGATTCTCATCGCATACTCATCTGGAGAGAGCGGGGAAGCCGCAATCATCCCTCGAACATCATTGAAAGGGACAGGTATGGAGGTCGCGGTGTTCTCCTTTGGGGATACATCATGCTTGGTAGTCGTAAAGACCTTCACATCTCCGACGCAGGTTCAGTCAACGGGACCCGTTATTGTAACGAGATTCTTCTTCCATATGTGCGTCTTTTTAGAGGCGCTATGGGTCTGCAGTTCCTTTTCATGGACGACAATGCACCATGTCATTGCACAGTAGCTGCCGAACAGCTCTTAGAGAGTGAGGATATTGAACGCATGGATTGGCCGGCACGATCTCCGGATCTCAATCCCATAGAGCATGTATGGAAATTTCTAGGCAGACGCTTGGCAGCTCGTACCTTACCACCAGTAACGATTCGGGAGCTTCGATTGGCGCCGCAAGACGAATGGGAAGCAATGCCTCAACAACTCATTGACACCCTCATTCTCAGCATGGGCAGATGCTGTGAAACCTGCCTAGCAGTCAGGGGAGATCATATCCCCTACTAAAGACCGGATGTTTCTTGCTGGACACCCATCACAGGGATGTTTCGGCCTTCAGTTGCATTGCGCTCCATGCTACTTTTTCAATCAAGCTTCTTTTTATCCCTCTGATTTCTCTTTTAGTAAGTGTTGCTTACATTACACATGTCCTTACGTATTGGGGATCTTACGGTGTTCCTTAATTTTTGCACACCAGTGTAGATAGCTATTGGATACACTACACGTACATCTCTAGTTCAGATCGACGGTAATTTGAATGCAGATCGGTGCACTTTTGACATTTTACTTCTCTAACTTCGAGGCCTGCCCAAAGCCATCTTCTGACAAGATGATGAAAGACCACATGTTGCATGTCGTGTTCTGATCTCCCTCGATACTTAGGGTGTTCGATTGTTACCCAGGCCTGCAAGGCCTCCAGAATTATCAACCACTGAAAGCATGTAAGTGTATTTTAGTAAGGTTTCTCACTTGTATCAAAATAATATTCTAATAAAAATTGGAGAAATTAGCTTATAAAATTTATATTAACTTTATGTTAAAACTAATTACTTATAGATTTAAAATGAGTTATTTATTTAATATATATATATTTCCAGCTAAATTATATAAGCAGGTAAAATGCTTATTGCTATTATGTAACTATTAATGTGATGCTTTCATTGTCTATCATAATATTTGCTATTTTGAGCATTTTCTCCAAGAAAATTTTTTAACAGTATTTTTATCTAATGTATAAGATGTACGAATATATTTAAATATTAAGGTTGCCATATCTCACTTCATTATAAGTCAAAATATTATATCACGGAAAAATTTTATTTTTATTACTCAATTGAAAACTTTGGGTAAACTCGCTTTTTCCTTTCCTTTTGATTTCTTTCTTTTTTTCGGTAAAAATGTTAAAACTCAATGAACATTTCCATTGTATTATGTTTAATAAAACTGTCTTAGCTTCTTAATCTTTAAACTCCATATCTTCGTAATGCTTAAAAAGAGAATGTACAAAGATTTTCTCGAAATTGTTAATGAAACATCTATTTCTTGTAAAAAAACTTACGACATACAAAATAATTTAAACTATACAAATTTAAAGTTAAAAAATGCCCTCAATATCGTATTTTATTTAATTATCAAGTTAATATTGTTTTTATATGATATTTACGGTGTGATAAAGTTACGGTTAAGATATATGATTTATAAATGCCATATTTTTATGTGTGTGTGCGTTGTACAATTTCATTTTTCTCTATCATGAAATATATATGAAAAAAGAGGAATATATGAAAATTTACTTTTGTAGTAGATGGGGAATATACTTTCTTAGATTTAAATTACTTCAAGAAAAATGAGCGTAATAAATATCTCCACAAGTTTTAATTGTACAATGAAATCGCTTAACACGAAACTAGAGGAACTGAAATATTTTTTTCGTGTTAAAGGATATTGCACGAAAAAAAACACTGTATGAACAAAACAAAGTTTATTAGAGTTTATTTTATTTACATAGATATGTATATATACATGCATTTAATAAAAATCAATGAATCAAAAACATTAACAAGAACTTAAAAAATTTAATACAAAACTTCAAAGTTTTTTGAAAAACAAAACATTTATTAAGTTTTTGCTAAAGAATCAGATATTTTTCTTTGCATTGTCTTTTTTAGCATCAAACTGTAAACAAAATGTTCGATATCGACCATTTTGTTACATATTTCACCATCGGAATGTGTCTAATTTTCATAATGTTCCTCATTTCGAATGAGGTGAGAACAGGAGCTGCATCATTCATTTCATTTTCGCCGTCGGAATCTGCATGAATGATATTTTTGGAGCTTTGAGCATATTCCAAAATGTCTTTTTCTACCATGATTTAATCGGTACACACATTGTCATCATCTATCGCAACGAATTCTTCCGATGATACAGTGGGGCAGTCCAATCCGGCTGGTGTTTTCTGTAATTTTGTTTATTCTCATAAGGGAACTCTTTTCGTGTTCAGCGATTTTCTTTCCATGTAAAGAGAAAAAATGCATGAAAATACATAGTAGTTAGTCGGACCCCTAGTATTATTTCATGTTAACCGATATTTCGTCTTATGAGTTTTCGCGTTAAACGTATTTCACTGTATATCATCAGGTTTATTTGAATGTACTACCATGCACTTCATTGCCACAACTTGGAAACTTATTATTTCGTGCTGCCATCTTCATTTCAATAGGCGAAATGAAAATTTTGTATCAATTACCTTTTTTATTTTAATATAAATAATAGCAAACGAAGTTATTCAATGAAATGTGTTTGGTTACTTCAATTGATATATTTTTTCGAGAACTTAAATGTTTTAATCTACCTTTTTAAAATTTAAACAAATGCTTGAAAAGCTATCCATGTGTGCAAATTCACTAAGCAGTGAGACACAATTTTTGATTTATTAATAGAAGGAATATTCGAAATCTCGATTTCTTTTAAATTTTGAATCTTTTTTCATGTCTTTCTCCTGTTCTCAAAGAAATGGTTACTCTCAGTTACACACCGGATTGCATTATGTATACGTAAATACACAAACACATGTTATTTATTTTTCAGATTCCTGTTGAGAATTGGGGGTTTCACATATGTTTAGTGGCTCTATCTATGTTTCGTTTTTGAAATGCAAGCTTAAACTACTTTATTCTTTTTTAAAAGATATTATATATTCTTAAAATATTTATAGATATTAAACATCCCTTGTATGAAATTAGTACAAAAAAGTAAACAAGTTTGACATAAGGGATTTTTCCTGTTAATTATTACATCCAAACGTCAAAATCAATCCACCAATAAATAAAATTTATAGAAAAGGAATTCTTAAATTTTTAACACGGGACTGTCAAAAAAATGGTATTTGAATATAATAATATTTAGTTTGATGCTATATTGTCTGCAATGTTATCTAGAAGAGGGGAGAGAGTAACGTATTTGTGTATATTTTAATCTCAGAAATTGCTCAAACGCATATCTTTGAAATTATTTAGCTGATTCAAATGTTTTAAGCATCTAGATATTAGACCATCGTGTTGAAGTATTGAACGCAATTGTACGATTGCCCTTGATCAAACCGAACGTTTACTCGTTCTTTTTTGCTCTTTTAGATATACTAATACAGCAAATCGATCAATTACAGCAGTGGTCTCCAACCCCCGGTCCGTGGATCAAATACTACCGGTCCACACAAGAAACCTTAAATTACTTCCATTTCATTTACCGTAATATATTTTCTTGGGTTTGAGCTACTTTTTATGAAAATCATTTTATATTCCTTCTTAAATTACTTTATATTCGTTTTTGGTGTAGCTATATTTTATTCTGAAGGCACGTTTAAATACAATCAAAATAAAATTATTAAATCAAAACAATCTAAAATATAAACAATCAACGTCCTCCCCCTCAGCGGTAAAATTTTCCAATGTTTACCGGTCCGCGGAGAACACTGAATTAGAACATTTGTATTGCTACAAAACTGATGTGTGATTCTAAATGCATTAAAAATTCCTGCATCTGTACCCTCGAAACATTTATACTAAAATTGTAACTGTAATCTTCTTTACAATGTGAATGCTTATTACCCTAATATGCTACTTACAGCGGTTTCCCCGAATTAACTTTTTTTTCTGTTGTTAAATACGATTATATATTTGTAAATAATATAATTTGGGTAATGCAAAAAAAATTTTAAGTTTGATTTTAGCTAAAAAAACAGGGAGACAAAATTATCAGTATTTATTTAACGCATGCAAGCGTAAAAAAAGGCTTAAAAATTTAAAATGGAAAACTTGTTTATTTGATAAATTTGATATTCTATATCAATAGATAAATATATATTTATCTTAATCTTTTGTAATCATATTTAACTGAATCTGAATCTTTTGTACTAGATATTATTTAAATATTCACGTGGAAATAATGTGAATAAAGTGACAGATTTTTGCCTAATATATCCAATAAATATATTCTTGCAATAATTTTTTCTCAATTAATATATCTAAATTTAATTAACGTACATTAAAAGAGACTTTAATTTTGTAATTTGAGTAGCAATGCTAATCAATGAAGGTAGTGTGTGTAAAATGGGTTTTGAGCAAAAAAGTTTTCCAATTTGGCGAAAAGATTTTCCAATTTTTCAAATAACATTAAATCATTATTCATTTCCTAAATTATGCAAAAATTTTCGTATGTACCCTGTAAGAATCTTATAGCGAACGGTGGTGAAAATATCCTTTACTATTACTATTATTATAAATACAAAATGTAAAGTTTCCTTACATGCATTCTTTAAAAAAGAAATTCACCTTCGTACTTTTTTAAATAAAAATAATCCTTCAAAAAATAAAGTTTCTAGTTTAATGCAATTTTTTCAAATAATATGTAGATATTATGTTTAGTATTTTAAAGAGACCGGTATTATTTACATTATTTTCAAAATTATGGTTATACAACAACTAAATAATTGCTTGCCGAAATTTTCTATTCATAATGTGCTACAAATATGAAATTATACTTTATTAATGTTGTAAATGATATTATACAGTATTGCCATATGAAAATATTCGATAATAAGAAGTTATTTCCTCAATTTTATGGAAGAGGCTAACACAAATAGCAAAGAAAGTAGCTTGTTCATAACTACACAATAGAATTCGTCCCCCATGACATTTTTATAATCGATACTTTTGAGCAGTAATTTTCAATACTTTTACATTCTTTTTAGTGGATATATTTCTCTGCTTGGCAATAAAATATAAATATACCTTTCGAAGTTATTCTTAAATATAATATTACTATGTTTATAACCATTTATACTCTGTTTTGCTTTTTGATTCATTATGATCTTGAATTAATATTCAAATTATAATCACCGTATGTGATGTTGATCTCAAATATTAATGATAAACAAAATGTTTCAGTGTCAAAAACAATCAGTAAATTTAGAAAGTTCTCTTATTTTAGAGTCGATTTGCATCTAAAAGCTAAATCTTTTTTTTTCGATATATTCGTAACATACTAAGTATCCAAAGTAAATAATTAATTATATAACATTCAACTTAAATATGCAATTATAAATAACGTTTAATTATATTCAACTCATGTAAAATTTATTTTTAATGTTATTTAATTTCGATCATTTATTTACATAAAATTAAGAATCATATACTAAATTGTCATAAATCAAATGAAGCTAAGCAATAAATAGTAATACAATATGAATAAAATCAAAATAAGATAGCCGCTGTAGTATAATAGCAAACCAATTAGCCTTAGGAACTGAGATGGAAGGATTAACCAGTTTTAAAGCAAAACAAATTTCTCCTATATTTCCCTATACAACTGGGCTGAGAAGACAAGAAAATAATATAATAATATGTTTTTAAAAGTAATAGAAGTTTATAAACATAATTCTAAATTATTAAAACTTAAAATATATTATGAGATAATTTCCAATACTCCCCCCCAAAATCATATAAAAACTATAATCTATTTACAAAAGCCAAAAAATTTAAAATGTAAATATTTATATAGTAAATTTTTCAAGAAGACCAATGCAACATATCAACTCGTGAAAAATAAAACAAGTCCCATCAATTTAAAAACAGTACCACTCATAAGTAAAAAAGGAAAACAGTTATATACTTCAAAATGAGTTACAATTATAAAAGCAAATTTAAAGCTATTTATTAGAAGGAAAAGGTTTATAAAAAAAATAATTCAAAAAAAGAAGCTAGATAAAAATTAACAAAATGATAACCTATGGCATCCTCTTGTGAATCTATGTAGAAATTGGAAATAAACCTAATATAAAATACAAAAAAAATTAACACAAGTCAATAACGTTGAAAAGTATGTATAAAGGAAAAAAATAAGCAAATTGAACAGAATTTTTTTTTAAAATAAGTCATTACTATTGAAAATATTAGAAATATGTAATAAATAAATAATTATAGATAATAAAGAAGATATGAAGGATAATCATGATCTGAGCAAGAAATAATAATATTTTTAATAGTAAGATTCTGTCTGTTATAACAAGCAAAAATATTGTTACTTTGTAAATAATTAAGAATAATATTTTTATAAATATAACTATGTATATTAGAATTCCAAGAAAGGTTATAGCATGGTAATCTATTCTGTGATGGTGATTGTTAGTTTTAATCAGTTTTAAACAATTAGAACAAAAATAAAAATTAAAGCTTTCACTATTTTTACATAAAATGATTATATCATATATAACCCTTTAAGACCCGCGAATTATTTTTATCTTCAAATATTAAATTCTTCTAGTAATTAATACTATATGGACCCCAATGACATTGGGAAAAATAATAAAAAAATTCCCGCTCCCCCTCCCTTGGACCGTAGACGCTACCCGCACGATCGTGCGGGTTGGGCGTTATCTGTGAAAAAGGTCAACTATATAATTTTACGAGTTATACATTTTTAGCTCTAAGTTGATAGAAGAAACAATATCTTAATTCAACTAAAATTGTTACAAATAAGGAAATTATTGATGTATAATTAACTCTTTTATTAATTCATTATTTATTTACTGTAAAATCTTTTGTTTTGTTTCTGACAAGTATAAAAACCTTTGCATTTTTCATAATATGTTTTCTAACTGCTTTCGTAGTTTTCAAATCTGCACTTGCGAGGCTTTGAAATGTCATCAACACATCCAAAATGGTTATACATGTCAAGTCTTTTATCCTGGAATGGTCAAGATAAAAGCCCTGACATGTATAGCAGGTGGATTATAACGCTTTGATCTTTTTGCTTGTGGAGTTACAACACTGTTATCTTCATCATCAGTTAAAATACTTTTGTTAATAAGTGAAGAGGCTGATAACGCTTCAACTACATCTAAATTAAATTTCAAGCGACTTATTTTGATTTTTAGAGGAACTTTATTTGATATTTCATCATGTTTGCACAGAAACCAAGAATTCGCAACAGCTAAGTTAATGTAAAGAATGTGTTCAAGAGACTTTTATGGTAAAGAATGATCCAAAATTGTCTTTCAAATTTCAAATATTCCCATGTGTTTCTTCACCGCTCTCATCTGAACTTGATTCTCCTTCCAATACACGCGATTCATATGTTTTGTTCACAGCATTGTCATCATCCGAGAGATTACCAAGTTCTGATCTAAGTTTAATCTGATTTATTCATCAATTGAAAAATTTCATCTGTGAGAATTCTTCTCCTTTTAGACACCTGAAAAAGTTTTTGGTTTAAAATTAACACAGTATTCCATGAAAAATAGTAAAATGTATCAGAAAATTTTATTACTTAAAAATAATATATATATATTTAAACCACGCCTTACTAACTACCTCCGAAAAACCCAGGTTTTTTCGGGGGGAAGAGATATGAATGCAGATATCTATGGAGAGGATAACAATGCCGTACTCCTCAACAAATGTATGAAAAAGAAAATTAATTGCAAAAAAGAGAAAAAGAAAAAAATTGACTCACATCCATGGCGACTCCCAAGAAAATTTGATGTTAAGTATATAACTATATATTTCCTTTTTATGTAGGCTTTCATCAAAATTATTAAAACAGAAAAGAAAATTCCCTAGGTAAGTACTTACATTTACAGCTGCAGGGACTCAAGTAACGCCCAACCCGCACGATCGTGCAGGTAACGAAATCCCGAGTCCTACAAGCCACCTTAATAGAGTATAACTAATATTTTTTTCTATTTTACAATTATTTAATCATTAATACAAAAATTTGTAACGAAGCAATTAGAAATATATTTATAATTACCTTTTCACAACAGATAAAAAGAAGACGTGTTTTCGTTGTAATTGAAGACAAAGCTAGATTTGCAGCTGAAAGTAAAACATGAACCACAACCATCTTCTGTTGATTAAAAGTAAATATTTTACACTTTATGCAAACTGGCTGAATCGTTAGATTTGCCTCTTTCTTACATGCGACTATTCCAGAAGCAAAAACGTATGAGAATATCTAACCCGCATGATCGTGCGTGTTGGGTCTTAAAGGGTTATCTAAAAATATATAAATCATTGATAGTAACATAACTATTTACATAAGGATGTAAATACGAATTAGTTAAGCTATTGCTAGCAAGTCTACCTTGAAGTAAACCTTTAATTTGTGTTTATACAGATTGCCATTAAAATTAATATAATTTTCTTCTAATAATAATTCAATATGAATTTCTAATTTGGTGAAATTTATAACATTATTTAATTATTTATTATGTAATTTTCCAAAAGAACTCGCTTTAATTATATCATTAATATCTGTAATAAGAAAAATTTTAATCGTGTCTTTGAGTAGACTATTTTTAAAGAATTAATTAGTTACTATACTTTTAAAAACAGCTTAAATATCTCAATAATTTATAAAAGTTTTTAAAATCTTACCAGAAGCAGCACGAAATTATACAGGATTTATATGGAATTTATGTGTTAAAAAATAAGTGGAAATTTAATTTCTGTAATAATTTTCTCAATTCGTTACAAATAGTCACTATTCGAATACTAATTTTTCTGTTGCAAGATCAGATTTATAAAAACATTTATTATTCAGAAAAAATGTTCATTAAACATAATACCATAAAAATATGTGCGAATTATTAATACACGACACTTTATCAATATATAGAATAATGCAATGCTTGGTAATTTTTATCATCTATTTAAAACCCTTGACAGAAAGACACCATAATTATTTTGAAATTTTAATTTCATAAGATTCTTCAAAATATCGTATTTAAATTTCTCAAATGCCTCCGAAGGTAAATCATGTTTTGCTGTAGAAATTGAAACAAATTTATTTAAATCTCTATCAATCTGTTTTTATCAGTACAGTTGTTATTAGAAATAGTCTTTCTATAAAACCAGTGCCCCCTTATACATATCTTTAATAACATTAATATTAAAGTTACCAGTCACCACATCTTTGTGATGTTATTAATAAATTAATTGTAGTCAAAACATTTTTATAAGTTTACACGTTTTGAGAAATTGCACTATTATTATAACTAAAAACTCTGACCTGCTTATTATTTTATGTTTAAGAATTTTTTTTAATTATAGTTTTCTTAATTGGAAAAAGAGATAAATGTTTACTAAAAATATTAGTAAAATTAACTTTACTAAAAATTTCGATCATAAAAAGAAAGTACAGTATTCACTTTTAAAAACAATAACTTTATTGTCTTTTATGTTGAATTTATGAACTAAGAATTTATTAATATCTTTGAGCTGGACAACCCTTAAAACATTCATTGTAAATACATTTATATAAAGGATTTTGCAATGATTTATTTCTACATTAGTGTTACGATTCATAATTATCCATAGATAAAAATGATTTAGATTTCCTATTGCTATTTCTTCCTTCAAAATAATTTGGCAGTTTATCAAAAGTATTTCTAAAGTTTTTAAGAATAAAGTGTGATGAATGAATTGATCTATTTATTTAATTTATTCAAAATTAGTCAGTCATGTCATAAATACATTTTAAGTTTTCTAAATAGTTTAATAAATAATAATATTTTTATTTGAGATATAAATTTATTGGTATGGTAATTTCAAATTGAATTTCTGTTAAAAAATGCAAAATAACAAAATCCCTTTTTGACTTTAAAATAATGCAACATTTTTAATGTAATTAAATTATTGATTGTTGTGTAAATAAATATATATCAGTAAATGTAAAATAATTTGCAAAAGGAGTTTAATTTTTAAAACATAAGAAAAAAGAATTTTTCAAAGTAATTTTCAGACTATGTGTGTGAATGTACATCTACAACTATGAAAGTGCAAATGTTCCCTCATAGCAACAGAACTCAAATCCATGCTGTTGGGGTTATTTGTAATTTATTCAAGGTTGTCTTTTTTTTCGGAGGGTTGAACTAAACTGCTTCTCGCTAGTTCTAAATTACTTCAATTGCTCTATTTCGCAAAACTGCAACAAGGGGCTTTTCTGAAAAATCACTGTTAAGTGTGCATCGAAATATCAAACGATTACGTAGCTGTGTGTTCTTAGTTTATATTTTGTTCACAAATTTGAATCTTTGAGCTTTTAAACAATAATTTTAAGTGATGACATTTAAATAAAATTCTAACAGATAACTTTAGATAGAGCATTGATTGATAAATTTAAATAAATAAACAAATAAAAATGTTTCTCATTTCTACGAATAACATATACTCCTAATCAAAGTGATAGATTATTTTATCAATTCTTCAGTTGGTGTGTAATGGAACCGCAAAATGAAAAATCAACAAAGAAAGAAATTGCTTAAAACATTATTTAGAGAAAAATAGATCATTGAAAAAATATTGCAAACCACAGAAATGCAAACAATGTATCATAAAATACACACAAAAATTATTCTCTATAGTAAAAAAACATGTCTTTCTTTAATTTTAGAAAGATCACAATTTAATTTAATTTAAAGTCAAAGAAAAAATTTTTGCTTGAGTATTCAAACCTCTTAAGATATGATCTACATATTATCTTTTTTTAAGCAACGAAATATGCCTATTTCTTGAATAACTTTAGCGTGATGTTAGTAAAAATTATTTATATAAACAGAAGAGGAAATGTTCATGCTATGACTTTGATTTTCAGAATTGAAAAGGGTCCGGACCTTTACTTCAAATTGTTTCTTGCGAACAGTAATAATTATATGTGTATACCAACGAGTAAAATTCATAAATAAAATAAATAATTATACGAAAAAAGATTTTCCAAAAAAAATTATTCAAAAAAAATTAGACTAAAGAAAAGGAAATTGGATTAAATAATTCTAACGGCTTAGCGAAATTTAGCCCATAATATAAAATCGGCCCTTGCTTGAAATTGGTGAAATTTATAAAAATGCACTCATGAAATTGTTTTTATTAATTTCGACCTAAAGCTGACTAAAATAATTCAAAAACTGGAAGGGGATAAATAAATTTAACAAGAATAATATTTTGCAGTTAAGTAACCATGTCAAATGTTTCAAGACTAATGGCATAATGATTACATTTAAATTTTAAGACTACGCAGTATTCTTTTTCACAAAAAAAATTTTTTAGACACTAATTGTAAAAATAGTTCATGTTTTATATTCGAATTATATTAAGTTGATTATGAAAGCAGAAAGTCTGTTTGAACAGCCATTATTTTAAAATTTAAAAAATAAGAATTTTTGAAGTTTTTTCAAATTTTTATAAAATGTTCAATTTTTAAAATTTCTCGATCATTTTAAGTGATATCTGTTTCATAGATTGCTGCAAATAAACGTCAGTATGGATTCGAAATCTCTTCCTTTGTTGTTTTTAATAATTATGTATCTTGATAACACGAAAAACACGAAAATCAATACTAATTTTTATAACATATCTACAAAAAATTTTAAGACTGTCTCGAACAGAAAAAAAGTCTTAGAGGTTAAAAAACATCTACATCTTCAAACTTAAAAGTCTGAGAAAAACGAAATTAAATTTTCCAAAGGCATTAAACAAAAACCTATTATACATGTAAAGCTCTAATTTTTAATGTTATTTTTCAACTTATGTTCTATATCAATAGACTACTACAATTAATTATGACTGAAAACATTTTTTTTAACTCAAAATATATTTTTGCATAATATTGATAGTGTTTGTTAAGATGACAGGTTATTCAGCCCAATCTTAACAAAATATTTTCCTAAAAGTTTTGAAACACAAAGCATTTATGTACAAAATAATAATGATAATAACTTAAGCTAAAAACCACCAGATTTGTACATAAAATTTAATCTTTTTTAGTTTTAAACTGTGGAAGTTTATAAAGTTTTTAAAGTCGCCCATCAAGAACTCAAGTACCATAATATAGTAATACTCGTACTATATGTTTACTATAATGTAGGTAGGCACATCATGGAAATATTCAGTTTTATTTGCAGTACTTGTCAAAATACTTGTATTCGAAAGAGTTATAGCAGTATAGTGAAGGGCTGGTTTTTAGATATATCATTTTCAGTAGTATTCTATCTCATCCAAATATTGCTTCTAATAGCAATCTGAGAAAGTTTTAAGCGTGGCATTATTTTCTCAACAGGAAAAAATTAATGAAAAATCTCTGAATGAATTAATCAAAAATTAGGATTGAAATCAATCTTAATTAAGTAATTATGAGAACTCAAAAAACTCAAAACATAATCAAGCAGAAATGATTTTAGTAATGAAAATTGAAATTAATAACCATTTCCCACTGAAGGAGTTGACAGTGCCTCAAAAATATTTTAGTTAATTCAATGTAAGAGTAGAAAAATGCTTCAAAATGAAACCGAAACCAAAACCTAAGTTCAGAAAACTTCAAATATCTTAAAAACTCATTTGTTTTTAGGTCTGAAATTCAATGCCAAACTTTCCAATGATATGTGCCACAAGAAAATACACAAGTTAAAGAAAAAAATCGATATTTCTGAAATTTGTAGGGTATTGTGTTAAAATTAAAATTCTTCCAACTCTAATACTTTTATATTACTTTCGAAACCATGTAAAATTATAAATACATAACTTCTCAATGAACGTTAATATTATTATAGAGCAAAAATAGTGTAAAATGGTTTTTTTATTGATGTACGATATTTGCCTAGTTAAAAAAAATTAAAATGAGAACTAATAAGTGAATAATTAATTTATATTACAAGTATTAAGAATCATGCATGAACCTGCAATTGCTCTAACCGTCAGTATACTGTTCAATTTCCCCCATACAAAGAGATTTTCCACTTCGATTCTAAGCCACACCCGATTTTCAGTAGCATTAAAATGGAAAAAAAAAGGCCGTGGAGACTCGAATAAATACGGTAAATGTTTTATGGGAAATGTCATTTTCTGTGTAAATATATTTATTCAAATATATATATAATTCAATCTAAATAAAGAACATTATTTTATGAAGTAAACCAACGTTTCTCAAACTGTGAGGCTCACCCCCTAAGGGGGCTTGATAACCTAACAAGGGGGAGGGGGTAGCATATCGAAAAGTTGAAAATAAAAGATTTAAAAAATTATACAAATTCACTGAAAGGGAGCAAAACAAAATACATTCTGACATAATAAAAACAAAATACACATTTACGCTGGTATAATGTACTCGTACTTATAAATGTATCAGTACTGCACAATGTATTTGATATAATTAATATATAAATACTAAGTTAAGAACAAATTAATATGTACAAGCTGTATTTCTAGTGACTCCTACGGGCTTGTCATATACAAAATTTAATACTTATCTTGATCATTTGAACGGTATATAATTAGAATCGTATTGTAGATTTAGCATCAAATACATAGTAATTGCATTCAATACATTTTTATTGTATTGGGGGGAGCGCGACAAAAGTTATGATTGAAAATTGGGTCGCAAGTATTGAAAGTTTGAAAAGCACTGAAGTAAACCTATAGACTTACATACACTGTTGGACAATTGCTAAGGACGGATAACACTATCATCCATAGCAGCCACAAAATGAAAGGAAGCAAAATGTGGAAAATTAGAATAAGTGCGGGATATTAGTAAGAAGAAGTATGAGTATGCACATTTTTTTTTCCACGTCTGTTCATCACGTGATAGCGTTCATAAGAGCTTTACAGGTTTTGACGCGTGTGGACAGTGGTTGTTTCAAGTCAAAGTTTTACAGGAAAGATTTAATAGACGAACTTAAAATTTTTGGCATGTCTTCCCGACATCACATAGATGATTTTATGCGTGGCCGAATTATTGGAAAGATCGAAGAAGGGCGAAAAATAACAGATGTTGCCAGGGAGTTCGACATCGCTCACAGCTTTGTTTCACGGCTGTGGAAGTCATTTAAAACTACTGGAATGTGTAGTAGACGGCACGGGGGAGGTCGTATTAGAAGTACGACGCCTGCTGAAGACAGATATATCGTCCTATCAGCAAAAAGGAACAGGCGCACCACAGGTCAGCAGGTGGCAAATCAGTTTCTTGCTGCCTCAGGAAAGCAAATCTCCCGAAAAACTGTTGCCAGACGTTTGAGGGGAGGAGGACTATACGCACGCAGACCTGTTATGTGTGTCCCATTGACCAGACAGCACCGTACTGCCCGTTTGCAATGGTGTCGTGAGCATCACAATTGGACTGAACAGAACTGGGCATGCGTACTATTCTCAGATGAGGGTAGGTTCAGTCTGTCATCGGATTGTAGACGCCAACTGATCAGGCGCGAGAGTGGTACTGCTTATCGTCCAGAAAATATCCAGGAAAAGGACCGATATCCGACATGCAGTATCATGGTGTGGGCCGGCATCATGATCAATGGCCGCACGCGCCTACATGTGGTTGCGAATGGGACTATGACGGGCCAACGATACATTGATGAAGTTCTACTCCCTCATGTTCGTCTTTTCCGTGATGCTGTCGGTGATAAATTTGTTTTTATGGACGACAACGCAACATGTCATCGAACACTCGCTGTTCAGGATTGTCTAGACAGCGAGGGTATTCAACGTCTCGTATGGCCAGCGCGTTCTCCAGATCTAAACCCCATTGAAAATGTGTGGGATGCTTTGAGGAGGCAAGTTGCTGGTCGAAACTATCCTCCGACAAACAAGAACACCCTCATCCGTGCACTCACAGAGGAATGGCATAAATTGCCTCAACAGCTGCTGGATAATGTTGTGCAAAGTAAGGTACGACGTGTGGAATGTTGCATCACACTCCACGGTGGACATATCCCGTACTGATACCTTTCTTTAAGGTGCCTGCTGACTTTTAGGTGCATTGTTCCATTTCTCCGTAAGCAGATCAAATGAACATTTTTTTCTTTCAGATGTTTCACAGCTTTTGTACTTTCCAGAACAATAAATATTCTTTATTCTAATGTCTGAACAGTGTGGCAACTATATTTTATCCTACAAGGCCTCATGTCATGATCCGTCCTTAGCAATTGTCCAGCAGTGTATGTTATACATCTATTCATCCAGTAAACCTAATTATATCTATTGCTTTCTTTTATTTTGCATCAATTAAATAACCCGAAGAGGGACAAATTTTGCTTTTTTAAAAATATTAAAACACCTGTGTTTGAAAAATTTAATTAGAATGTGGGACTCACCCTTGTCTTTATTATATATATATATATATATATATATATATATATATATATATATATATATATATTATATAAAAACGCAATAAATTTCTGGTGTCAAAAAAAATAATAATAATAAACTATAACATTTTACTAAATATTGTTTATATCAGAAATACCCAATTAATTTTATTAATAGTTATATGAATAAAGCTATTCAAAATAGTAAGGATTGAAAATTCTGAGATTGATAATAGTTTATTACTATAAACTTACATATTTCATAGTTATAGTTACCTCCATATTCTAATATTAGATAAAATTACTTATTATTTAATTCATATGTACTCTAGTGTCACTAAAGTTATGGTACACAATTTATAACTCTCTTTTTAATTTTTATTTCTATTCTTTTTATACTTTTGTTAAGTGCTACATTTCAGCCAATCACATCCTTTGAATCTGCATTAAGGTCCAGAATCTGGCAATAATTTATTTATTGCACTCAGATTTAGCGCGGGCTCTGCATTTTTAAGTGCAATTTTTAGGTAAGTTTTCTCTATCTTGTAATGGATTTAGATATTCCTTCCATTACTTTCAATAGGTTTTTGCTCAGTATTATTTACATAAAGGGGGAAGGTTGTTTGGCCAAAAAACATGTTCAACCTCACTTTCTTATATATTATTTTATGTATTAGCTGTCCTAAGTCAGCAATGTTTATAATACTGCAGCATCCATTTTATAATTTTTAATCTCGGTTGCTCATGTGTCCTTCTTTGTATGATTTCTCTACTGTATATGTGTTTTTTGAATGTGATTGTTGGATGTTATCTCTTGTTTGTAGAGAATAAGACTATATATATGACATATTTTGAGTCAGAATCAGACTTAATTTTAAAAAGGATCTTTATTTAATGAAATCTGTACAAATTCTGACGTTGAGAGGAGAGAGAAAAAAGAACGCCACCGTGAAAACTAAGTGGGTTAGCACTTAAGACACCGATGAGGTAAATATCGCTGCTTTTCTGATTGTACTTGAAAGTTAATGCTGACATATAGGGCTATTAAATCTAACGATCTGAAATTAGACATGTTTTTTGGCTAGGCCATATGTTCGGAAGAAATAAATGGGTGATTAGTTTGATACTTGAAGATCAAATGAAAAATATGAGTTAAGTGCTAGATAGGGAATTTAATTTTTAATCTAATTTAATTATCCTTATATATATATATATATATATATATGGTTGTTTTTGATAAATAATACATATTTCTTATATATATATATATATATATATATATACTAGTTATGCTCCACATCTGGGATGTCCACGTCCTTTTTTCTTCATTTTTATGAAACTAATTACGAATTGAAATAAGCAGCATTTGTAAGTTTTCTTATCCGGGTTCCCGAGTGGCCATGGTTGTCATTGTCAAGTTGTGAGTTCGAGTCCTAGTGCCACTGAAGAGCCTCTGAGAAGAGGGACTGGTGCAAGTTAAATTTCACCTCCCGTTGGCGTAGTCTGAGAGTGCCAGCACAGGCATCGTTTTCCTCCCTTGAACATTGTTCAAAATTATGAGGTCCATCCCCAATATCTCTCTTGTTTTTACAGAATGCGAAGTAAATTAAAGTCATGCCAGTTTTTCTAAATGAGAGGTATTCTACATACACAGTTGACCCGAAGTATTATGAATAACCCTCATTTTTCAAAGAACTCGTCGTGAAGACATGGAGGGTACTTCGTATTAAGTGAGATGAAATACTGTTGGAAAAGTTATGAAATCGTTCTTGCATGAATTTTTGCGAGTAATGGAAAAGGCCGCTGATTTAAACAAGTTTGAAAGAGGACACCTTGTAATGGTCATGAGAATAGGAACGAGTAACTATGAAACAGCACCACTGGTTAGGCTTTCACTGTCTGCCTTTTTTTAGTATTTATACAAAGTGAATAAACGACAGTGAAAAGGGCAATTGACGCCAATTTGTCGGACATCCCTGCGTCATCAAAGGAAAAGGACATCAGAGACTGGTAGTAGACTGGCTTGGCAAAGCAAAATTGGCACCGAACAATAGCTCATCTTATAGCCCAATACAATGCAGGTTCAAGTGCAAGTGTTTCGAAACACACAGCTCAGCGGACACTTTTGAGTATGGAACTGTGCATCAGACATCCCTCGCGTGACTCTGTTGACCAAGCGTCATTGCCAACTATGGTTTCAGTGGGTCTGGAAACATCGAGACTGGACCATAGAAAAGTGGAAGAAAGTTTCCTGGTAGGATGGATCATGATTTATCCTTCATCACGTCGATAATCATGTCGAGGAAGGCACCGTCTTCTAGGCGAACAGGTACTCCTCCATGTATAGCAGGTCATACACTGGATGGTGGTGGTATTATGCTTTGGGGGAACAGACAAACGTAGAAAAGACCAGAAAAGCTATCTGAGTATAATTGAGAATTAGTTGCACCCTTACATGTCGTCTGCTTTTTCAAATGGAAATGTAATCTTCCGGTAGGACAACACCCCATGCCACAAGGCTCAAATGGTATTAGAGTGGTTCGAGAAGCATAATGGTGAATTCAAATTGATTTCCTAGCCATTTAACTCACCAGATCTTAATCCGATAAAGCATATTTGGGTTTTCATAGAAAGGCAAATTAGAGATCAAACACCTCCATATCGGAATATCTCGACTTTGCGTGACCTCTATTTTAATATTGGCACAACCTGTCTTCTAACATCTACCAAGAACTTGTGACATCCATGCCAAGGTGAACTGCATCTGTTGTGCAAACCAAGAGGGATTAACGAGTTGTTAGGTAGGTGTACATGATGTTTTGATTCCTTAATGTAGATTTCTCAATCCTATATAAAATTTCTCTATATAAAAAAATACTAAGATTTCTTATATTCAATCGAATTTTAGCCGAATGTGCTTAAATTGCAATTCAATTGCAGCACTGATCCATAAAGAAACGAAAACAGCAAAATGATATTTAGTGAACGTATACATTACATCGTGAAGAGCAAATGATTAAATTTTCTGAAAATTTGGAAGTACATATCCTGAGAAATGGGTAACTAGAATAGCTACTTCCCAATTAAAGTACTTATCCACTTGAACATAAAATCGAACAATGATCACATGGTATGTACGATTACACCAGTCTATACGGCTTTAACACACCTGTGAATTTCTGATGTGCATGCTTTCGAAGCATGCACATCAGAAATATAACGGTTGCTGTTCAAAGCGCTGGTAAAGTGAACTTGTACTCAATTACACCCATTATCATCATTCCAGATGATAGGTCGGTATGACGATGATGAATATAAGCTATCAATGTGACTTCTCCGTAACACCGCTTACTCGTATGCGGCAATCATGATATTGTATACAGGACCGGGAGTCGTCTGAAAAAGGGAACGTGATTCCATTCCTGTGTCCAGGCTCATGGACCATGATAGCCGTGCCTGTCTGTGACGCAGCACCTAGAATATTTGAAGCCATAGTCAGGATATTGAGTATCCTTAGTGCCATAAATATTGTACTGAAAATGATCCTATTTCTTGAGTCAAAGTTCATGACTTAATTGTAAGATCACATAAGGTCACGTGGATAACATTTTTGTCTTCTTGTCTGTATTAATAAAAGGGGGCACAGCTAAATTGCTGCACTTCGTTCTAGGGAGTCCTTCTGAACTCATCCATTTCATATTCTGGTTGCAGTTATAGCACCTTTACCACTACGAGCTGTATTGATGTGGTACGATACATTGCTATCCCGGTTGGCTACAGTGATATCTCGATCAAATACGTGCTGGTAGGCATTTCTACTTCTTGCACGCGGTGTAAGAACAAATTCATATACCAGAAAAGGACGCTCAAATGCAATTTCTGCATTAAAAAACCAGCTGTGCTATCTCTTCTTTTATAAGAAGTGTAGGTGGAGATACCACGAATTATTTATACAATCCGGCATGTCCTACCAGTCATAAAAAATTTCATGGGTGAAACATGCTTCCTTCCTGATATAACAATTTTAATGGACAGTAGTATCACTGACGCTGAATGATGATACTCCCGTCTGGATTTAGATACATACATCTAATCCAGAGCTCTAGAATGAATCCAATTGTGAATGAAATCATTCTGTTGATATGTTTGCTAAATGTTATAACATGTTTGGGACGAAAATTCTCTGATGGCACTATCTCAAATAATTTGAAAGTATCCATATATTGAGACAAATAATGAGATAGTTCAAAAAACCTAAATAATGTTTTGAAGAAACATAGCGAGTCTACTGAATAGTCATAATATATACAAAAGATTGAAAGAGATGTTCTTTTTCAACTCTTCCATTACATGAGCAAAAGATGCCAAGATAAGTGGCTTTTAAGCACCCACCACTAGCCAAAATAATTATAATAATTAGTTTCTTTTGATAATTACCTTATTTTTAGAGGTTTTCTTCATGCAGTTACCAATAATGCTGTATATTTCAAAAATTTAAATTTCGATATGTTCGGATAGCCATTTCCCTTTTTTTATGCGAGGCATAACAAACTAACATAACTTGTATTCAAAACCCTACATTCAAATACGATTTCTATACAGAAACTCACTGCTGAAGTTTCTTTTCATACAGAATTTGATATGCTGTTTCTCCCTCCAACGTTATTTGACTCCACTTATAAATACTAATCATTTTCAAGTCCCAACATCTTTCTTCCATGCAAATTTGATCTTTGCATCATTCTTTCTTCATAGAGTTGCAATTTCAGTAATCAGTAGCGTATTTACTCAGAATACCATTCCGTTGATTCTTGGACTTGATTAAAGCCTGTCCTGGAAAACATATTATTAAAAATGATTATTTATTTATACAATTAATTTTTATTTACTTAAGGTATCCGACTAGGTTGAAAAGTGTTTTTAGGTGTTTGATGTTTGTTGTTGTTTGGGTCATTAGGGAAAAAGAAATTAATTATTGAGGAAGAAGGACTAATACATAAAACTAGATAGTTTTTAAGTTCTTTTTATAGTATTTACTTTACCTAAGTTATAAAAATATTTTTTTAATTCTTTTTTTGAAGAATGAACTTTTCATGATAATTTGTGCACGAAAAACGAGATATCTTCTAAATAATCCAATCAAATACAATGAAATTTATAACATATATGCTATGGGCCCTTCAGAGTGTAACAAACCACAGATTTTATGACAGATACATTTAATCACATTTTACAGACATTTTTAGCTTAGAACATGTAGTAATTTTGACGAAAAATCATGACCATCAAAATTAAATGCTAATAAAATATGTATTTCTTAAAATATTTTTTATCCTGAGGTTTGTGACACTTCAGAGGGATCAAGAAGTATATCAATGGCGTTAAAATTGCATAATGTGCAATTTATTTTTATTTATCACGTTTTTCTTAACTTAAAAAATTTTGCTAAATCTTCCTAAAAATAATTTCTTTTTTTTAAAAAAAAAGGCAAAACATATTAGTTATTTAATAGTTATGACTTTTTATGCTTATTTTTGTTCTTTAAAACAATAAATTATTCAGAAATCAATTTTTGAAAAATTTATCTCCGAACGTAGTCGGATACCTTAAGAGATTAAGGATGGAGAAAACACATTGAGAATTGTATTGTTAGCATTTCCTTAATAAGCATTTCGTAAAATAATGCTGCTACATTTTCTATCTTATCAATTAGATAAAATAAAGTTTTTTATTGAAGATCTCCTGTATTAGATGATAAAGAAATAATAATCGCTATTTATAACAGATATTAACATTATAAATTGAAATATGAGTTATTGAAGACTATCAAATCCACTGAGAATTAATTACTGGACCAATAATGTTATTTAATCTTTTTCTTATAGTTGTATTCAACTGTGTTAATTAAACTCATTTTTAATTAAAGCTCCATTGAATTAACTGAAATATTTATTACATCCCCAAAACAAACATCTTTTGTTTTGGTATACTTTTATGTTACTTATAAACGTTTGAAACAATGTTTACATGCTCGTCTTTCCATAAATAGATTGAACATCAAAATCGCTATCTTGACACGTGATGTTTGTGATAAACCATGAAATTTTTCTTTGAAGGTTAATTTCTGGAATCGATTGCTTTTTTTCTAAATATTCCGTTAAAAATTTGATTAGATGGTTTGATAAATAATAGGAAAAATAGCGAATTTCAAATGATTTTAGAGAAAATTATTTCGTAAAGAATAGTTACCAAAATGAATATATTTTTTAAACAAACGTTATAGTTGAGAATTATATCCTTTTTTTCAACATAGACAAGCAAGAGTTCAATAACTGTATGAAATTCTGTTTTTCATCGCAATAGGAAATTTTAAAACTTACAATATTTAAGAAAATTCTTAGGAAGATTAGGAAAAATTATAACATAATGGAGACAAAAGAAAAGGGTAGGACAATATAGCTTAAAATCTAATAGCAGAATAAAGCGATACAAATAGTAAATTAAATTAAAAATTGCACTTTTATATTCTTGTTATTCAAGCTAAATTTTTTTTATTTTTTTAGCTTGAATAACAAGAATATAAAAGTACAATTTTCACATTTAGGACAAGAAAACTACAACAATACAGTGAAATATGTTTAAAGCGAAAACGCTTAGAACGAAATATCGGTTAACATGAAATAATACAGTGATCCCGACAAACTACTGTGTATTTTCATGCATTTTTTTTTCGCTTAACACGAAACGATTGCGCTTCTTGGAATGAACAAAATACAGAAAACACCAACCGGATTGAACTGCCCTACTGTATCATCGAAAGGATTCTTCGCAGTAGGTGACGATGATGTGTACAGCCCCAACTAATGCAAACATTTTGGAGTTTGTTCAAAGCTCAAAAAATATCCTTGATGCAGATTCTCATGACGAAAATGAAATGAATAATGCAGCTTCTGTTCTCACGTCATTCGAAATGAGGAACATCATGAAAAGTATGTTCAGTTATTTAGACGTACATTTCAGTGGTGAGTTAAATAGCAAAATGGACGCGTATTGAACAGTTTGTTGACAATTTGATGCTAAAAAAGATAATGCAACGAAAAATATCAGATTATTTTCCAATAATTCAAGCAACATTACTTTTTTTTCCAAAAAAACTTGAAAATTTTGTATTAAATTTAATTAAGACCTTGTAAATCCTTCTCCTTGCCTTGTCTTCTCCAGTATGTTTTTCATTGTTTTTTATTAAATGCGTGCAGATATACAAATCTATGTAAATAAAATATACTATAATAAACTCAATTTTTTAAAATATGTTTTTCTTTTTTTTTGCAATATCGTTTAACACGAAATTCTATTAACACGAAAAAATATTTCAGTCTCTTCAAGTTCGTGTTAAACGATTTTCACTGTACCATTTTTCATAGCTAACTGCGTAATTGCAAGTTCAATATGCATTACTTATTTTTCTTACCAACAAGGATCCATATTTTAATATTTTGTTATTTTAACATTTAGGTCTTAATTTCCTTCTCAAATTTCCATCATCAATGCCATTAAAAATAGAACTTCAACTGATTGATTGTTTATCCCCGTCGCACTCGAAAGCGACATAAGGGTTGTAATAGAATTTGAAAGTGATGCGCAACAATTGTTACCCTAAAAGATAAACGGAAAAGTGGGAAAACATTTTTAAAATATTCAATAAAAGCTACGAAAATCATTGATTGAGTTATGGCAAGCATATCATGCTTTCTTCATCTCAATCGAATTTGATTGTTAATGCATTTCATACATTAATACATACAAATACAATGATGACGTTTTTCAGAGGTAAATATTTTTAAAATGATTATCAAATGGGGCATATTCCATGTATGTTTTTTCCTTTTTATAATTCCATCATTAAGTTGTTTTTTTTTGGTTTTTTTGGGGGGGGGGTCTCCTGTATGTTTTTCAGTCGACGTTTCTCAAACTGTGGAGCGTTCCCCCTTTGGAAGGCGTGATAACTCTCGAGCATATTAAAAAGTAGAAAACAAAAGATTATTTTTAAAAATTATTTACTGAAAGTAAACACACACAAACAAAAAATACATTCTGACACAATAAAAAATAAAACACACATTTACACTGAGATAATACACTTATAAAAATATCAGTACTGCCGTATTGCACAAGGTATTTTATAATTAATTTGACAATCCTAATTTAAGAACAAGTAAATAATTACCAGTGATCCCAAGGTCTTGTCAAAAATAAAATTATACACAAAAATTAACACTTGATAATTTATGTGGTTTATAATTAATCCTTTAACTGCCGAGATTAAAAGTTATACGGTTCACTCCCCAATTCCACCGTTTTCCTCGTAGGCGTGCGTATGTGATGTATCGGAGGGGAGGGGGGGAGATAGATAAGAAAATCCTCTGATATAAGTACATCCTCCGCAAACGCTGTCAAGGTCCTTTTATTGCATTCCAAAACCTTCGAAATATTTTTATGGATAGCAGTACACAGAAAAGATCGCACTTAGGACAGACGTATATATACGTCCGGGGAAAATAACGCTGAGCTGAGTGAGACGTTTATATACGCCGGTGGCACTTAACAGGTTTAAATCCTATATTGTAGCTTCAGCATCGAAATATAGTATTATTGAATTCGATATATTGTTATTGTGCGGAGGAGAGGCATTGAATATTAGGTCGCAAATATTGAAAGTTTGAGAAGCACTTTTTATGTGTTTATGAACGATTGACGTAATATTGTGTAATACATGGCTTGGAGAGTTTTAGTATATGCATCGTAGCCTTCTTTCTGAAATTGGTATGAGAAAAGAGTTTTGCAGCAATCCAAAATATAAAATGGTAATACATCTTCAGAATATCAAACTATCTTTCTTAGAAAATAATGTAAAGAATTAAAAAATATATATCAACTTGGGTTTTTTTAATAATTTAAAGTTAATGATGGGCGAATTGTCTTATAAAGAAGCATTCAAAAGTTTTGCTAAACCTGCCGCTTGCAAAATATAGAATACATTTTTACTACACATTTATTAGGAAATTTGATGTTTCATTTTAATGATTACCACAAATCAATAATTTAATTGCATTTCCTTAATTAGGTATGGAAAGTAATTAATTAGGTAAATATATTTAGAGTAGCATATTGTACTACTTATTTGGTTCATATTTAGAATGATGGAGAGTTTTCATTACATCTCAAAAATTCCCAAGGATTACGCGAGATTTACAAAAAATAAGACTAGAAAAATTAGATGTAAACATATATGTCTAAGAGAAGAAAAATTTAAATAATTATTTAAAAATTATTGTGAAGTTCAATGTCTGTTCAACTAGTTAGGACAACCCACTGATTACACAGGCAAAAGTAGATGATGACATACATTATCAAAGTTCAATTTAAGGCTATATCATTATGTTTAAACTAATAATTACGAAATTTTCATGCTATGCTTCGTTATTTTCAACTTAAGTATTAACATTATTATTATTTGTATCTGTAAAATTTTTACTGTTTAGTTATCTAATGTGGAAATCTATTTTGAAAACTTATATCATGATTGTTTTATTTGCATGTGAACATATTCTTTTAGTAAACGTGCTGTTGCTTCAATTATCAATTACACAGTCCAACCTCCGTATTACGAACCTCTATATTGCGAATTTTTCTGTATGGTAAACCTTTTCCTGGAACCAAGAACATTTCACGATTTTCTTCGTAAAACAACCTTCCAATAGCGAAGTGCATTTTCTATATAACGAACTTTTTCTTCTGTGAAAGGATTTTTAGTGCATTGCAAAGATGCAAGGCGCATTATGAAACAAAGCATTTATTTCTTCAAACACACACACAAAAAACTCAAACAAAATTAACAGATTTTATGAGTAATTAAATTTAAGGACTCATGAAGAATTTAAATTTCTCGTTTAGAATTTCTAGTTAAAAAATAATGTTATTTTTAAAATTACTTGTATGCTTTTAATTAGAAAATGTCCTTAAAATTCATCAATTTTAATATAAATTATTTCCTTAAGGGAGCTTGGTACGATTTACGCAAAAAAT
This sequence comes from Trichonephila clavipes, assembly GCA_019973935.1. Lineage (NCBI taxonomy): Eukaryota > Metazoa > Arthropoda > Arachnida > Araneae > Nephilidae > Trichonephila > Trichonephila clavipes. The sequence goes on along the minus strand of BMAU01003312.1, from coordinate 42,288 downwards.
ATTAATTTAAGGATTTTCAAAAAAATTTTTGGTGCCTCCTTTTTGGTGTGTATAACATGTAAAACAGTTTTTGTGCTCAAAATTGCATAAAAAGCTAGCCTTTCAATTTTTAAGGAAAAAACTTAAAATTTGTGAAGTGATTTCAAAACACTACTCCTCGCGTACAAAAATTTACGTACACGCATGAAATTTGATTTACAAGTACGTCAAACTATGTATAACAAAAGTTGGTATGGGTTTTGCAATAACATGATTGGTATTCGTACAATACCTCTTTTTATGAATGCTTATTGAAAATTCCTTAAAAAATGTATAAATTCTGAGTTCAATTATTTTTTAAAGAATAAGAATTGCTTTGATTCAAAAATACATACCAACTTTTGTTACAAAAAATTTCAAAGCATTAGACACAATAGAAAAAAACGCCTCAGCATTTTAAATGAAGACAAACTGGTTATTTTATCTTTCTGAGATAATTAAGCATCAAGTTTTGATTTGCCATAGAAATGTGAATAAAAACGAACGTAAAAGCTATCATAATTCTGCGTTTTCTAAATTTAGAGCTTTCAAACTTTCTGAGGTTATAGAAAAATATGTAAAGTATAATTTAGACTAAAAAAACTATATTTTATTTTTTGACCAATTTTTGTCATTTGAATCGTATTATGTCCCCTTAATGCTGAAAATACATTGTATTTCTTAACATTCTTTTTTTTTGTTTTCCTTGCAGTTATTTATTTCTTTCTTTTTATAGGTAAGATATATAAAATAAATAGATATTAAAATTTACAAAAAGGTCTGAATAATTACTTTTTTCAAATATACAGTGTTTATGAACTTAAATTTTTGTTTTATGGGATTTCTAAAGTATATTGAAAGATGAACCTCTATATAACGAATTTTCCATACAGCGAACTTTTTTTCGGGATTTAGAGACTTCGTTAAATAATAGAGATCCGACTGTATATATTTTTATGCAATTAATTTTCCCCTCCAATTGATGTTAACTTACATTACAATTTTTTTTTTCAAAATAACACATTGATAGTACACAATACTTTTAACAGTTAAGGCATGGTGCTGTAGTCACATAATGCAGAGCATATGTGTAATGTCAATTTCAATTTTTGATTGAAATCAGGAATTTTTTGTGAAACCTGTTCGCTTTAGCAAATATTGTATTGTTTACATTTTTTCTCAGAAAGGCTGAAACTTTAGTTTGCACAACCTGATCAAATGCTTAAATTCATTGTTCCAACCCCAGGAAATCTTAAAGATTATCTAAAGATTTCGTTGTAATTTTTTATTGCTGATTACTATCACTTTTTTGCTGGTTGTGTTACATCTAACACCTGTGTTAAAGGAATACTCGGTTATGTTACGTTGAGATACGAAATTTGATGAGATTGACCTGTGATATGTTAAGAATGAATTTATGAAATTGAGCCATGATACTATGTGAGCTATGATATCTTACGAGGTTGAGTTATATGTTGAGATATGGAATTTTACGAGACAGAGCAATGAAAGTGTTTGACATGATTTTTTCTTTTTAATATTTAGTTTCGATATGTTGAGATGATTATTCTGAGGTTGAGTTACGATATTGTGCGAGTTATGAGATTTAGGGATGGATTGTTACGAGATATATTGATGAAGAATATTGTATTTCCTATTTGCCAGCTTTAGATGTCTGCGATCTGAATATTTGCTATGAAGTGATTACGTAGCTTTGGAAAAAGATATTTTGAAAGAATTTGATTCGTTGCTATTTTTCTTGGAAATGAGATCTGTATTGTTTTGGCTCATAATGAATGTTTGAGAATTTGAGATTTAGTGATTTATGTTGGGGCAGTGGCGCAACGAAGAACATTTGGGCCCTTCTGCAAAGTCAGGTTTTCAGCCCCCAAGTTGGATTTTACGAAAGGTAGGTACTTGGCTGCAGTCAGGCTTTCGGCCCTCTAGAATTCTGCCCCCCTCTCCGCAATGCTGGGGTTGCGAGGGTGTACATTACGCCTCTGTGTTGGGGCTCATTTGAATGAAATATATTTCATGCATGGTATGTTTTTGTTTAGTATTCTAGCATGATTATTTTAACTGCATTTGTAATGTGTTCAATTTTGTCTGCTCCTATAGTGACAATTTTCAGTTTTAGTGAAAATTGGAAACCTGATTTCTGCAGTATATAGCTCACTTTACTAATTTTCTTCTTAACATGTAATTGAGATACATTTCGTTAATAACATAAATGTGCTTTTCTGTACTCAAATATATGATATTAATTTTTTTTTAAATTTTATTTGTGCTATTCTGAAGATCAAAGACAAAGGGAAGTAAGTGCAATGTATCGAAATGATTTAACTAACCATGTTAATTTTTGATGACATTTTATATTAATTTTTAACAAGGTTGATTAGTTTAATTTTAACATATGTTTGTTGTGAGATAACATAATTTCGGTACTATAAGGCTTATTATACTATTTTGACATGTTACATAATCCAGTCGGTATTTTTAACGTTTTGATTACATGTATTTATAGTTAAATTGTTTTAATTATACTATGCTATGTTTAAGCATATAAGTAACAAAATTTTAGAAATATATAGTATTCTGCTTATTTTTCATGTTTATTAAGTTTCCTCATTTCGTTTTTTTGTATTTTTATTTATGTCATATTGTTAAATATAGTACATCATTGCGTCATTGTCAATAACGATTTAGTATATTCATTCACATATAACCTGAATTTTTTTTTTGCTTTACAAATTTTAAGCTGTAATTTGAAAGAAGTATTGTTATAGTAGACACATAACCTTTTTAATTAAATTGCAAGTGTATTTGGTTATGGAACTTCATTTTTTTCCTTCAATTTTTTTCTCATTACATTTGTCTAGAGAGAAGAGAAGGTGAGTTGATCATGAATCTATCCCAAAATCTGTATATAAACTTTTATGATTATCAGTCTCTTCAGAGAAATTTCTTTCTTTTCAGAGAGCAATGAAAGGGAACACTGTCCAGCTGTCAAAATGTTTGGATCTCAACGTTACATCATTCTTACAAAAAGTTGCCCTTCCTGAGGATTGCGATGCTCGCTACTATCAGTTCGGCACCCAGACCATGCATCCATGGAAATTTTTACGTAAATACGTATCTACCATCCATGAAGTTGTTAGCATTCAAAGAGAATTTACAATTGGGACAAGGAGATGCATCAACGCAAGTCTTGGCAGTTTTGTTGTGGTGTTTGTAGGCATTTATCAGTGATACACACTCTTCCACGGCTTTCTCGGTCTGCCATTCAACCAGCTGCATCAATGTATCCGTCCACCACAGTCTCAAGTCTCTAGCATTGTGAGGGAAAAACCCATGTTCCCCACAACAAATCTACTTATGCTACATTCAGAATCATCAACAGGGGTCACACTACAGATACAAACCACTTCACAAAGGTTTCAACACTCATCCAAGCGCAACATGCTTTCACCTGGATAGTTTTTCCAGCTTCTGGTACTCCATATTTTTCATCCATTTATCTCATATTCATATATGTATACATATATATTCTCCTTTTTCTTAGTGGTTATGAGTCTTAAAGGAAGGGAAAATGAAGAGGAGAAGCATTCGTTATCGTCTGTTTGGTAATTTTTTACATTTATCCTAGCTAACAGGAACAAGGAAACTGATATTCCACAAATACTTAAAAATTATAACACTAGGCAATCCGCGAGGTCTATCCCCTTTAACTCGTTTTTTTAATTCAGTCAATTTGGCACTTTGAGATAGAACAGATGAACATCAAAACTAAATAGAATATAAATAGTCAGTGAAATAAAGAATAATTATGATGCTGACAATATTGTCGCTTTTGTTCTGGATTATATTATAATTGTTAAATTATTAAAAGAATTATCGTAGGCGAAGTTCTGAGGTTCCATCTCATTAAAGATACATATACCCATTCTTTATAGTCTACATGTCACGTAATCAGGTTTAGTGCTATATTAATAAAAGGGATTTCTTGTGAATAGTTTTTCTTTTCTTGTGAATAGTTTTTCTTTTCTTGTCCGATTTAATGACTTCTCAACTCCAACTGCGTTTGGATCCCCACCGAAACCTACACGATCAGCGAGATCTCTACCTCGACCAATATGAAGAAGGGGTATCGCTACAAGATGCAACACAATCTTGGGTCACTGAACTTGAAAAGTAGAAGCATAAGAATACACGATAATGACGTAAACTGATTGACCGATAATGTAGGATAAAAGATTAAATTAGCTTAGAAATCTAACTGTTATAAGGTCCGAATACAAAAAGGCAAACACGAAAGTAACCTTAACCAGAAAAGCGTTAAGGGACTAAAGCGTTAACCCTACGTTGAGGGACTGATGATTGCTTTTTCTCCTATGTTCCACACAACTCATAATTTCCCTGAATAGACTTAAAATTTTTGCAGTTATCCTATTTGAAACTTTACCATCTTCGTATGTATCTCAGTTTCATGTATAAGGAATACCACAGTGCATCTTAACCCAAATTGTTTTTCTCCTTTATTATTTTTCAAATGACTGGTCATTGACCATCTGGTCATTAGATCATTCTCTTTTATTAAAATAATTTGCATCCTTCAAGAATTTTTTTTGTATATTTATCACTTGTTAAACTATTGCTTTTGTGTCCACAATATAAGCATATAATTATTAAAAAGGAATCTCTTACTTTAATGTATATGCGGTTTTTAAAATTTGGCAAACTAATTCTTAATTTAATCATTTTAATCGCCAAATATATGAAATTTTGAGGGACACTGCTTAAATTATATATACCATCTGTATCAAATAAAACATATCTTCAGTGTAAAGTGTTTACACAAAAAAGTTTGTTAGATGAAATGTTTCGGCACGCTAATAGTATAAAGTGCATTTACTACTCAGGAATGCGACAGAATAATCCTTTCTATTTGATTAAACCCAGCTGTTAAAAGCCAGAAACATTTGTAATTATTTTTGTTGCCTTTTTTTATTCTGTTACGTTTCTGAGACACTTCCTTCTGTATTTTTCCGCATTTTATGATTCAGAATTTAAATAAATCCCAAACCTCTTATTTTTTAAAAATTCAGTTCCTCCTTTTTTAGAATATTTTTTTGCAGTTTAATGTCCACTAATGTTTGTTTATGCTATACTGATGTTATTTGATCACGTTGGCTATTCTTTTTCAATCGATTTTTTTCTAATTTTAAAAAGACATTTAAAATTAAATTTTCATGCTGTTCCTTTTTGCGGAATAAGCTTTCTTAAAAATAACCAAGGGCGGCATTCAAATTACATGTGTTTAGCATGTAATTAGATAAAAGATTCTGTTAATTTGCACAAAAACCCAAAGCTTAAAAACTGAATCAGCTTGAAATTTCATATTTATTAAATCTTTCTCTGTTATTGTTATTATTTTCAAATATTTTTTATGTCTAGGTGCATTTTTTTATTTTCAAGCAATTTTTGTTCATTATTTGGGCTTTCAAGGGGATTTGTGGCTATTTTTAAGCAAACTATGTAAGGGCGCCTCCCTCGAATGCCCTTCTCCTAAATTATCAGCGTGAGCTAGAGGTGTAGGAATAAATGTAGAACTAGAAGCTGCCATAATCTTAATATTACTTTATTACGATCTTAACTTAAACCTATAACAGATTAGATAATAATAATATATGTGAGAGAATCTACGGTGGCTAAACACACAATTTATAATACCGAAATAACGTAACTAGGACCGCTATCAATAACTAACTCACCTAAGCTCAATTTCAATGCGGCGATCATATATCCGAATATTTAAATATTCACTCCTACCTTAATGTCCGACGAAACGACAATCTATCTGATCCTAGTTGAAGTTGCGGTTCACTGGCTTGCAATGGTATGCACCTTGATCTAAGTCTCTCTGCCACGGGTAACTTCTCTTGGCTGTCACTTAACTTCTAGAAATACTCTTCACGCTTGAAACACTGAATCATAACATTCCCCAAATGCTACACCGCTTACTCTAAACTTCTGTTATTTAAAAGCTTCCTAATTTGCATCTTTCCTTCACGTTTTACTTCTCGGGTTGGTTTTAAAAGAGTTGCCATTTAATCTGTCCTCAAAGAATCAAAAGGACATGTTAATGAAAAAATGCGTGAACCCTTCACAACTATTAGAACTTTCAGAGGTTGAGGGGTTTTTTTCAATCATTAATCTTAGAACTAAGTGTAACTTAAATTTCTTTTTTTTTCTTTTGCAGTTAAGAGTTTTTATACAAATGCTTTGATTGAATGTAATGCTGAAACAATTTGAAAATTTAAGGTATAATTGTTGTTGCTGAAGCTTTTGAAGAAATTCATCTATAATCTGATATGTGTTTTTATTTCTAATGGCAGATTCGAAGACAACTGTTGTTAGAAATGCAAGCATACAAACTAGAAGTAACAAAATTGGTAGTCTATAAATCGATCATCCTATGCTGAGATCCCACAAAAGTTCATATTTCAGCTCACAGCAGTGACTCAAATGGTTCATGTCCATTTCCTCTCTTGTGTTACACAGTTGGAAAAGAGGATTTGACAGCATTTTAAAATACGATATAGATCAGGGGGGCGAACCTTTATATATCAACGTGCCATTTTTTTCTAAAGAGGTGACGAGATATATGAGAGGTATGAGATACAGATGTGCCATCAAATAATTTTGGCTTGTAATTATTGGGAAAATAATAAAACTAAATACCATGAACACAAAACATTATTTACTACGAAAAAATACTGTTCATTGTATAGTTGTAAATGTTTTAGTTATGCGTGTAATTCAAATTAAAGTAACATTAGTGTGAGTTATGTTGTTGCAGATTGTGTGTGTGCATGACAAATAACTTATTTTAGGATTGTAGGATGTTACTTTTAGTAGAATGCCTGCTGAATTGGAGTCATCTGCCAATCGCTTTTTAAGCAACTGGATTATTTTTGCAGTGGTTCACTTTTTTGACAAGAGGATTTGCGATTTGTTTCAAAATGACATTATAAAGACAATGTTCCGCAAACCACTATTCTAGAACATAAAACACGCACCGCTTTGTGTCGCCTTTACTAATAATGCTACAAATTCTCTGTTACATTTACTATCTTGCCCTTTTTATTCTTTTGCTGAACTAGCCATGTTAAATAACAGGTAAAAATCGTAAATATAACACTAAAATACACTTTTGTCAATGAAATTGACTATGGTATGCGTAGACAAAATTTGCGTCACAAGCAATTTTAGTCCACGACGTAACTATGGCAAAATAACAAATGAGTGTACTTCCCACCGCACCGCGACCGACCACTCGCGTTTGTTCGAAATACTTCATTGTGAACTTAGCTATTTTGAAATAAAATGCAAACCATTTTGATCACTGGCGTGCCCAAAATATTGTGTTGCGTGCCATGAATGGCACGCGTGCTAATGGTTTGCCATCCCTGAACCCTGGAGAGTCAATCATGGCCTGTAGCTAGGCGAAAAGGGACAAGAGATCTGTCCCTTGGCCAAGATGGAATATTTGTGATTTCCTCGATCCATTTCTTGTCTTTGTTTGCCTCTTTTATGTTTTCCAGTAAGCCTCTCTAAATGGTTTTTTTAATTAACCGTTAGGTGGTATAGAAAGGAATAGATTTATCTGATATTTGTGCAGTTTTGTGTGATTGTGCTTTCCTTGCCTTGGGAATCTGCTGTTAAATTCCCTGGAGTCCACAGTGTTTAGTTACCCACTGGAATGCAACTTCTTTATTGTTTTCAATTAAATCATTCAGATCCAGACTAATATTTAAAATATTATCTGATGCAGGGGCTTCTGTTGAAGAAATGGCCTGGAATATTGCTGTAGAATCTGATAATATGACAGCCCTGGAAAAACTTTCAGATTGGCATTGGAGCTGGGACAGAACTATTTGAATATCTGAGATTATATCAAAACTTAAAAATTATCAACACTTTATCAATTTAACAATAATTCGAATAATATAATAACTTCATGAAATGATAAAAAATGTAAACGATCGCTTAGTACGATAAAATAAACTGAATACGATGAAATCAAAATACAAATTAATACTATTGAGCAAATCGAACTTCAGTCTTTCACTGTAAGCTAACAGCTTGATCAATTAATTTCAAAACTATAAGAAGTAGAAAGAGGATTCATTGTCAGGTGCATATTAAAATTTCATAGCAAACAATATATTTCATAACAAAATATAACAGCTTTCATTACAAACTTTCATTACATTATTTCATTAAATTATTTGAACGACAAACAATATTTTCACAGATATATTAATGAATTGATTAAATTTTTAAAGGCATTCAGTATTTATCAGAATTGAAATATTACTTTTAAAAAAGCTACACAAGTAATGCAAAATAATTATAAGAATAAAAATAATACAAAATGGTTATAAGAATATGTATACATCTTTATTTAATAGCTATAAGATAATTAACACTAAAATGTTATAAATTTGATTGATGACACAATTTTAATTTGATTAGTTCATTTTGATTCTGTCATTATGATTCCTTTGGTCTAATAAATTTATCTTTAAAACTGTACTAAATAAGAGTATGCATAGCTTACTTTTTTACTATTTTTAGTGTTGAAAAGTGTAAAAAATATTTCAGAAACGTGAAACAACGTAACTGACTACTTAGCTTTAGAATTCATCGTTCTTGGCAGCCATCAGCAAAGGATGTTCAAAAAGCACAACTATTTTCCTTTATCCTTAAAATTACGGGATTCTGTCTTTTCAGAGACCAGATCACTTGTAAATATTACACTCAGAAATATAAATAATTTGATCACCAATCAAATAGTTAAAAATTATATTTATAATTATAGAAATAGTAATTATATATATATACATATATATATATATATATATATATATATATATATATATATATATATATATGTATATATATATATATATATAATGCATTTAAACTAAAGAGAACTATTTTTTCTTATTTTGTTTATATTTATCATATATTTTTAATATAAAACCTGCAATCATTTTAATTTTAAATTCACAATTTTGCATTTTTTATTATAACATGACTTTTTCCTGATTCAAAAAAAAAATATGGTTATATATTCAATTAAATAATCGTATTGTATGCAATTAAAATCTTTTTTTACGCTCGCAAAAAGTCTTTTTTAATCAGAGAACTTTTCAAAACAAAACTGGAGTTCATAAAAATTTGCAATCAGTTCATTTTAGCGTTTTATATACATTATAATTGTGATTTTAAAAAAATCACAAGCTACTTAAAAAATTGTCGAAACAAACCGAGAAAAGTTTATATGTTTTTTTATTTTAATTTTCAATATACCGTATTATTTTATACGTGATTTACAAAAATTCATAAAATAGATTGTTTAACTAACAAGAGAACGCATCGTATTTGTTTACTGAATCACACCTTTTCATGTTCAAGTCAATCGGGCGCCATACGCTATAACTTTAAAAAGTAAATATTTGAGAAACCCAAAGCAGCGCCGTCTGAAAAATCGTCACGTGTTCAACTAAGGTAAAATTTCAGACAAAGTCTCAAAACATTTTCCATATATATCTATGTAAGTAGTCTCTTGATATCAATTCTCGTTCATGCAATTAAATAGCTGCTTTTCCAAGATAAGCTGAATAGTTATTGCATTTTAAATCTTTTTCTGAAGTTTTACGGAATTTTTTCCCTTTTCAAGTAAATATATTCTGAATGTAATATGTTTTTAGATGATGCTTCTGCGCAGATCAAAGAGTAAATATGAATGTTGAAAGTAGGAAATATCATTTCAATAATATTCGAAAGAACTGTAAAATAAAATAATAATAATACATTTGACTGAAATAAGAAAATTTCGTAACTGTAAAAATCTGTTTATTTAACCAGATTCAGTGATATTGGTTTCTTGAAGTCTTGCCATTTTGTTTTTAATATTTTGTCTCTAATTATTATCGGTACTTACGTATTATAGCAACCGCATTGGCGACATTATATGAAACAAAGTGCATGGCTGCCAATTGAGCGCGTACACATGCGAAATAGGGTTTGCTAACTTGACGAGTTATCTGGAACATTGGCATTGTTGCGATAGTACGTAAGTACCATTCACGTATATCGCAATCCTTAAATTTAGTAGGAAATTTTGCTATAGAAAGTAGTAGCGATGCGTTTAAATATTTTATACTTGTACAAAAGTTATTCAATTTTTTGTGTCAGCCCAACGCTGGCGAATTTTAAATAAAAAGTAAACATGCAGTATTGAAGAAAAAAGTTTCAGATACATGATGGTCAGCAAGAACAGATGCCATACGAGCTATAAGACTTGAGAAACTTGATACAAATTGGTTTAAAATATCATATCCAAGAGAATAAATGGTACTAGAGCAAATCATTACAATCAGTGGAATGTGCATTATTAAAAGAATCTAATATTCTAAAATCTTTTGAAAATTATGTTCAAAATTTCAGGAATGAATTAGGGAAAGTGAAGCCAGACACAGCTGATTTATCACGACTCTCGTTTTAAGCTGGACAAACTCTCAGGCTGCAAAAGAGAAAAATTATTTTTGGTAGTCTCGTTCATGAATCCGAAAGAAGGAAAAATTTAATTAATGAACTCATTTTATGTCATATGCGATAGGGTAAAAGCAGAACTATCCCGAAAAGCTGAGATTTGTGAAAGTTTTATAGAAAAACTTATTAGTTTAAATTAAGAAAGCTTGTGATGTACCTCCCCTTGGAAGTACATCCCTCGAAGTATCAGCGGGAGCTAGAGGTGTAGGATTAACGTAAGAACTAGACTCAAACATTATCTTAATATGACTTTATTAAGATATTCAACTTAAACTTTTTGAACAAATATAATATAACTACTTAATGGGAGAATCTACCATGACACAATGCGCAACACACAATATAATACAGACCTATATCAATAATTGAACCGCCTAATCTTCAAATAGAATTATAGTAAGTAATCAATCCTACCTTATATTATCCTGTAATGCTACTTGTCTTTATCTGCAATGGTATGCAGCTTGACAACTAACTTCTAGTCGAACACTAATAAGTTTATCCACGACACGTAGAACTTAAATCTTGAATAACGAACTTTAATACTCAGCCAATACCACAACGCACTTTAATTGTCGAACATTCCTTTACACTACCATTACATTGCTATCATTGCCCTTATTGTCATTACGTTTACTCTAAGATCCTATATTTATCCTATATTATTTACATCTCTTCACTTCTCGTTTCTTGGATTTGGTTGGAAAAGAGTTGCCATTAGTTCTGGCCCAAAGAACCCAAAGGACTTGTTAAAGAAAAGACGCGTAAGTCGGCACAAGCTAAACACAAAAACTAAAGGATATTTGCGAAGACGATATTGAATCAAGACATCAATATTTTATAGAGTAAAATTTTTAGCTTGTGTTAGTAAAATCTTTAATTTTTAAAAATAGTTTTAAGATCCGTTTGATCCGTTGAGTTTTATTACATAAGTTATTCATTTTATTTTTATAACCTAAGGCCAGTAGCTCTTTACACTATTTTAGTTTTTCGACTCTTGAGCCCATGGACCTTAAACCTTTTACCACCAAGGGCCTCCAACTAACTTAATCTGCCTCTGCCTGATAGTTTTTTAAATGCTTAAATTCACTAATAATTAAGTTAATTTTTAAAAGCATATTACAGCAGAGTAAATTTACCATATAATTTGTATAGAATTGAAGTAAAAACTTATACAAAAGTTTGGCAATCAATCCATTATAATAATCGAGTATTATAATAATTTACGTGAAATCAGAAATTTAACAAGAATTGCAATATATTCAGACGAATAATCTTTTCAGGATTAAGGGAAACGTTTTTCGCATTTTAAAATTGGTGATTTTTGTACTTAATTATAACCTTAACTACAGTTTTATGTATATTGTCAAAATAGAACGTATTCCAAACACAATTACGTGAACAGGAACGGTTAGAAAGAAAAAAATAAGTTGTCAAATCAATTGGCGCCAATGATGTAACATTCGAGGGACGTGTTCTTGTAACTTATTTCATTTTATTGTATCGTGTAATAATGTATGTTTTCTCACGTGTCTTATATTATATCGGTAAGTATAATTTTGTGCTATAATAAAGTATATTTGAACAAATGAAAACAATTACTTAATGTTGACAAATGATTCTATGGGAATACATATAGTTCTATTTTATTCCTATAAAATTCCAAAAAACTACACATTGTTATGTATTCTTTCTTATGAATTTTATTATTTTACGTAAAAATAAACTTTGCATGTTTACCTTTGGCAACCTTATGGTCAAGTAAGAATTAAGAATTTTTCGACAATTATGAAGTTGCAATATTTATCTCGAGAACTGTTTCTTTGTACTTTAACATTTGGCATACTTTGGTCGAATAATTTTTCCTCTAAAATTTTTGCATAAAATAATGGACTAAGGAAGAATTATTTTCAGAGGTCACCAATATAGTGATCATAAGGGGAAATATGATATTATAGTGAACTGCCATGCATAATCAAAGTAATATAAATAAATTTAATCATTTCACATTTAAAATATATCAGTTTATGTTTTATTAAAATTTAAAATTTTATCGCTTTCAAAATTGTATTGTAAAAATTTCATTAATTTAATTTTATAATTAAATTAATTATAATTACAATTACTAATTATTATTACAAATTACTAATTATTATCTCAAATTACTAATTATTATTACAATTACAAATTGTTATTACAATTACAAATTGTTATTACAATTACCAATTGTAATCACAATTAGCAATTGTAATCACAATTACTAATTATTATTACAAATTACCAATTATTATTACAATTACCAATTGTTATTACAATTACAAATTGTTATTACAGTTACCAATTGTTATTACAATTAGCAATTGTAATCACAATTACTAATTGTTATTGCAATAACTAATTGTTATCACAATAGCTTATTATTGTTACAATAACTAATTATTATTACAGTAACTAATTGTTAAAATTACTAATTATTGGTACAATTACTAATTATTGGTACAATTACTAATTATTGGTACAATTACTAATTATTGGTACAATTACTAATTAGTGTTACAATTAATAATTATTACAATTTACAATTACTTCACATTTCAATGACTGCATAATACTTTAAAACTTTGAAAGTCACATTCCCGAAACATCTATTAATAACATAAAACATAACTTACAGGGATGCTTATGTGTTTTTTCAAATTTGACCTGAAAAAATTCCTTTACCAGACACTTTTTTAAATTTTCTGTAACTCTAAAACTTTGCCTTACTTATATACTATTTCCTTTAAAACTCTATCATAATAAAAATATCTATGCATGCTACAAGTGCACTATATATATATAAGGTGCAAAAATCTAAAATTTTGTAACATATGAGGAATTTTAAATGCTCTTATAATAAGGTTATTTGATTTTTTTTCAAATTGTGCATATGGCTAAAATTGTAATGAATTTCTATGTAAGCTATTATTGATACTACTTTGAATAGTTTATTAAAACTGTAAACGCTTCTTTAATTTAAACTATTAATAAACGAAATAAGCTTAAATGTTATATCGCTCAAAAACATTATTCTCACATCAAATTTTATAGTAGTGAAATAGTTAAAATAATAAACAGAGCCTTATCGTAAAATATAAATATATCTTATCCAATACAAAATTTGCCTCTTTACGGAGCATTACCCTGGATCTGAAAAAGGTAAGTAATAACTTTATACTTTCGTGTGTGTGTGTGTGTGTCATTTTCCCATTCATGGCCTTCATGAGCTTATTGGACGATAGAAATGACATACTCTACGAACCACTAACCTTTTAGTAATCATCTAAATTTACTGTTATAAGAAACAAGGAAATCCTATCGAGCGGTCAAGAAACAATGTATTAAAAAGAAAATTTTACAGCCTGGAATTGGATTTTAGAATGAAAAGAAAAAATCCGTTGCTTCAAGACGGAATTTGATGATTATTTATTTATCAAATGCGCCAAATTTTTGTTTAAAGCTACTGGTGGTGGTAGCGGTGGAGGTTGTATCATTTACATTCATAAGTAATTAAATGCCTAGAATTATTGAGGGATTTTGAAATTTTGTATTTATCTTAAATATTTTTTAAAAAATTAGAATGTTTTTTATTAATAATTATAATACAGTCGAAATAAGTACTGAATCATTCTAAATAAATAACTGACCTTGAATAATTGTATTATCAATCAAAATGTAGATGCTATGTGATTTTCCTTTAAAAACAAAAGTTGAATATAATTATTTTCTGTCCCTTTATAATAAATTAAATCAAAGAAATAAAATTCTTATCGAAAACATTTGTCTGTTTTAACATCGATAAATGCAAATATCATTATTTACTAAAGGTTTATAAATCGATACAATCACGTAAGATTTGAGAGAGAATAAGAGATCTGCAACTGCATTCTTAAAATGTATTTTAAAAATAATTTTTTAAGTATTTTATCCACAAAAACATTTTCAGTTTGCTTCTTTTACTTTTTAACTAACTACCTTTTATGCGTATTTGAAACATAATACAAAGTCTTTGTTTTTTTCACACAAGTCCTACTATTATAGTTCCCCCTCTCCCTATATATATATATATATATATATATATATATATATATATATATATATATATATATATATATTGTTTAAATTTTCAATCGTGTTAATAAAATACTTTTTATTCATCCTCTCAGGTTCAAATACATTCTTTCGAAACTTGTAATGGATGACACTTGACGTTAATACAGTTTTTTCAAATATCAATTCATTATTTTTTAATTAATGAATAAATATTTACAAACAAAAATAATAGTCCAACACCATATATAAAAAGGAAAATCGCTCGTTGTGTCTCTGTAGCGCAATGGATAGTGCGTTGGACTTCTAATCTCAGGAGTCGTATGTTCGAATCCCACCTGAGATGATGGTCTAATTTCCGAGAATGTGATTTCTTTTTCCATACTACTTTGTTGGAATAATTAAAATTAATTAATTAATAAAT
The DNA here is from genome assembly GCA_019973935.1 of Trichonephila clavipes. Classification (NCBI taxonomy): domain Eukaryota; kingdom Metazoa; phylum Arthropoda; class Arachnida; order Araneae; family Nephilidae; genus Trichonephila; species Trichonephila clavipes. Next base: position 27,134 of record BMAU01003312.1, on the reverse strand, counting down.
AGTAACAAATAAAAATAATAGTCCAACACCCTATACAGTAAGGAAAGTGGAAATTTGCAAGGAAAATCGCTTTCTATTTTGCTACTTAATATTGTGATTCTGTCATATGTATATACATATTTATATTAATTATGATTATTTAAAAAAAAGTAGCTAAAATAAAAATTTTCTTTGTTGACTTATGTAGAAATTGACTTAAAAAATAGTTTTTAATATTACTTGTTTAACTGTTCGCTTAAAATTCTATTAAATCTTAATAGTGGAAAATACTTCAATAAAACGTCTTTTAAAGGTATCTTTGACTTTATTTTTTTTAATTTTGATTTTAAAACCTTTTTTTTTTTTTGTGTTTATTTTAAAAAAAAATTCCCAAGAAGTGCTATTGAATAGTTAAGCAGCTTAAACTTACACACAACTGCTTTACAACTGCTTTCGAAGGAGTTATCTTATTTAGACAGCTTAACAACGAAATCTTCCTCCCATACAGTCACGTTTGCGTTCGAACATTAACGACATTTTCATTTTGAACTGAAATGGCTATTAATAAACAAAGAAAAGAAATAACTGAAGGCTTTTGAGGACGAATTCAGTTATTATTTTTAGTAAATAAGCAGCTTCATCGATTTTTATAGCTGGAGCATTCACCTGAAGGAACTTTTTTGAATTCTGATTGGCTTTAGAAATTTTATCATTGACAATGTTACATCCTATCAACACTTTGACAAAAGATCAGAAAATATACCTTCATTACTGTAATCGTGAAACACTCGAGGATCATTAAACTCATCAGTTTTACTGAATATTACACGAAGATACGAATCCTTCTCTGAGTAATTTAAGATATAAACTACGTCCGCACGAGAGCTTTGACTGTTCTTGACTGATGTGCTCAAGAGACCTTGAGTAAATATAATAATCTCACACTTCAATTATCGTTAAACTGCTGTTCACTTCCATATCACCTGCCTTATTTGTCTAAGATGTAGGAGGAAAACATAAACTTTTGTTGAATCTTATTTTACAACGTCATTGTAGAAACACGTGATCGTTGGTATGTTATCAAAGTTTTCTATTCGCGCGTTCTATTGTCTTATTATTATTTTTTATAGTAAAGGTTCCAGAGCAAATATCGTTCGAAAATGTGCTAAATGCCTTTTAAATTAATGTATTCTAAATGGGAGAAATCATAAAAGATGGAATTATAGGAGTTGTTGCCTCAACTAGCTTTATCTCTCTTCTTTAGTACTTCATAAATCAATGAGCTAAGCTCATGAAGGTCACATGATAAATACAATCACGTGATCTATGTAGTCAGTTTTGATTTCTACGGAGATCACGTGATTACATGTATAAAAAACAAATGCAAGTCTAATGCCTTTGTTTTCCTACATGGAAAACATAGGGGAAAATTCAAATTTAATAATGGGGTAAAAATCTTCAAATACTAAGATTCTTCAAAAAGTTTTTTTCAAAATTAAAAAAAAATCTTATATTATGCGTGTACTTCTAAACCAGGGCATTTTGTTTACCTTTATGCATTATTATTGCAATTTTAAACACATATTTTTTAAAGGAAAATTTCTGGAAACACGTAACATTTATTATGTGACGTCATATTCACACATATGAATGTAACTAATTGAACTATGACTGAAATAATAATTGCGTAATAATTCCTTTTCTAATAATTATATTAAAATAAAATTAATTAATTCAAAACTTTTCTTTGCTAAATAAATATTATAGTCCGAAAACAATGAATTTCCAAGAATGTATTTTTTTAAAACTCTTTCATGCTCTGTTACAAAAATACAAGAATTTAATATAGCTACAAATAACTCGTTATTAAAAAGTGTTGATTTGTATTTCCCTCTAAACCAGCAGTACTCAATCTGCGACCCGGTGACCTTTTCTGAATGGCCCGGTTATGGCCCATTACATTAAAAAGTTCAATTATTTAAGAATAATGTACTAAAAATTTAGCGGGAAATTCTATTGATGAAGCAATCAAATCTATCAATTTTGCTATCAATTTATTTTTTATTGTAGAATGTGTTGCTATATATATATATATATATATATATATATATATATATATATATATATATATATATATATATATATATATATATATATATATATATATATATATATATTATACCAATCTCCCATCTGGTCATACGAAATCCGACAAGATCAGTGAAACCTTTGCTTTAACTAACGAGTGGACTTACACGGATTTTTTCCTAGTCCATTTCAAGACACTAAAAGATGTGCTGAGGTGAAGCCTATTCTAACTGGCATTCAGGTGAATAGGAAACATCTTATTGCCTTCAGAAAAGTCATACTTTTTAAATGCCCACTGGCAAGTCGAGACAGACAAATATCGGACTGTCTGTCACAAGGAAGAGATAGTAGAATGTAAACAAGAAGTTTGGTTTCATGCATAAAAGGAAATCAAAACTACCCCACAACGTAGTAAAAAAAGCTTAACAGTAAATATTTTTTGTGTGTGTTTGTGATAGAATGGTTAGTAAAGTATTGAAACAAAAACCAAAAATTAAGAGTTTTGATATTTTAATCAATTTTTATTTGTCCAATGCTGCTTTCATCTTATAGTGCTTCCGCCATTATACTCATGTTGAGGCCCGCGTGAAATTTTGTCATATTTATGTGGCCTACCGGGAAAAACGGTTGATTACCACTGCTCTAAGCAGTCTTAATTACAATTGAATGTTCAGCAGACATTCACAAGCATCAAGTCTTGAGAATAAATCAGATTTTAGTAGTATCCAGACTATTTTCATTATAGTTTTAGCAAAAAATAAGCTATATTACAGTTTTTCAAAAGCAAGTCTGGCTTAAAACTGTTTATTTCATTATGCTTAAAATATAGTTACATGTGGGAATTCATTTGACAGTGATTGTGTTAATTTTATTAAGAGGATTTGATACCCTTTGAGCTACTTTCTTTCTTTATGTATTTAAAAATTATATTTTAACATTTTATATAGTATTTCTATTCCAGAAAATGATACGAGATGAAATTTTTCACATGTTATTCACACAATTTTAAAAATTAAAATTTTTTGAAGAAAATTTTAAAATTATACTCCATTTGTAGTTATTAATTTTTTAACCTGAAATTTTTTGTAATATTTTTATGTATGTTATAAACACCTTTAGTAATCTATTTTACAATAACTTAATTCATTTTTGAGAAAAAAAAATAAAATTTTGATATACATGCTAAAAATCAACGAAAAGGCCACAATATCTCTTACATTTTAATTTTTTTTAAAAAAAGGTATTCCTTTTACAGCAAAATGGATCCCTAATTTTGTTACATGCTTTATATGCAACACAACAAAAAAATGGAAATGATTGGTAAGTAGTTTTGGAAGGAGTAGCATTTGAATGCACTAATGTTTCAAAAAACACAAACTGAGAAAAATCACTTTAAAATTTATAATTCTGAAAAAGAATTATAATAAGCTTATTAAACTAATTGATATTTGTCAAAGAAAAATAATTATAATAAACTTAAATTACAACTTTAAGATATTAGTCATATATTTTTCTTGAAAATAATTGCATTTTCGTATTTTTTCAACCCATACATTTTTGTAAATGATCAATTTTAAGAAGGTATTAATTGCACAAGAAAAGTCAAGAAAAATGTTGAAAAAATTTTTTTCTGTCACGACAGAAAATTTAGTTTTTTTCTTCACATAATATTGAAGTATTACATTTGTATGAAAAACATATCAGGAATAAGAATTGAAATTATGAAATTACTAATATAAAAACCTTCATTCAAAAATTTTATATGCACACATTTCACAAAGAAGAAAAATCACATTATTGTATTGCCTCGAAAATATTCTGCTTTATATATATTACACATTATTTTTTATAGTTATTATTTCTCTTTATAAAATAGATTTTCTTATCATAACGCTTTTTTAGCATTTTTTGCTAAAAAATGGGGCGTGGCCGAATTGCCTAATTTGTTTTCAAATGAAGTTTTCTTCAACTTCTAACTTTCCGACCTGCACAAATGATATAACAATCGAAAGATAATAATTCAAAGAATAAGATTAAATAAAAATAAAAAAACGATAGGTCGGTCATTTTGGGGGGACCAAGTCCTCTTAATATCATTTAAATTGTGACTAAAAAATTGCAACTGATTAAAATAAATTTTGAATTATGCAATGTATTTTCAAAAGCTCAAGAGAATATTTTTTAAATTGTAATGAAAAGAATAGAAAAACACACACTCTATTTCAATTTTTTTGTCTTTAAAAAAATTACTTTATTAATGTTTTTATTTGCTTGGAAATAAACAGTTATAATATTTTTCATATAACATACATATTTTTGTTTACAATCGAAAATGTCTAAGTTATTCAGAAAAGAGGTAATAGCAAATTTTATATCCACTTTGTGATAAAATCAGGAATTTATTCCTTCAAAATAATAAAAATTGTGTGAAACTATAAAAGCTTTTGAATGTTTCGTTTTAAAGTAGTGCTATTTTCCACAAAAATAATTATGTGATGGGGCAATATAGCGATATCAAAGAGACAGGAAAATTTTCCTCTTTGCCATCTGTACTGGTTAAAAAGTATGAGCTTCATCACTTCTGAAGTGATATGAGATAGTTATTCCTAAATTTGATTAAACAAAAATTAAATAGACTATTTAAAAAGCTATGATTTTTTTTTACTAAAAACTTTTCTAGGATGAATACAAGCGAAATTTAAGTAATGAGAATAAAATACAATTAAATGCACATATACATTAAATATATAAAAAAAATTGCAATCCAAAAAAAATTATGAAATTCAAACGAATCTCACTTCTTATATTTTACACTCACTCATTACTAAAACTCAAATTTATTTCAATATTCAAGGGCACTTGAGCTGATGTGAATAACTGAAAAATTATTACATCTCTTTTGTTGATATTATAAGAAAATTAAGACAGTTTGAAGTAAATAAAAGCCACTCTTAGGTAGGTGGTGAATAATAAATATTATAACTGTTATATGTATTAAAAATAGGATTCTCAAAATTTTAAATAAATGTTTATTCCCAAGTTTTAAACTTTTTATCGAAAATTTTAAGACTTCTTTTGCTAAAGCTAAAAATAATTTAAGGCAAAATAGAGATACTTTAAAATAATGGTATGCAAATACGAAGAAAATGGTAAAATACAAAGAAAAAACAATGAGATCACAATATAAATGATTTTTTAAGGTATCCGACTACGTTTGGAACCGTAAATTTTGCAAAAGCGAATAAATGGAAAATATTTATGATATTTAGTGTCACTTATAGATTAGAAAATGTATATAAAATTGTTTTAAGAATAGTATTACAAAAAAAATTATTTAAGTACAATATTTTGACAAAAAATTATCATAGAATGACCCATTTTCAAAATGTTCTCTTTTAGTGAGAAATACTTCTATTATAATAATATTTTGCCTGTACATAGCTCAGACCTCTGTACAGAGGCTCAACTAGAATTTTTTAAATATATAACTTAGAAGTGGATTTATCCATGTTTTACGACAACAGAAGGGAGAAATTTTAAGAAAAAAACACCGATAATTATTTGAATTGGTTGTAACTCTGAAAATAATGTGAATTTTTCAAATCTCATAGTTGAGCCTCTGTACAGAGGTCTAAGATATATGCAGGCAAAATATTATTATAATAAAAGCATTTTTCACAAAAGGAGAACATTTTAAAAAAAGATTATTCTAAGTTAATTTTTTGCCAAAATATTGTATTTAAATAATTTTTTGTCACAATGCCCTTAAAACAATTTTATGCCTGTATTCTAATCTATAAGTGACACTAAATATCCTGAAAATTATCCATTTATGCGCTTTTTTAAAATCACGGTTCCGAACGTAGTCGGATACCTTAAATATTTTTTTCTCTTTAAACATTTCTTTGCGTAAAGTTGCACATTTGTTTGCTTCGATTAGTGTTATTGTAAAGCTTTTACTAATTGTATTTATGGACCTAAATGCTTATCTAATGAGCTCGTTTTGACTATATACAACAGTCCTTTTTAGAAATTGGAACTCGAACAACAATTCTCAGTTAAAATACAGGACAATACAGCTAAAATATTTCGCGGTCTATATTTCGAAAGATGACTTTCTAGTTACAGGTTTCAAAGCGTAAGATGCTTTAACATAACACTATCAACATTATTGATAGCCCGTGTTTTCCTTTCAGGTAATTTAGCTACATCACGCAGCAAAGAAGGTACAAAATCGTGGGTCTTATGTAAAAGACAAAATTTTCGGATAACACGGATAACAAGGGAAAATAATACACGTGCAGTCAATAACGTTGATAGCTATGTGGCAAGAACTGAACTATCGCATTGATGAATGTCATGTTGTGAGAGGTTGGCACCTGGTCTCAAGGGCACCTAGATATGCGTGAGGTAGGGAAGAAACACTCGACGTGATCGAATTAATCTATTTATTGATCACACAATGAAAAGACACAAATCCAATTAATAATAGTAGAAGACTGCCTCGATGCTAACCACGAAAGTGGAACAACGACGGTAAAACACGCACGATTAGGAGACTATCAAACTTGATCCTTACTTTATAAAGGATCTAACCAATCATCCGATTTAATCTGATATCAATTCAATCTCAGTGAACTATCGTCACTTTACAGCTTCCTCCTAATAAATCTCTTAATCACAATAATTCAAATGTGATACCTTCAATAGAAGTATCACCTGGTTTCTGGCTTATTTCCTCTCCTACTCTATATTCAAGCTAGAGAACTTCGACTATATATAGTGAGTTAATTTGAATATCACGATTATCTTCTTCAGAAGGGTTGGTTGTGAATAATGCGAATTGATAGCCCAAAGATTTCCCGAGATGATTAGTTGAAGGATCGCGGATTGATCCAACACAATGTGACTAAGGGTTTACATAAAAAAAACTCCCGTAAATTATGTAAATGAAATCTGAATTTAAAGATAATTAGATCTAAATTTAATGTCTTCAAAATACAAGACTTACTTTATTGTTGCTTGCAGAATACCAAGCCTAATGCATTTCAGTCATAGAGAAGACTAGTTTTTGCTATAGTGCGTGATTTGAAACCTTATTTGCCTTATTCTATCGTAATAAGAAGAAAAGCGTGAACTGTAAAAAGATAAGTCTCAAATATCACTGCCCCTGTAGCAAAAGAAAAATTTGGGAAGAACACTAGCCGTTTTTATATATGTTTAGAACAGGAGAAATTAAGAAATAACAATTATATTTCCCCGGAAGAGGAAACGAAATGATAATATGATGTTATGTGTTTTGTGATACTTCGGTTAGTAAAACTTGATTCTATTTTTTACCCTTTTGAGCTGAAAGCTCATTCTTTACTTTCCCAAATGACTTTTGCATATTTGGCACACCAAGTGCATGTGTTTGTGAATATATGTGTTAATTATCTCTCATTATAATAAAAGAGGCAATATTAAAAAACATATTAATAGAGATTTAAGTAAGTTTTTGACAAAATCTGTTGTTAAATTACTTTTATGAAAATATATTTAAAAAATCTTTTAAAATTAAATTACAAAGCTAATTATTTAGATCCAATTAATTATTTGAAAGACGATGAATATCTATATTTTGTATGTATATTTAATTAAATAGATATTAATGATAGAATAAAGATTCTCTTTTACGAAATTGGGATAATTACAGAACTCTCATTAAATTTTTCTTATAGAAAGTTATACTAATTATAATGGTATTATACATAGGCAGATTAAAGGCTTAGGCACAAAGTGTAGCTAATATCAATTGTTTAACTGATATTTGCATTTATATGACAATGTATCGGAAATATTGATTTTTAACTATATATTTATTTTGATTTATCTTTTATCTCTCTCTTGATGATCTAATTACGTTTATTAAAAAAGTTAGTTTATATTCAAGGTTACTTTTTATCCTATTTTGTTAAATCGTTTTAAACGTGATGATAATTAACTTGCAATGGAATATTTGGATCAGCATTAAAGATCATAAATTAAATAAAAATATTTTTGATTGAAGGAATGTTTTTTTTATTTTAACATCGCTAAGACTATTATGAAAAAGTAATATTTTTTCTATTTCTAATGGGCTGCGGATTAATGTTTTACCGTTGCAGACCTAGTACATCTCCCGGGAGCTGGTATCTCTTTTTAGTGAGGCACCTTGTTGGCTGATACCTATCACCGCAGGTAATTTTGACGTCCAGTTTCCTCCACAGAGGGAGGCACCTGAGCTCTGACGGTGCGAACCTGTATTAGGATTTAATTTTGCTGAGAGCACCTAAGCCAAACAGACACTCTGGAAATCTTTTACATGCCGTATAATCATACGACATAGTCGCTGTCGATTTTCTGCATCATGAAAATTCACTGACTGACCGGGGTCGAACCCGCAACTTAAGATGCAGAAGGCCAGCTATAAATCAACGAAACAGTAATATTCAAACATCAATATATAAATCCATCGTACTTCACTATTTACAGCATAACTGTTATTTAGTTAATATGAATTGTGATAAAATTAATAACATTAAAAAATATGAAAGACATTCTCTAGAATATTATCATTGTAATCAACTTCTTAAGCATTACATTTGTAATAAGTTTTTTTTAATGTTGATTACATCTCAATTTATATTATTCATTTTACTTATTAATAAATAGTAGATTTCCCTGCTAGTTAACTTATTTTGTTATTTATCAGAATTTGTAACAGTTTATTAATTTAAATTTTTAAACTTTCTCTTTCTAAAAGATTTATTCAAATCTTACTTTTTGCTTCATTTTTTTATCTACGTATAATACGTCGTTGATTTTTTAAAATGCGTATTTATAAAGAATTATTTTCGGAAATGCATTTGCGGAAATTTTCATGAGTTTATTCGTTTGAAAAAAGTAAATAGATTATATATTTTACATTCTCTTGATTTATTGGGATTTATATATATAAATATTTTACAAATTTTGTCGTAGTACTAATTTTTTTTTACCTTCTTAACTGTATTTCCTGCTCTAAATTTTATTTTAGCTCAATAATACAGACAAATAAAAAAAACGGGGTGCCTTAAGATTTAGTTTAATCCTGAAATCATTGCCCTAAGCATTTGAGCTGTTTGATAATGTATTATTTTACTATATCTTTTTGTGAAGTATTTTTTGGGGTATTTTCTTCAACAGTGTTTTGTTTTAAATAATATTTATAGTAATTTAGTGTAATATTATATATATATATATGTGTGTGTGTGTGTGTAATAATTCCCTCTAGTATCCTTTTTATTAATTAACTTTGTACTAAAATTTAAAATAACTCTTTGGTTTAAAAATAACAGTGTAATCTTAATCGTAATCGGCTAGTCCGAAATCCCTGTCCCGCCCATTCTAGCCAATCAGAACTACTATTACGTAATAACCATTGTTGATATAAAAGCAAAAATCTGGTGTAATCTCTCTCTTTGTCTGCTTGCCTTCATCATGTAAAAATGTAAATAACTGCAACTCTGTGTCTTTGTGTTGTGTCCGTCAAGATATCGCTTCTGTTATACGTGTCTGCTTACGTGTTTTTAACGAATAGATGTAAAATATAAAGTGATTGACCAGTTACGCTATGTGTGCTTCAAAATAAAAGATGAAACTCAATTCTAAAGATGTTTTCAATAAACCAGATATGACAACAACCAACACCGGCTAACGCTACTACAACACGTTACATATATATATATATATATATATATATATATATATATATATATATATATATAATTGAAGAACCCATAAATTAATTGAACTTCTTTATTTATGTAAATAGCACAAAATGAATAACAAGAAGCTCCTTGATCACTGCAAAATAGGAAATCAAAACTGCTGCAGTTGGTTAGCAGAGAATGGGCTTGCTTTTTTCTGAAAGGTAAGGATCATAGCAATGATCAGTGGCGTAATGTACACCCCCCCCGAGGCGGGGGGCAGAATTTAGGGTATCCAAAGCCTGAATGACGCAAAGTACGTATCCTCTGTATGATCAGGCTTGGGGCCCAAAATTTGACTTTTCAAGGGGGTGAGGAACTAATATTCTCCGTTACACCACTGGCAATTTGAATGAAAGTCCGAATCAATTTTGGTGACAAGATGCGCCACTTTTGTACTATAATGGTTTTAAGCTCAGCATTGTACCTTGAGGCATGTTGACTAGCTGAAATCTTTAGTTCATGTAAGATTTAAACATACTCAGTCGAAAATTTATTGTTGTTGTTACTTATGCCACCTGATAGACGGTAATATCAGATCAAGACCCACGAAAATCATCGTGGCAAGGGGCTAGTTGTACGCCTGTCGTTATTCGTAGTTCAATTTAAATCAGGGCAGCTTGGTGGTCATTACATTTGCATGATATCTTCATTCTCGTCTATGATATGATATCTGTGGACCTTTCATTATCGTTCGTGAATAAAAAATGAGGACTTGTAGCATTCCTGAAAAGAGTAATATGAAATTTCAGAATCTCATCTCTTTACCTTGTTGCATCAACAGGCCCCCTCAGAAAACATTAAGGTCCGTGCAATCATAGATATTAAGCCCACCCCCACCAAAATGGTAATAAGTTCAACTTTTTATACGGATTAGTTAGCGACGACAAATCTCTGTAAGCTGAATTGTTATTCTTCTGAAAAAAAGTCTCTTTTCTCCATTGATTACCATCCAGCTCTCTTTTTCTCCATTTTATTGCAAACGCACTCTCTTTTGCACATAAGTCAATAACACGCAAACAGCTGGACCTCAGGCATACAGGGCAATCACCTTGAGTCTTGTATAGCTGTTGTTACTCTCGATCAACCTTTTACAATTTCTCTATGAACATTTCAAGCGGTTTAATATTATCTCCCTAATTTGAAAATCGTGCATTATGTAATATTTACGACACTAGACACTTCTATCTGTGATTCTTCAATTTACTTACAATTCTATGATTCTCTCTCTTAAAAATTAATCGATTTATTTCTTTCAGCTATAATCAATACTTTTGAAATAAACACGAGAACATTGATTACAAAAACAACCAGAATTTTGAATGCACATTGACGCAGTTTTAGTTTCAAAATTACCAATAGCCCCTTAATTCCTCCTATTACGTCATTACAAAGGTTTTGTATGTATCAAATCATTGGTTAACATCATGTAGGCGCAATATCAAGCTTTCTATTTTATTTAAATTTCTTTCATTTCCATGACTGTTTAATAATTCTTGTTGTTTGGTTATCAATGTATTTAGTGGCCGTGGTAGCCTAATTGTCTTGGTCACGAGCTTGTGAAGGGCTCACGCGTCTTTTCTTTAACATGTCCTTTGGGTTCTTTGGGCCAGAATTAATGGCAACTCTTTTTCAACCAAATCCAAGAAGTGAAGTGAGAATGAAATATGCAAATTAACAATCTTTTAAATATCGGAACTTAAAGTAAACTAGAAGGCAATTTGTGGCAGTTGATGGCAAATAGAGAAATGTTAATATAGTTCGTTGTTCAAGTTTGGATAGCGTTACGTGGCGGTGATTAGAAGTTATAATTGATAAAGCTATAGAGAACCAAGGTGCATACCAGTGCACACAAGTGAATACCAGATTGCCTTAAAGATATTAGAGATTGATTCTTCAGACTGCAACAAGGTAAGTTTGACTATTTAATATTACAATCAGTGATTGTATTAGAATTGAATTTAGGTGATTCAGTTACTGATAGTGGTCCGAGTTAGGATAAATCGTTATTATCTATATATATATTGTTTGTTGCGTATTTTGCCATCGTAGATTCTCTCACATTAATTATTATAATTTAATTTGTTAGAAGTTTAAGTTGAAAATCTTAATAAAGATATATTAAGGTTATATGTTTCCTTCTAGTTCTTTCGTTAATCCTACGCCTCTAGCTCACGCTGATACTCCGAGAGATATTTTCCCAAGGGGGGGATATCACAAGCTTGTGGCCGGCAAGTCAACAGTTCGAGCCCTAGTTCCCCTGAAACCTCACCATATAGAAGGTCTGATGCAAGGTAAATCTGTCACGACTCAAAGTCCTCCCTTTGGCATGCTGTGGTAGCTAGAAAAGGAGGCTGCCATCTCAGATGTCGTGCTTGTCACTTGACCTTCGTCCGAAAATACGAAGTCAGTAGCCTGTAGTCCTCATGTTGCTTTATAGTTCGACGTTAATATAAACACTCTTACTCACTCATCAATATATTTATGCATGTATAAGCAGAGGTATACTATTTTCTTATTTCATTACATTTACCTTGTATGACACATTTTATCAACAGAAAAGAGATTCACATCCAAGTTCCAGCACTTTTATATCAGTGTAATAATAGTAGGTCTTCCATGGAACGGAGGACAACAGAAATGCAACAAAATATGAATTTTGCAATCTTTAGGTAATATGCTGTTGACAGTGCACACCCTATATACACTGCTCAAAATAATTAAAGGATATTGCGATTTAAAGGGGAACTTGTGGCTGGGAAACTTTTTAGCTGATTGATACATGGTCGACAGACGTAGTAGGTTATATGAGAATAAATTACTCATGTTTGGCAGAAAAAATTGCATTTTATTGCGCATTTGTGTACAAAAGAAAAAAAAACACAATTTGTGCATATAAGAAAAAAATAATTCGAAAAGGTGTTTTCTTCAAAGGAAATCATTTTCAGTAGGGGGTATGGTTTCCACGGACGGCCAGCAATGTTGAGCACCTTTGAGGCATGGAGTCAATGAGGCTATTAATCACGAGTTGGAGTATTCTGTCCCACTCATCCAGAAGAGCTCTTTCCAGTTCTTGGACAGTTTGTGGGGGTGGTTGGCGGCCAGCAACTCGTCTTCCTAGAGCGTCCCAAACGTGCTCTATTGGATTCATGTCTGGAGAACACGCTGGCCATTTCATTCGTAGGATTCCTTCCTCGAAAAGGAAATCCTTCACCCGGTTAGTACTATGTGGCCTGCAGTTATTGTCCATTAAAATGAAGTCATATCCGATTGCTGCAGCGTAAGGGACTACAATAGGTCTGAGGATCTCATTCCTATATCGGCGAGCAGTCAGAGGTCCATCTCGAATGATGTAGAGTTCTGTGCGCCCTTCAATGGAAATGCCACCATACACCAACACTCCCCCACCGCCGAATCTGACACTTTCGTGCACGAACGCAGGATTATTCTTACTGCCACGGTCCCTCCAGATGAAAATACGCCTATTATCCGGATGAACAGAAAAACGGGACTCGTCAGAAAAAAGAACATTGCTCCATTCATTTCTCCTCCAGTTCACATGCTCTGTTGCCCACTCCCTGCGGTCGTGACGATGCCTTGATGTTAGTCTTGATGTCGGCGAGCATACAGACCTACCCCATGGAGCCGGTTTCGGATAGTCTGAGTTGAAACCGTGGTGCCAGTAGCCGAGTGAAGGTGTTGTTGGACAAGAGTAGCGTTCCTATTTCGGTGTCTCCGAGCCGTTAACACTAAATATTGGTCTTCATTGGGCGTTATTGCCCATCTACGACTTTGTCCTGGTCTTCGGCCTGCACTTCCAGTCTCCAAAAAAATGGTTCCAGGTCCTGGAAATCACACTTTGTGACACTCCAATGGCTTGCGCTACTTCGGCTTCAGTTTGGCCCCCTTCTAACCTACCAACAACTCTCCAAGCTACTGAATCTCGGTTAAATGACTTCGCTGAGACATGGTACTCATCGAAACAAAGCAGTCACTGAATGCCGATCATCCTTGTCTTCATTTCAGTTGAAAGTCAAATTTCACTCGCTGCCGCTGAAGCGACTTTTTTGACGTCGAACTCAAAATTAGCATACTCCACAGTTTGAGAATCAGAAAAATTTGCATTTGTGATTCTCTTTTTCCATTTTCGGCAAAAAAAATTTCGCTTACATCTTTATTTTATATAAAACTTACAATATCCTTTAATTGTTTTGAGCAGTGTACTACAAAACACTCCCCAGTTCACCGTCCTCTACAGTCTCGAACTTCTCTCGAATCACAAAACATGTTCTACCATGCTTAGATGCAGAGATAAAAAAGCTATCTCACCCCTCAGAATCTTCTGATATTTTTTTAAATAACAAGATATTTTTTTAAATATTTTAAATAGTAAAAAGTTTTACCTATATATTTTTGTGGAGTGATACAAATTCTAAATTTAAACATCATTTCCAAATTTCAGTTATAAAACTAAGATTTTTTAACTTATGATTTAAATAGAGAAAGAATTCTCCCCTAAATATTTTTAAAAATTGATAAAATGAAAGACAAAATTAAGTAATATAAAAGTAGTAAAGGAATTGCTTAACGAATTTTGAGAAAAATAAACTAATAAATCATGTAAAAGAGGTTCAAAAAGATTGCAATTGATTATGCTAGAAGAAAATGGAAATTAATGGTTTTACAATCTATAAATGATTGTAAGAAAAACAATTGAAAAATCTGAAAATATATTGCAAAGGCCGTATGTGAATAATTCTATTATATATTCCAGATGTTCAGCAAAAGCTCTAGGGAAATAAATCAAAATGAAAAAAGTTTTTTATAATGGATTAAAATAAGGAAACGTGAAATACAGTGAACGACGTGGACGTGCGAAGTTTTCTCATATGAATCTAAATTTCTCGTCTAACTATTTCTATGACAAAAAAAACTTTTAATATGTTGAACAAACACAAAAAAAACCTCTTATTGAATCATAATAATACTTCTTAAACAAGAAATCTTAGAATTTACTAGAATATTGAGAGCAAACAATTAATTTATATATGTCGGTAAATATTCAAATGCACAGAAAAAATATCCTAAGCTAATTTCCCTTCACACAGTTTCTAGTTATACATTTGTGCTTAAATAGACAAAAGAATAACACATATTCATCACAAATAGTGAAATTTTAGACTTAAGTTCACACACACACAATTTAACATAACCTTAAAACATTACATGATTAGTTTTCGGTTGATGAAAAACATCAACAGTATCAACAGTTTATTAAATAATGCGTGACAAGATCCCTTACCAGATAAAACCAAGGAACTCTCGAGAAATCTCTGGAATGGACCTTTCTGGAAATTTCCATGAGGCTATATAAAGGGCGTTTGACACGAAGGTCGAGTAAATCGAGTTCAGAATCCCCTTGGGCTTTGAATGAGATAAAATATAGAGACTTTACCTGCCTGAGCTCCTGCTAGTGGAACTGTTCTAGAGAGTTGTTTTTGGAGCGCTGTCATGCTTGCTTGTAATGAGTGGATTTTTAACTACTGTAAATAATCTGTTATAATATTTCTTTGTGTATGTACCTTGGTTTGTCTTCAGGTATTCATTTGTTCGTCCTTGTTCGTTAATAAATCTGTTATCTAAAGAATTGAAGTCATCAGCTGCTTTTTCCACACTCAAAGTTGCAACAGTGTGTGTGTGTGTGTCTATGTAATAATCTTCAGTTAAATTGAAAATTTATATTCAGAGTTTGGAATTGAGACTTGTTGCTTAACTAGTTTCTTCTTTTTAGAAAAAATTTTAATGCAGTTATTGCATTGGGCTTGATAACTTCAGCTTTATTCAGCTATCAGGAGTTGCTGTTCATCATATTTTTTTTTATCTTTTTACTTTTTTGTGAGGAGCGCGTTCTTCACTGAATTTCCATGAGGTGGATGATAAGCATTTTTTCCCTCTTTAATATTTTGCCTCGGATAGAAAAAAACGGTGAAAAATCTGAAGAGGCAAATGCTTTGAGAGAGTTAAGTCTCCAAGTATAAATAGACAAAAGTTGTATCTGTCTCATCATGACTATTTTATTAAATGAAAATATTTCAGTTTCAACTTCTGCAACAGGTGTATTTCGATCGTAAGAGATGGAGAGAAATATTTTCCAGTAAAAATAGTTACTGGAAAAATTTCCTATTACTGTACCCCTTTAACAGCCATCCTTGAGGTGAAAACCCGAAGAAACATTTTAGTAGTTAATAAACTCTAGCGAGAGATAACAAGATGAAAAGATATCAAACAGATATAAGATGTAATAAAATAAATTTATAGAGAAGTGCTCTCTTCATCTTACCTTCGATACAATTCTTCATCTTAAGTAACACTGTAATTTATGTTGTTTCGAAAAAAATGAAGAATATTAACTCATATCTCAAGTAAAATAAAAAAAGATACATTATTGAGCATGTTTTAATTGGCAATTACTAAATACTATGTGAATAAATTAAAAGTACTCATATAAAAAACGATATTCCTTAGAAAACTGCAACCAAAAGTTACATTGAAATAAATCAAAAACACACTTTTGGGTACTGTGACTCGCACATATCACGAGATATTATCTATTGCAATGTCGCAGTTAGATGATGCCTCGAGGTTTGTTCGTGAAAAATGCAATTCGTCATATTATTCGACTTTCTCTCACTCTCTCTCTATATATAGATTAAAACTACTTTTGAAGCCTAGTGGACGAGTGGTAGCGTATCGTGCTTCCACACTACAGGTCCGGGGTTCAAATCCCGTTCTACGCCAGGTCGACTCAGCCTTTCATCCCTTCAGTGGATAGATAAATGCGTACCAAGTTTGTTTGCTAACTAAACACTGGAGGTTTCGCGTCAGGCTGAACCCTTGACCGAAACATCTGCGCATGCACCTCAGCACCTAAGTTCACGTAAACTGAGATAGGCACAGAGGCCTTGGCTCGCATGGGATGTTGCGCCCTGATTTCAGTTCAGTAAGACTATTTTTTTAACAGTTAATGCAAATCGTAGTAGTCAAACATTCTTATACCTGTCGTCTTTTGGTTTCAAAAGGACAGGATGTGAATTTCAAAAAGGGAAAAGAGTACATCTATCTCTTTTTAATATTATCTTTTACGATTGGTGATTTTTGCCAAACCTTTTCGTCATGTAGATGCAACTGTATCATTTTTTAGATTTAAAGGGAAAAATCCAGGCTTCTCACAAAACAATTCTAACGTCTTAACATTACTAAAAACTCTTATTGAAGTTAATCCTAAATTAAAGCCTATTGCAAAGTAACAAACCTAGGAAACCTTTTGAAAGTTAATGTTCAAATATTTACGTTTTTTGTTGCCAGTCCATTCATCGAGAGCGTAAGTTCTCAAAAAATCCCTACGGCATCCTGGGTATCCTTGTGGCTTGTGAGGGGGTCCGTGGCAAATTGAAATTCATTTGGGGGTACGGGGAAGACGTTAGGAGATCCGCGAAAGATTTAATATAAAGTAAAAATATTTGTGATTCATTTCCAATACGAAAATTAAAAAATAGGGTGAGGGCAAAAGTTCTACCCGTTTCTATGACCCATAAAGATAAACAGATAAATGCAAAATGAACATTTCCTGTGATTGTGCATAAACCCCCATTGCTATCTATAATCTATTGTCATCTTTCTGGAGGAGATGAATCCCCCGGCAGTAAAATTCCAGGTGTTTCGTCAAAAAAGTTTTGGATAGCAGTTTTCAAAGCCCAGGACCTCACAGTGAATTATTCTCTGTACATCCCACTACACACTCAATAACACCATCTTGGGGTGAAGTTCAGCTTTCGAAGTCGACACAGGAGTAACAGAAGAGCGACACAGAGTCTTAACGACGCTTTACGTTACGGTGCAAACCCTTCTTCTCATTTCCTGTCTCAGTTAGTTTCAAGAATGGGTCATTTTTGTACTGGAAAAGCAGAGAAACACAAGTAGGAATTCGGTCAATCTGTTGCTAAGCTGTCAGGTTACGTGGAACACAACGATCTAACTTTCTCGTAAAACCCAAATTATCCAGCCGTCTCTCAACCGTTGTCCGATGCACGTTGAAGGTCGTTAATTCTTGCATAGTTGGGTTCAGGTTGTTTCTTATGGCTTGGTCGTCTTCTCCAACGTGTGATATTCGTCCACTCCTTGCCTGATCTTAACAGCTTCTGTTTTCTTCCCAAAATTTACGAAAACATCGATAACATGTGCTTTTGTTTATTGTATCCTCTAAATAAACTTGACAAACATTGCGACATATTTCGGCTGCCGTACTCTTTTTATCGAACTCATATAACAATGTATCACATGCTCCTACTCGCTGTCCATGTTATACCCTCTGAGATCTTTTTTTTAGATGATTAACTGTGAGAAACACAATGCATTTACATTTAAAGTATCCACATGTTTGATTGTCCGACAATTTCGGTCATTGCAACATCATGTGTGAGAAGGGATTGAAATACCGGTATACCGAATACCGGTATTTTGAACGATTTGTACAATTTTGAAATACCGGTATTCACAAGCTTAAATACCGGTTTTTCGGTATTTACTAGAAATTTTTTTAAATTGTCTCCACTATACGTTAAAGGATCGCCAACATCGCAAAATAATATACGTTTTTATTTTTGTGTCTCCCGAACGATCGAAATTAATTAAACTGCGAATATAAAGTTGTATCGTACAGCCAAGATAAGTTATAAAATATGTGAATCATCCAAAGAGGCGGGTCAAAAATATCCCATTACAGCTCAGAGCGATACTGCACACACTCAGGATTCGTAGTCTGATATTCATATCTGTGAAAACAAGGTTGTAATAGTGAAGAAAGTGCGAAATATTTCGATATTTCTTAAATTTGCGAGTATGTTATTCGCACTGTATTTGCATAACATACTTTAGAGTTCAAAATATTTTTCATATTAGTTATATATATATACTCATAAATAATAACCCATAATAATGAATAAGATTGACTTTAAGGAACATAAAAAATCAGTTGATAATACGTCGGTTTGGTTTTATTATTTTTATGATGAAAAGAATATAGTAGCACAATGTAAAACAATGTTCACGTGTTATTAAAATGAATGGAGGAAGTGCAAGCGGGGACTCCATACACATTTAAAAACGAAACATGATACAAAATTGTTAAGGAGGAAAGAATCTAATTGCGATGAAGATATAAATTTTAGCACTCTTTCTAAACCCAAGCCATCAGGGATTTTAGATTATTTTGAAAACAAAAAAAGATAATTCGGATAAAATTGCACAAAATTACGTTTCAGGCTCTATGACAGTGCAAATGATGCATTGTTTTTTAAGATCACTTTTCAAAAATTTATAATAATACTACGGGCTGAATAGTGATATTTACACTTTTTTTGTGATTTAAATAAATAAGACGTTCCTTTTTACTTTTTTGCGATTCTTTATATACTGTTACAATTTATAAGATACAAATTGTTTTTTTTGTGATACTTACACTCTCTAATAAAACTGGCTAATATAAAACAAAGAAACACCTGTGTTTTCGTGCTTTTTCTAAAATTTCTGCTACCGGTATTTAAAACCGGTATCCCGGTATTAAAACCTAAAAATATCGAATACCGGTATTGAACTTTTGGTCCGATATTGCAATCTCTATGTGTGACGTCAATTCCATTGCAAATTTGCATATCCGAAAACTGGTAGAATTTTCGCACTCACACGATAAATTAGTTAAAATTTTTACAAGTTAAAATTGTCATAGAGAGTGAAAATTTAAAATTTTAGATTATAAAATATAGACAGGAGTATAAAATTGAAGTAAGGGCAAGCGTCTCACGGTACAAATTGGGTCGTCCGGGGGTGCAGCCATCTACGCAAGTTTAAATAGGAATAGAATCTTACCGCTGCATGCAACAACTTGTTCAAAATATTGCAGAATAAAAGATTTGTGTAGTCAATAATTTTTAGATTTGTTCTGCGCATGATTCCCAAATGTTAAGCGAATACAAAAAAATATTTTTTTGTTTTTGAAACAAACAGGAGTATTTCACATTGTATCGTTTAATGATAAAGTACGGTATGTATATATAACGTTTTTGAATATAATTGACATCTTCTTGTACCTAATTTAAACAAAGTAATACTTTTACTAAAGTTAATTTATAAAATAGTCTTGAATATCATGTTCATTAACATTACATTTTGTTATCTGTTATCCATTTAATTTATTTGATAATAATTGAATTATTTGTATCTCTGAAAAAGTAAATAATGAAATTAGTAAAAAGTGCGTACATAAGAGTATATAATATGTGACTATTAATCAAAATTATATACTTTTTAAATAATTAATTGATGAAAGTGAAGTTTTGATTTATTTGAAAAACGAAGTATCCCAAAATATTTATAAATAACGGTCTTTAGCAAATAAATAATTTTTTGGTTTCTTTTCTTTCTTATATTTTACATTTGTGTCTTTTTACTTCAGTGTCCAAAAAAAAAATGCGGACAATATATGACTTTATTCCGTTACCTATTATACCGACTCTGTTTACTTATGATCCTTCGATGCAATAAACCGTTGTCACGCAAATCAATGACTTCAGGAACTTTTGACAAAATACCCAAAGTGGCAAAAAAAAGATAAAAATTTAACTTCCTTTGAACGGAAATATTTGAAAATACCGCTATTGAGACCAATTTTAGCAACAAATTAGTGAGATGACGATGGACTTAAAGCTTCTTTTACATTTCTTTACCTATTGCTAAGTCCATAATGCCACACAACGTAGGTGCAAAACTTATTCTACCAGCTGCAAATGAGTTAATACCCGCTGATCAGTATAAACCAGCTTTCAATAGTCTAAGAATTCCCCTGAGTAATAATACACCACAAAGAAAGATTGATGAAATGCCTCAGTGTGTAGAAAATTCTTTGAGTGAGTACTTAAAAACATCAGAATTTTTCTATACAAATTGATGAGGCAACTTTAACAGGAAACGAAGCTTTACTTTTAGCTTATGTGATATTTGCTAACGAAGAAAATATTTGCCAAGAATTGTTATCTGATAAATGTTTTGAAATCGATACGAAATGTGAGACAATATTTAGTGAACTTAGAAGCTTTTTCGGCGTAATTGTAACACTCTTGAGTAATTTTCTCTTAGTTGAGAGTGATGGTGGTCCGGCAAGGATAGGACAACACCGAAGCTCATAGATAACATTTAGTCACCAAAATTCTTACTAAATTATATACCACATTGCAACTTTATGGATTATATAACTAGGGTAGTTAATAAAATAAAAAAGGGTGGCTTAAATGTGAGATTATTTACTCAATTTTGTGTTCGGGAAATGATGAAGATTGTAATCATTTACTACTCAGTTCGTATGTTCTTTGGTTATTTAAAAGGTCGTTTAAGGATCGAATTTACGCACTTTTTGCTTGTGATTCAGTGTTAGTACGCCTGTAAAGACAAAGATTTTACATCAAATTTAATTTATTCAAAAAGCGATATATCTTATATAACTTACTAGCTGGTATACCCGTTCTTCGCACGGTTGAATTGAAAAATTAAACAATATAGATTGAAGGATAAAGAAGTTTTTAATGAGTTAGTTTTACGTGAATTGCAAATTAAAAAAAAATTTTTTTTTGCATACCTCAACTGAACAAAAAAAACATATTTGTTAAATTTTAGGTCTGTAGATCTAATAGATGATAAAAAGAATTTTTTTATTTATAACACCCCGTAACTCTCTTGTGGGTCGATTTTTGAAACCACCTTCATAAGCTGATCTCTAACGCATTTTTACAAAATTTGTGTAATGAATGCTTAAAATAGTATAAATAATTTATATCTGGATGTGTAATACGTTAATATTACTTTCTGTTGTATTTAGTTTATGTTAAAGTTGTAATATTCCCAAGTAACTCCATTCCTTACATTATAATGGCGATTCAACAGAAACATAGCGAAATGAGCCAAGCTGGCATCATTTTTGGCACTCCTGTTGGCAACTTGGCGATTGACTAACAGTGCAGAAGTTGATATGCTGTAGAGCCACCTGGTGGGGAGCTGCAACAAAGAGGATAGCACAAAGTCCTTCTCCGCAAAAAAATACATATACATGCCGATTTTCATAGTGATCGGTTGAACAGTTTTGGAGTGATGCAAGTTCATATATACAAACATCCACTTACATATATATACATTTTCTAAATTTTTAAAACTAGATCGAAGGTAGAAAGTTATCAGTTAAATTTAATCAAAACTAAAAGTATAATATCTGCGTTACGATTGCGTATTGATTCTTTTTTTCGAATAGACTTACAAATTCAGATGAACTCATGATAATATGGATGCAATTTATTCAGTTGTACACACAAATTAGGAGCTGAAACCAATGCTTGTGAACTAAGGTACCACAAAACAAATTCCAGTTACAAAAACAAATCCCAGCTTTATATTCTGCATTATGGAGCATTACACAGAAGTTACTGATTGTGTGTTTTTCCGTCTTCTTATTTAGTAGAAAGTATATTTGGTGCTGTTATGAGCCTCGCCATAAAAAAAAAAGAGAAATCGCCGAGAAATTAGTCCTCCAGCATATTTTACGACTGTTACAAGATTAGATTCGGAAATAGATAGATAGTCATTGCACCAGGTTCCTCTTATTTTGAAAAAAAAGGGGGCTTTAGAACCTTACAGAAAATAAAGATAATTTGAATAAATACTACTTCAGATATCATAATGTTTTGTTTATATTTTATTTTTATGTCAACATATTTACCATTCAAGACATCAAAGTTAAACTTGTATTTCTTTTGCTTTGTATTGAAATTGAAAAGGAATTCTTACAGATTTGATTAGAATTTTTTTCATTGAACACGTGTTGTATGGAGAACCCGATAACAGCAGTGGTATTTTCCTTTAACTGGTGTGCGTGCGCGTGCGTGTGTGTGTGCGTGCGTGCGTGTGGATGCGTGTGCCAATTTTTTTAAAAAATTTTCTGTGTGATTTAAAATTTAAATTCCTGTTTTCATCAAATATCCCCCTTTGAATGTAATGGGATTTTAATCAAATCTTCTCAAATATATATTAATTTAGTATTAATTATTTAAGCCAGTGCTTCTCAAACTGTCAATACATCCGCCCCCCTTTCAATCACAATTTTATCGCCCCTATACATAATAATTTACTGAATGCAATAATAATGCACTTTTACGATAAAGCAACAATATTTATTATAAACCGTACAAATTCATGACATAAGTATTAAATTTTGTATATGTTACTTTTAAGCAAAAAAAGTCAAGTAATAGGATAATTACTAAGTTATTTTTCCTTTCCTGATTTTTAAATTGGAACATATTACAAAATGCGGTGGTTGCTTAGAAGACAAAATATAGATATCTGCTAAATATAGAAAATGAACTCAGAGGGTCAATTTCTTATCTTAAAACTCCTTTCAAAACCTTTGCTCTGTAAGACAAGCCCATGGAAGTAGCTAATAATTATTAAACTTGTTCTTAATTTAGTATTAATTAATTAGTCATAAATACTCTGTGCACCACTCATACATTAAAAGCAGTGTTTCTCAAACTTTCAATACTGGCGACCCAATTTTCAATCATAATTTTTTGTCTCGCCCCCTGTACAACAATAATGTATTTACTGCAATAAAAATGCACTTTGAGAGAGAGACGCTAAAGTTACAATACGATCTTAATTATAAACCGTACAAATTAATACGATAAGTACATTAAATTTTGTGTATATGTAACTTTTAAGTAATATATATTTAAAGAAAATTACTTAAAATATATATTACTTAGAATTACGTTATTTTCTTTCTCTAATTTTTTAGATTGAACAGATCGCAAAATGATGTATTTAATTAAAGATTTATTTCCTTCAGCATATTCATTTCTCAAAGTACAAAATGTCATTAGAAAATAGTCTAGTCAATGTCGCTCTCTATCATCATATCCATCACATCTCTCCCATTATAGGGTACATTTGCGTGAGTCTGGGCAACCTATCGGACGTCTGCGCAAAAACATGTAAAAATGCTTTTCCTCGTACAATTCCAGGCAGTTTTGGTCGACTCGATACTCCTATAGCTACCGAATCTAGTTTGAATGTACATTTTTTAAATTTCCACGTTAATTGTAATTCACGGTAATTAAGTATTTACGGCAGTAGATTAAAACAATATCATACATACATTTTTAAGTCGTAAGCAAACATTCGACCATAATAAAGAATCAACAAGTACACAGACGAACGAGCATGGTTCCGAAAATTAAATCAAGGCGATCTTCTCAAAAATACTTAAATTTTGGATTTACCACTACTGAAGTAAATGATGGAAAAGCCCCAGCTCGATATGTGTTTAAAACTTACAAATCTGTAGAACAACATGTGAAAGTTGTTTTTAAAACATGTAAAATCATTTAGCTATGTTGGCAAAGAATTTTAAAAAGTATTTTCTGGATGAGGACAGCTTGGTAGCAAGTTACGAGTGGATTAGGATCTATTTCAAGATACTCCAGAAGGGCTCTCAACTTCCGAAGAAGAAATCTTCATAGATTTCACATCCAGTGAAAAATTAAAAGGCAATTTTGTAATAAATCGCTCTTTGAATTTGGGGTAGAGGTGGATGAGGAATTATCTGTACTGAAAACAAAAGCACTTCGTATACTATTACCATTTTCAACATCCTACCTTTTCAAACCGATTTTCTGCAAAGGATGCCTTGAAGACAAAATATAGATCTCAGCTAAATATAGAAAAATAACTCTTAAGTGTCAATTTCTGATATTAAACGTTCCTTTGAAAACTTTCCTCTACAAGACAAGCCCGTGGAAGTCCCTAATAATTATTAAACTTGTTCTTAATTTAGTAATAAGATTGATTGATTGAATATTAACGTCGCACTGTTCAGCTGCACGAGGGCTTTTGACGACGGACCACGTAATTTTGAACCATGGTCAAGTGACGTGGATGACACCTGAGCTGGCACCCCTCTCTCCTAACTACCACACCACACCAACGGGAAAACGTTTCAACTCTCAACAGATTTAAAGTGCATCGCTGCCCTACACGGCGGGTCTTTAGTGGTACTGCTCGAACTCGTGACAAGGCAAGCCACGATCCGATACCTATACCACTCGGCTACCGCGGCTAAATTCAGTAATAAGAAATTATTTATAAAATACCTTCTTCAGTACTGATACATCAAACGTATACTGGCTGAAACACCGATTCTTCGCGCGAGTTCATTTTTTAAAAAAATAAAACATTATTCTTGATATAATAGCTGAACTGTAAGGAGAGTAAAACTGTGTGCAATACATTGTATACAAAAATATAAAATGATTTTTTTTAGATAAATGCTATAATTGTAAATAACTGTTTAAAAGAACTGTAATTTTAAACCTCACACAATTAGCATTTAGAATTAATGTTAAATTATGAAAAAGAATATAAAATTCCGATGAAGAATAATTGTGTTACTTTTTAACATTTAAAGCGAGAAGACTTCAAAATGTTTTAACCCGGGAGCAGGCGCGTACCTCGATACTAACATTAATGGTAGTGCGGGGGACTCAGTCACCCCAATCATTTGTTTAGAATTATTTTTACTGTACACGATACAAATCGGAATTCTAGTGAATATTTTAATTTATAGAAAGTATACTTACCTTCTTTCAAGGACTATTCAATTCTGTGATGATTTGAGAAAAAAATCCAATAAAACTGAACTAAAATGATTCAAAAGTACAAGACCATAATAAAGGACGCAAATCAGACACTTTTCAATTATCCTACAGAAATGTTAAAGCAATCAATTCTTTTCCAAATATCGCAAAACTCAATTATTTACAATTTCCCTAAGCGAAAAGCAAACACATAAAAGATGGGAGGGAACTAATATTGATAATAACCATACCATAAGATTGAAGGTCAATCAAATGATTAGCAGCCTGGCTGAAAAGTGAATCATGACTTCCTTTTCTTTTTCTACAACTAATGTACAGTATTTCAATAATAATTACAGTGGTGAATTGTTTATCTTAGAATTTTTCTCAGGGTCTTGGTTTCATTTTATCTTTTAACGAGTAATATTTTATGTTAAAACGTAATAAAAAAATCTCTCATTGAGGAAATACAGCAAATAAAACAAAATGTTTTTTTTCTTAAATTTGGTTTTGGGATCAAAGATAGAGCTATTTGATGACGGAAAAAAGCCAGATAATAAACATAAATTATGTCAGTGTTGTGTTGTGTGTATTTTTTTTTATTATGAAAGAAAGCATTTTGTTTTACTTCTCTTTCCGGTTATTTTTTTTAAAAAAAAATCTTTAAATTTTCGATACGCTCGCGCCCCCCTTGTAGGGTTATCGTGCCCCCCCCAGGGGGGCGCGCCCCACACTTTGAGAAACACTGATTTAAGCTGTTGTTAAGACGATTATGTTGTTGTTGTTGTTACCAATGCCACCAGATCAGCAAAGGCCCACGAAATTCATCATGGCTAAGGGCTAAGTGACGCCTATACAGGTGACAGAACCATTTAGCTCGATTTCACCCCAATTTAGAGGAAGAAAACCCTGGAGAAAACGACTATTATTTGTAAAAATGTATACATATTTAATAACTATTTGAATCGCAATCCTTTTCTTAAAATAGTTTTATTATTGAAATTGTGTTGTTTTTACGAATCCTTGTTTTATACCCTTATTCCTGGTATTTTATTTTATTTATAAAATCTCCTTGTATGTTATTTAACTAAAAAATTTAATATTAATTAATTTATTACCAATTGTAATGATAACTTTTCGAATAACGTTTATCTAAAAAATAAGCTCCACTATGTCTCATTTATGATAAATGTTATATTTATTATTTGCCTTTCATACTTTACTTAAATTTATTTGAGAATTACTTTTTATAGGAAAAACGTGACTGTATGCTCCTTTTATTACATTAATTATTTCCATTATTAGCTTTTATTCTATTTAATTCGCTTTGATGGTTTTTATTAGCAAATTATAGCTTGTTTTAAAAGCACACGGAAATATTTTGACCAAATTATTGAAGTCAATTTCGCGAAACTTCATATATAAAAATATTTTTATAGATATAATACAAATACAATATTTCTACAACAAATAATATTTTTACAACAGGTTATTGTGAGTACATGGGTTTTTTTGTTGTTTTTTTTTACAATTACGTGTGTCTGATTTTTTTTAAGACCCAATACGT